>CM070677.1:35471195-35806195 GCA_036346265.1 Melocanna baccifera | reverse complement strand
TTTAAAATAGAATATTCTTCATTGAGTAATTCCTTGTGTTGCATCTGTCTCCCCACGAGCCATTCACTCCTACCATTATCGGTGCTTCGTTAGCGCGTTGTGCTCGTGCTCGCGCTATAAATTGTGTACTCTCCCGCAGTCGTTCTCGTAGTCTCTCTTTTGCAAACTCTGTAGTATTGTATTGTCATTATATATATTTATTTCATCGTAATTTTTATGTAGTATTGTACCGCCATGAAACAAATATTTATGTAATTATTTATTTTATTGTAATTTTTAATTTGTAGTATTGTACTGCCATTATATATGTATATGTATATATGTATGTGTGTATGTGTATATATGTATGTATATATATGTGTGTGTATATATATGTATATGTATATGTATATACATGTTTTTATGGAATCTTGTGGTGTCGGACTGATAAAATTGTCTTCAAGCTTTTCAAGAAAGTTCCTAGTGATTTACCTAGTTTTTCGATCACAGGTAAATTATGTCTTCTCTCATAATGGTACAAGAGAATATATCTTGGATATAACACTTAAATATCAAATTTTAGGTTCTTGTTTGGTTCTCCAGTCGCCCTACTGACATAGAGAGCTATATTGCACTAGGTGTATGTATGTTTAAGTAATCTTTAAATAGTTCATATGAAAAGTAATGCAATAAAAAGATTTAAAATAGAAGATTCATCATTGCGTAATTCCTTGATAGGCCCTCTGGTCTTAGGTTGTTAAGTAATTTCACACATAAAATAATGGAGTCTGAAGATACATATATGTATGTACTATTTATTTCATCATAAATTTCAATTTGTAGTGTTTTATTGTCATTATTGCTACCGTTATATATGTATATGTATATATGTAGGCATGTATATGTACATATACATACATATGGATTTATGTATGTACATATGTATATATGTACATATACATATGTATAATATATAATACATTGTACGTCCTATTTAATTCATTGTAAATTTTAATTTATAGTATTTAGCTATCATTATCAATCTTCGCATGAACATTTCATCTATCCCATTTATTGGAAGCTATATCTTTACCGAAGTTTCTTCAACAGTTCTACGATGAGAACCACCGGTGCCACTCATGGATGATGGCTGACATGGATGGCCCTCCGCCCTTCAAGCTGCGTGGAGGGAGAGATCATTGGGAGCTGGGCAATCACTACGTCTCAATCTTGCGGGCCACGGGCTTGTTGCCCTTTGTGAGGCTGGTCTCTATCGGATGCCATTTCACCGTCAACGGTAGCCTGTTGGTGGCACTGGTGGACAAGTGGAGACCCAAGATGCACACATTCCACTTTCGGTGGGGTGAGATGACGGTTACACCCTAGGACGTCTCATTCTTGACCGGTCTCCCTCTCCGGGGTGACGCAGTTGTTCCAGCCCTTACACCGGTGGACTAGAAGGAGAGGCTGGCTATCAGTTCGACCAGGCTCTCCCAGAGGATTCTCGTGGCATCCCCCGCACTTGGCTGAAGCATTTCAGTGTGTGCCCGTAGGATGCATTAGTCAAGGTCGTCAGGACATACCTCGTCATGTACCTTATTTAGCTCTTTGGTTGGAGCATGTTTTCAGCCAAGCATGGCGATACTTGCAACCTTGAGTTCATCCACCTCGCTCTTTGGTTGACGCAGAGGTTGGGCGATGCCTCAGTACAGTTGGAGATCAGCCATCCTATGCACTACACATCGGGGGTTGTGTGATGCTTGCTAGCGCGGCACCGGTGATTCCCCCAACCTAATTGAATGCTACGTGCTACTGCAACTGTGGAGTTGGAAGCACTTCCCTATCGGGCGTCCAATTATCCTAAGGCTAGTGCACCTGTTCGGTGAGTTCGTTGACCCGATAGACGGGTCCACTATGGGCTTCCTGTGGATTGGTGCCCGTTTGGCTGGGCCAAGGACAAAGCATCGAGGTGCTACTTGTTGTGGCACAACAAGTTTGAGTCATTGCACGATAGCGACGTCATCTGGGCTTCATGGACATCGGAGTTCGTGGAGCATGTAGCGCCACACGGGCTGTCCATGCAATGCCTACAGGACGCGGAACTATGGGCATCAATCTGCCATATGGCATTCTCGTACACGATAGTTCAGTTTGTACCAGGTCGTGCCCCCTCCGAACAACAGGTTCCTATCGTGAGCCGTACTCTGGTGAGTCAAACTCCATCTCAATAATGTTTACACTTTGTATGTCTTATTCTGTAACATCGATGATTCCAAAAATGCAAGCAATTGAGGTCGGCTCGACATGGTACGGACTGACAGCCACTGCAATAAGAGTGGACAACGGCATGGATAGACAGGGCGATGCTGAATGTTGTAATGGAGCAGCGTCCATACGACGTCCAAACATACAATGAGTACATGCAGTGGTACATACCCCCGGTCACGTGGTAGACTCACCGTTCCTCTACCAGATCGCCCGGAGCAGGTCATGCACAAGGTCAGTATACAATGCTCAATAGATCACCACAATGCTTCGCGGCACCATGACAGCGTAAGAAAACTACAATTTCTTATTGTTTCATTTAGAAAATTCATACTAGTCATTACAAAACATGTTTCGTATGTCACTTTAGTTGGAGCGGGCACAACGCATCGCAAGTGCATCCGAGACCGCCATTAGCAGCTTGGGCACATCACCAACCCTGCAGAATACTTTAAAGTACATCCTGAAGTAGGCCAAAAAGAATAGTGGACAATCTAAACTACATCCATTCGAAGGAGCACGCTGTGCACATCGGGCACCCAGTGGGGGCACCGTGCTCACCTGCTAGGTCATTGTGACCTAGCGAGTCCGGCCAGCCATCGCAGCCTACCGAGTCTGCTCGGCGTCGTAGTACTAGTCGTCGATCATCTGTGGGTCATATCAATGAGGAGTTAACTTATGTACAGATCTATGTTTTATTTTTTTGTTAGGCTTTACATTCCGCTAACATCATGGCATTCTCCAACCGTAGGTTGTCGTCGAGATGCATTACTTTTGACCTTCGCATCACCTACATAGACTACCGCTCTCTGTCATTCATCTTCGCTACACATCTAGGAGGTATGAGATTTAGATTCTACATCCAAAATATTTATTGTCCCTAACATCGTTTTATCTTGCAGCCTTCAATTCGACGTGGGGGTAATGGCTAGTCCAGCGATGACGATACGATCCTCCTGGCTGCTTCCAGGGAGCGGTACACGGTGCCAGGGTTTGCAATATATGTAGGGTAGAGCTCACCGTTCACCCCGTACCCAGGGTTTGGAGTACACATGCAGTTTGGAGATTAGGGTGGGCAGAGCTTGTTGTTCACACCATACGCCAGGTCTGCAGCGCATGAACAGTTTGGAGGCTACGGTGGGCAGAGCTCCTCTAGCTTCACTGGCACATCGTATGATTAAGGCCAGAGCTCCTTTGCACCATGAGGGGGATTTCTAGAGTTCTTCATTTAGGACTTGATGGCTGGCAACCTATAGTTCGGCATGTCTTAGCAGAAGGATATCAACGCTTACTGAACCCAGCCTACTGTAACTCAGCCTATTGGTGCACCGTCGGTCACTCAACAGACTGAACGGTCTCTATACCTCCTCTGATCTGACACACAACCTTCGGACCACCTATCGTACCCAACGGGACATGCGTAGCGAAAGCTAAGGCAATGCCCGTGGAGGTGGTCGTAGAGAGGAGATAGTAGTGGCTCAAATGAGTGAGCCATATCGCATCCCGTGCGATGCACTTATTGTAATTCTTCAGTCTTATTTTCAAAAACTAAGAAAACCATGATAAAATATAGCTTATTACTTGCTTCACTTATCATTCTTAGATCTTTGCTTATCTGCACTTTTTTTGTATTTTACCTATTCTAACCTCTTCTTGTTGAAAATTGTAGATAGCCGGATCTTTCTAAGACTATTCGTGGGACTACCTATCTCATCCAGAGACAGAGGGCGAGTTCATAGGCTTGTTGCATCAGCTTCTTTAGTACCTCGACTACTATCAGCTGCCCATCTTCAGGGGCAGAGGATAAGGGTTCTGGACCACGATGTCTGGACCATGCAGGCTTTTGTGTACGCTAGGGAGGGTGGAATCGATCCCCGTACCATCCATATCACACCCCCCGGAGTCACCATTCAGATGTCATGCAAGCTGTGGCTCACTTTGCGTTAGTTCAGCTATGCCGACTACATGGGAGTGAGTTACTACAGTCTCCCTACTGCTTCTTCCCTATCATGGGGTCTGGAGACTCCTACCCCAACCCTATAGAGGTCCCAGTGGACGACCCAAGACTCTCCCATCAGGTGCAACTTATTCAGTCTATGGTGGACTTGTACTGCCGTGTCCTTTAGAAGATAAGGCAGCTTCAGATGCTGTTGACATCTATTTACCAACATTCGGACACCCTCTAAGCTCAGCTGGCCGGGTTAGACACCGCTCGTACTTTCTTCGAGTGAGAGCAGATTGTAGCAGAGACCGAGTTGGAGCATCGCCGGTTTGAGGAGACCTACACCCCATCGTCACCAGTGTGAGTCGTAGCTCTAGTCCCACCAACACCACTGGCAGCTCCAGTCCCACCAACACCACCGGCAGCTCTAGTCCCAGCAGCATTACCAATACCAACACCAGCAACACCAATGCCAGCTGCCCGTCTCTTGCCCCTGACTGCTCCTGTCGCTCGTGGCGCAACACTGACATGTTACCTGGGACCCGCACTCGGCTTACCGCTCATAAGAGCATACGCCTTTCACCCGCAGCAGATGTCAGGGGATCTAGCGGAGGCTGTTGCCGTTCTCGATCACCTTCCCGCTCCAACTCTAGTTCCCTAGACATCAGTCGTAGTTGCTCCTGCTCCCAGGGGACTGCTCCATTTGTGGAGGGGACCACCCTGAGGGGGAGTAGTTATTGTACCATAAGTTAGTCGGTAGTGCTTGCCAGGTAGCCTTTTGATTTGCAAACACTTCTTCTCTACCCCTTCTTTACCCCCTCAGTACACAATGTGTATAGGTAATGTCATGTAACATCTATTGTAATGAACTAGTCTATGCTCTATGCTTTCATTGCATTGCTTCTTTGGTTTATTTCAATTTTCTACTGCTATATGTAATCCTTGCGTAGTTCAATACAAATTTACACCATCAAGTTTACTGTGTAAGGATCCTAAAAAAATTTATAATTTTTCAAGCTCATTTCCAATATTAAAAAAATCCTACAAATACTTTACGTAAATGAATTTCACTAATCACATTTTAACGCTAATTAATTACGGGAGTAACTGCCTGTAGCCCGATGGCCGGGCGGCAGGCCACCTACTGGACCACCGCTGGCCATTCAACAAATGGAACAGTCTCCATACCTCCACCGAACCGACACGCAAGCTCCGGACCGGCTGATATACCCCTCGAGACAAAGTCAACGGAAGACAAGGCCACACATACGGAGGCAAATGCAGTGAGGAGATAGCAGTGACTAAGATGTGTGAGCCATATGTCATCCCGCGCGATGCTTTTTGTACTTTTATATGTACTCCTACAAATATTCATAACGCATAAAATTCTTGAAAAAATAGACAATTACTACAACTGTGTCAGGAGCCCAAGAGGCTGCACATAAAATTACATAATTTTTGGAGCTCATTTGCTATATGTAATAACTCCTACAAATATCATCATCGTATAAATTTTTGAGCAACATTCACAGTGGATAAAATTATCAAAAATTTACACAATCAAGTATATTGTGCCAGGTTTGTGAATTGTCCATCACCCATCCGCTTCGGCTGGCACCACATGTCGTGTAGAGAAACGAAGAGTGGCATGTTGGAAATGGTGACCTATGATCGGGCCACCCAAGAGAAAACTATAAGGCACGCAATGGCGTTTGTTGTAAGCTATGGGAGCTCCAAGTCATACGTGCAAAATACTTCACCCATAAAGCGCATAGTAGGGATGTAAAGCTCGGCATCAAAGTACGTAGTGAATATGAGCATCTCCCGATCCCGCGGTCGCGGGACAACTTCATCGACCACTGGCTGGTGAACAAGTTGACGGTCGGAGACCTTCCCATCATGCACAAGCTCATCGAGGAACTCGTTGATCACCATCAACTGGCTGAGAGGGTTGATGCGGTGCCACATGTATGGCACAAAGCGTTCTAGGCAAGCGCCAATGACAGCAATCGGAATAGAGCGAGCGAACCCACCAGGCAAAGAACCGAGGGGCTAAGGTACGGAGGGAGCCAAGAAGCAAGCAGCATGGTTTCAGCCTACCGGTCACGAAATTCTTCACCATGAGAGGCTACTGTTAGGGAGTGCCCCCCCAGCTTAGCCTAACCAGCCCACTGCATCAAAGGTCCATTATATGTGTAATTACATGGCAAGCCCAAAATGGCTATACCAAGAAAAGAACATGTTTGCCCTTAGTGTTATAGACCCAATTGGGGTATTTATGTAAATAACCTCCTCATAACTATAAATATAGCCCATAGGACGCCATGGGAAAGGACTCATTTTTTTAGCAAGAAAAGGTCTAGATAACAACATCGACGTGGTACATACCTTCTATATTGCTCCCTATTGTGTCTCACGCTTTAGGTAGCGCATCTATGGTCTTCCTATAGCTCCATTAACCACTATTTAGCATGTAACCATAACACTTTTTCCTAATCTTCTTGTTCTTAATTAGTTTGGAAATCATTATTGTTTAGCCGACTGATGAATAAAGCACGAAAACATTCACGCCTCCAAATCTTGGAGGTATACATCTTGACATCATAGATGTTCAATTTTAATCAAAATAGAATTAAAATTATATCAACAAAGACAATGGGACTATATTATATATACCATGGACTATATTATATATACCATGGACAGTGGACCATCTCATTGTGATATTTCACAGCAAACTATGGCCCCATTATTTTTGGTTTTTTAGCAAGATTATTTTACTTTTGCTTCTATTAGCTAGTAGTATTCATCAAACCTATCAGCCACAGTCAAAACCCATTAGCCGCAACCCAAAATAACGGGGCCTATGGCATTCCAATGTAATTAATGATCATTAATACATAGTACTCCATCCGTTCCACAATATGATTCTTCATTTTTGGGAAGTGGCATCTTAAGTCTATTAAGAAAATCAAAGTGTAGTTACTGCATTATTTTCACTCTATACCCCTGCTTTAATATAGAAAAATGGATGAGTAATTATAGTTTGGCATTTAATAGAGATATGCATGCATCTGTTTAAATCTCACTGTACCATGCATAATACTATGCCATACGTTCGCCCGCCGGTATCTTCTAGGATTCTAGTCTTCAGGCATGGCTCACGAACTATTCACACAAATGTTACTGTAGCCACATCGCGCCAACCGCCACCCACCATCCTCCTGCATCCTGCGGTTGAGGCAGAGTCACCGTTGCCTAGCCGTACCACCTCCGCTGCTGCCTCCACCGTCGTGCTTCCGCGGCCCCCTCCCTCCCTCTAAGCTTGGGGCCCTGATGGACTCTAACTGGATAGGATTATCTCATCTAGGACGGTGTGGTTCACTCGATTTGGCCAAATAACACGATGTAGCACCTGGGCGGAATATTCTCCACTAAACTATCTGGGTGGAACCATATAGTCTAGGATGAAATGGTTCCATCTACTAAACCAAATAAAGGGACGAGGCTTCGTCTGGGATGAAATGATTCCGTCCACCGAACCACAACTCCTAATACGTAACTTTGATCACTACTTTTATATAAATATGTTCACAAAAATATAAAATAATCATATTATAAAAATATTTTTAATGACTAATTTAATGATACCATTATTATATGATCAATATAAATAGTTTTACTGTACATTTTCTAAAACACTATACATTACGAACTGTGGAACCAGCAAAATGGCCTCGTACCACCCAATTGACATTGGAAAAGGTTCCTTGACTCAGGTGATCAGGTTTTACCCGTTCTTTACTTCTGACTAGTTTGAGATGCGACAATAGCTCTCAGCGCTCATGGCCGTGCGTGGCCGTGCGTGGCCAATATAGGTTCCAGACACCGATGTCGCCTGGAATAGCTAGCCAGTTGCTGATTGGAACCCTGCTGATAACGCACAGACGAGCGACGTAGGCCGTGACGCTGCTGCTGAATGGTGATTGGTGCACGGGTCATCGATGCACAAAGGATTAGAGCAACTATGCAATTTTTGATCCAGGGTACATCGTAGATGTGGCTCAGGTTTTACCCGTTCTTTACTTCTGACTAGTTTGAGATGCGACAATGGCTCTCTGCGGTCATGTCCGTGCGTGGCCAATGTAGGTTCCAGACATCGATGTCGCCCGAAATTGCTCGCCAGTTGCTGATTGGAGCTCTGCAGATAATTCACGGACGAGCGACGTAGGCCGTGACGCTGCTGGTGAATGGTGATTGGTGCACGGGTCATCGGTGCGCAAAGGATAAGAGCAACTATGCAATTTTATATGCAACCATGCCAGACCCATCCACGCGGAACGCCCGTCCCCGCCGTGCTCGCGTCCTGCGCAGCGTGCCACGCCCGTGCGACCCGAGCGCACGCGCGTGCCGGCAATGTGTACATGCCCATTCACCGTCCTCGGTTTCCTCTGTAGTAGTATCTACAGAGTACAGAGTACTGTACTACTCAAGGGCCAAGGGCAGGTGGCAGGTGAGATCGCCGGACGGGAAGATATCACGTGCTACCGATTCATACGGTGCTATAACGTTGCTCTCCTCAAAATATGACATAAATAGTTACAACAAATTCCTAAAACTTTTGGTTAGATACGTCTTGATGTGAGGAAGTGCTCTCCAAAATTCAACTGAAAACACGAGCAACGTTAGGAGAAACAAAAAAGAGAGAGATAAATTTCAGTGAACAATAACTTTTCTTTTTCCTTTTTTATTTTCTGGTTTCCTTTGGTGTTGAATTTTTCTTTTTTATTTCTCAATATGTAGATCGAATTTATATTTGAAATTTGGTGGTACGATGGATTGATTTGGTGTCAATGCTACTTTTTTTTAAGTTTTCATATTATTTGTACCATGTTTTTAAAAAGATAATATTATAGCACCGTACGGATGGGTAGCAATGATATCTACTCGTCGTCCTACGTAGTTCCATATTTCAACATGTACAATAGCAGCTTATAATAACATGTAGACTAGGAAATTCGTAAGCTATAAATACATGCAAGTTATGGATTTTGCTCTGCACCTGCACGTGCACGTCATATAGCAATGTCCCGTGCGGTCTCATTTTTCTCTCTCGAAAAGAGGATCGAGTAGGCAACCGCACTCAAACTTTCAACCTAAAGGCATCTCTAATGATCCTAGCTAAGTACTATCTATAAAGATTCCACATCATCTATATAGTACACACTAAAAATTAACATTCCAAAGGACTATCTATAAGGATAGCTATTTGATGTTTACATGCACACACAGTCATTTATAGAACCTGTCTCGTTTTGCGTTATAGACTAGAGACGAAATAGTAGCTAGCTGTTTGTGTTTTGCATACTCTCTTTTCTCCATATAGGATATATGCTGATGTGTACATGCAAATAGCCAGCTGACTCAGCACCATTGGAGATGCCCTAAAACAAAAGTTTTGGGGTCATTTTTTAGAGTAAACTTAGGACCCGTTCAATCTAGGTTTGTATAGGAATTCCAAAGGATTGTCTTTCCAAAGTTTTGTGTCCCTCTTAGCGTTTGTGACGGACTAAGATCCCGCTCATTTGTATTTGAGCTTTTAGATTCTGATTTATTTTTTTACTATTTATAATTTTTATTTTTTTGCTTTTCAACATATTTTTGAGCTTTTTTATCGGTTCTTTTCTCGTATTCGTTTGTATTACACGTGATGGGCTAACATATTTTTTTTTCATTTTTAGATTTTTTTATCGTCAGTTACAATATAATTTCAATCAACTACGGTGCAAGTTCAGCCATAAGCCACCGAATTTCAGCCCAATCGAGCGGCCTCTAATTCCTGTACTCTTGTAGGAAAGAAAACATGAGCTAGAACTGAAAGGAAATTTTCATGTGAATTGACGGAGGAAGTAACCCACGCCAAAGTTTATGGGCCCATTCATATTGATTTTTGGTTTTGATTTATGTATAATAATATCTTGTAGAGAAACTTGTAGAAAGAGATACTTACGTGCGATTTTGGTCTATATAAATGAAATCAAAATAGTATATACTATAATATACTTGTAGACTTCGCTTTGAAAAGATACTCAATTTGAAAGTTAGTTACTGTAGAAAAATAATTCTTAAAAGCTAATATAAACAAAGCCTAAAAGCAAGACATAATGGTGCTTTCTGTTGAATATCATTGAAAGCTACTGTACTATCATGTGTTTTTCCCCTCTGGTCCAAACACATTTTCCTACTGTTGTGGCTACAGACCAAACAGAGAGAGAGAGAGTAAATGACCTATTGGTCTTTTCCTAGGGCTCATTATGATATATATATATATATATATATATATATATATATATATATATATATATATATATATATATATGTGTGTGTGTGTGTGTGTGTTCCCTTGTAAGGAGCGTCTTTACAATCGTAACCTTACATAGAGCCTTCGACCGAGGGCAACTACGTCCTTTACATGGTTTATAACCTTCCCAACAGGCTAGCCGGGTTTAGGTGAGGACCACCCCTACAACAGGAGCCTCTCATGGTGAAAGGCTTCATAGGCCGAAGCCATGTTATCGAGCCGTTTGGCCCCCTCCGTCCCTGCGGTCTGTGACGTTGTGTGATTTGTGGGCGAAGATGATTTGGCGCACGTAGGTCCTCGTGGCTCCGCGGAGTCGAAGCTAGGGATCCGTGGCGGAGCCGATGTCGAAATCCTGCGCTGGGTGGTCGCAGGCGAAGTCGGAAGTGCACTACGGAGGTAGAGACCTCGTCGATGCTTGGGGAGCAGGCGGGCACGGTAGGTTGGGACGTCGCACGCGCATGAGCAGCCGCGTCGCTTCGGCTTCCACCAGTTAGACGCACGCGGTCGGCCGCGACGGTTGGACTTCCGCCGGTTGTGCTTCCCGAGGACGGCTATATTTGCGACCGTAGCGGCGTGATGAAGTATTGCTCGGACGGCTTGTCTCAAGAATATGCCTCTTCCGCTCACGAGCATGCGATAGGGTTAGCGTCGCTCTGTGCATGCTTGTGGACGGAAGAAGGTACATTCTTAAGCTGTCAAAAAGGTTTGCGCCCCACGCTGAGGAAGAAGCGTCGGGCCTTGCTTCTGAGACATCCTCCGAGCCTGGGGCGTGCTGAGCCATTACGCCCCGAGGTGATGGTGGCCGGGGCACTGTGTGCGGTCGGACGAGCGTGAGTGCGCGCGCCTTCCTGGTGGCTGGCTTTGCGCTGGTCGGTGCGGACTCCTTCCGACTGACCTGCTGCGCCAGCGCTCTCTACAACCTAGCATCCATAGAAAGGCACGGGACACATTAGGGTGCGAAAATGGTTGTGCTAAGAGTGAAGAGATATGATGTGTAGCAAGTGCCGGGGTTGTCCCGAGCCACCGGAGCGGAAGGGGCGCCTTCTGGCGCGGCGTGCCGACGCGTGACTGCATGTCGAAGTGTCCGAGCCGAAGGCGGACCCGGGATTGCTCTGCAGAGGCGAAGGTCTCGTCGAGGGCGGAGCCGGAGTCGTTCCACCTAGGCGAAGGCCCGGAGCTGGAGTTGCTGTGCGTAGAGGCCCGGGCTGAGGTGTGGCGGGGCACTATTGGCGCGTTGGTCTCGATCACAGCCGCACAAACTCGGAGCCGGGGTCCATAGGCGAGTCGCGGTGGCTGCGCGGCGGAGACCGTCGGCGCGCGAGCGAGTCTTGCGGATGCAACAAGTTGAGACGTCGCACGCGTATGAGTGGCCGCGTCGTTTCGACTTCTGTCGGTTGCGCTTGTCCGCACGCGGGCGACCGCGTCGCTTCGACCTCCGCCGGTTGGTTTCCCCATGCGGGGGGCGGCTGTATATATATGTGCCAGGAAGGCTGCAGCGTCTTTCGGGCGCTGAGATGATCTTGGTTTCGAAAATATGCCTTCTTCAGTTCATGAACATGCGGAAGAATATTGCCATATTGATGAACTGAAGGAGACCTATTTCGAGCGGGATATTCGGCGATCACCGGTCGTGGTGCAGTCGTAGGGGAAGGAGTGGACCGGCGCGTCCTGTGCGCGCTTTGGTGACGACGCCCCTCGTGAGTGGCTGGCTTTGCGTCGATCGGCGCGGACTCCGCTGAATGGTCTGCTCCGCGAGCGCCCTCCGAAACGAGGGGCGTTTCCTGGCGTGCCGCTCCGGCGCGCGGGTGCGCGTCGAAGCTAGAGATAGACCCAGGGCTGCCTTGCGGAGGCGAAGATGTCGTCGAAGGCGGAGCCGGGTTGTTTTGCGTAGATTCCCGAGCGAGCACGTGGCGGGGCACGATTGGCGCGTCGTGCGCTATCAGGCCCTGTGATGCGACCGCCTCGTGACCAGGCGTGGCGCGCGCGGGTAGGTGTACCACTGCGGTGGCGATCGTGGAAAGGTGGACGGTTCGCCTCCAAGCAATTATGCTCACCGATAACGTGCGAGACACAGGCGCTTTAAATACCCCTTGCGTTATGCCACTTGCACTTTCGTCGCCTTGCCTTCTGCCTCCTAGTCACACGCCCCAATCTCCAGTCTTCATTGCTGCCTCCTTCGTCGCGGAGCTTTAGGAGGACGATGGCACACGACACGACAGAGCGCGCCTCCAGCTAGCCGATGACAGCGCTATCTTCCGGCGGCCGTCGCCGCTCGAGGTGGGGTACACACTCGAGGGGCGCGACTCCGCGCGTGTGGACAAATGGTGCACGGCGACGGAGAGAGCAAGGGGTCCGTACTCCCGCGTCTTGGGCTCGATGCTGGCGACGGAAGAGATAATTCGTGGCCTTCTGTGCGAAGGGAAGCGGTCGGACCGCCGGGAGGTGCGACTACCTGCGGGCGACAAGACCGAGCCGCACCCCAGAACGTCGGAGGCGATCGTGTTCGTCGCCTACTTCGAGGCTGGGTTGCGCATTCCAGCCACCAGACTTGTCGGGGACGTGCTGCGGGCCTTTGGGCTTGAGCTGGCGCAGATAACGCCGAATGTGATAGCTCGCCTTGCCGTGTACAACTGGGCGCTGCGCACGTAGGCGTGCTGGCCGACCGCGTCACTGTTCGCATTTCTCCATGATGTCCGGTGTGCGTCGGAGGAGAAGGGGGACGGGGCGTTGCCCGGCTTCGGCAGTGTCGACCTCATCTTGTGCCCGCGGTGCGAGATGTTTTTTCCTCACCCATTGCTTCGGGCCCCCCGGGATAGGGGGACGCGTGGAGTGTAGTTGGCAGAGCCATGTGACTGGAGTGGGGCAACACTATTGCACCACGTGCCCCTGGGGCAGGCGATGGGACTTTTGAGGCGTAATATCCGCGGTCTTGCTTCCGGGGCTCTTTAAAAGGGGCGAGCGGCCAAGTGGAGCGGCACTCGCCTTCCCAGACATCGCACCTCCGCAACTTGTCTGTGGAAATTGCCGTCTCCAGTGTGCCCCAGCTTCGCCCAGTAGCGTCGAGGGCTCCGGAACGCGGCTGATGCCACCTGGGCGATCGCGGGGTCGAACATCCCGCTCATGTGGGGGAATGCGATGCCGCAATGTGTTTTCCCCTCGCCAGTTCGTCGAAGAGCCGCGGCTGGTGCGGGGTGGTGGGCAATTCACTTGTACTTCATTAATGCCGCTCCTAGGTTTGGGAGTAGATTTCTATGTCGCGCCAGCGAGGCCGCATCCCGCCGTGCTGTCCCATACGGGCGCCTGTACTCTCCCCCAGTCTCCTTCCCTAGCTGTTGGACGCTTGGGATGAGGGGTCGTGGTGCATGCGGTGCTACAGGGAGCCGTGCTGCTCCGAGGACGGGCTTTGACCCCTCCAGCTCGGGGCGGCATGCTCTTGGGGGGCGCTCTTGGGCTTTCTCCGTCTCTCTGGCTTGGCTGGTAACGAAGGCTGGATATCAAGCTCGTGTCGCCTTATTGGGGCGATGCTGTATCACGAGCTCGAACGCCCGCGGTCCCGGGCATCTCCGTGCTGGGGGCCCGCGCTCGTGTGGGCACTTTCGCCGAGCGCGTTTGGTTTCTCGGCTCTTCTGCAGAGGCGTAGGCTATTGAGCTCGTGCGCCTCGCTCCTGCACTCGCGGCCGCCCGTCCATGCGGTGCACGCGATTTGCCGGAAGCGCGAGAAGCCTATAGTGCCCGTGCGCCGTTATATGGAGACTCCGGCGAGTGCGTGGGAATACCGTCCACGTCTTATTTATACTCCGGAGAGTACGCGCGGTGATAACACCAACGCGTGCGCAGGACATCCGTGTCTTGTTTAGACTCAATAGAGTGCGCAGGGAAAACATCCGCGTCTTTGTTTGTACTCTGGAGAATGGGTGGGACTATCAACCACGACTTACTTAAGCTCCAGAGGGTGCTCCAACGCCCGCGCGGGACATCTGCGTCTTGTTTAGACTCAGTAGAGTACGCAGGAAAAACATCCGCGTCTTTGTTTGTACTCCGAAAATACGTGGGACTATCAACCACGACTTAGTTTGGACTCCAGAGGGTACGCCAATCGCGCGCGCGGGACATCCGCGTCTTGTTTATACTCAGTAGAGTGCGCAGGGAAAACATCCGTGTCTTATTTATACTCCGTAGAGTGCGTGCGGAGGCAGGCCTCAACGCTACGTCTTATTTATACTCCGTAGAGTGCGCGCGGAGGCGTCCCTCTGCTACGTCTTATTTATACTCTGTAGAGTGCGTGCGGAGGCGGACCTCAACGCTATGTCTTATTTATACTCCGTAGAGTGCGTGCGGAAGCGAACCTCGACGCTACGTCTTACTTATACTCCGTAGAGTGCGTGCGGAGGCGGACCTCTGTGCAGTGCGTGTGCGGAGGTGAGTCTCCATGCGGTGCGTGTGCGGAGGTGAGTCTTCGTGTGGTGCGTGTGCAGAGGTGAGTCTCCGTGCGGTGTGTGGGAACATCGACCACGTCTTTATACTCCGGAGAGTACGCGTGGTAGTAACACCGACGCGTGCGCGGAACCCCGCGTCTTGTTTATACTCAGTAGAGTGCGTAGGGAAAACATTTGTGTCTTTTTTTATACTCCGAGGAGTGCGTGCGGAGGCAAGTCTCCGCACGTTTTTGGTGGGGAGCACGAATAACTTCGCAAACGGCGAATTTTATTAAATTTTTGTTTACGCGGGTGAGCGAGTACAAATGGTCAGGGACTAACTATTGGACTCGTTGTCGTGACGGCGAGGTAGGGAGCCTCTGGTGCTTGGGCTGCCGTAGTGCGTGTACGGGCGCGCCTGACCTAGGGGCCTCGCTGGACTCCCAGGTACGGGCCTCGGGTTCCATGCTCCATGTGCTGAGCCATGTGCTGGTCGCCGAGGACGTTGATGATACCTCACGGGCCCAGAAGCTTCACACATAGGAAGCTATGGTGTGGTACTGCCCCAAAGGAATTGAGGGTCGGTCTTCCCAGAATAACGTTGTAGGGGTACTGGATATCAACAACATCGAAGGTGGCGTCCCTGCTCACTACGTTGTCGTCCTGACCGAAGGAGACCTGCAAACATATTTGACCCAGCGCCAGCAACGGCTGACCTCCGAAACCCTGCAGCGGAACTCTTGAGGGGCTTAGACGGCTTCGAGGGATCGCCATTTGGTCGAAAGCCTGTGCGAACAAAACGTTCGCAGAACTGCCCCCATCGACCAGGACACGCCGGACCTCGTCGAGCCCTGTCCCCGCGGCTGGCCGGGACGTAACGGGCTCGCCGGGACGTCTGGCGGCCGCGCTGAGGCTTATCAGCCGATGCGTCCTTATGGTGGGAGGCGTCCTTGGACGACTCCTGCCTACGCTTGCTCCGCGAGGAACTTGCTTTCAATGGATCGGCGCTCTTCGCGACATCTTCCGCTGGATTGGCATCGGCCTCGTTTTCCTAGCGTCGCCTCGCGTCTTCTTCCGCGCGGGCGTACTCATCCATTTTATCGAAGACCTTCGCCACCATCTTGATTAGCTTCCACGCGTTGTACTCGGCTAGCAGCCCCGGGCAGAGACCCTGTATCGTTGCGTTGATGATTGTTGTCTCATTGACATTTTTGACCTGGCAGCGGACCTTCGCGAAGCGTTTGAAGTACTCGCGGAGCCTCTCCGATGATTTTTTTTGATTGCGAAGAGCTGATCCGTGTCGACACGCTCGACGTAGTTCCCCTGGAAGTTGTTGTAGGGGCGGTCGCGAACCTGCTCCCACGCGTATATGTAGTTCGGCTCTATGGTGAAGAACCATGAGAGTGTCACTCCCTGCAACACGAGCGGGAGCCCCTTCGCTTTGGTGGTGTCTTCTCCGCCTGCCGCCTCGATGGAGGTCTCGTACACGCGCACGAACTCCCGGTGGTCCTTGTCGCCCTTGTATGACGTGACGAAGCTGGAAAATTTAAAGTCTTCCGGCCATGCCGCCTGCTGCAGGACCGCCGAAAGCGGGGACTCTGGGTCCACGCGTCGCAGCGAAGCGCGACTGGATGTGGAGGCGTCCCGGCTGTCCGTGCGCTCGGGCATGGGCTCCGGTGCAACCGCCGGCGGGGTCGGCTGACTCCGCGCCTCTTGCATTCTCCGCACGGCCCCCCGCAGATCCGCCAACTCCTGCTGGAACGTGCTGAGGGCTGCCAGCAGGGCGTTCTCCACTGCGGGCGTAGATGGGGCAATGGGCGCATACGGTCGCACGGCCGGGGTAGTCGCAACCACCGCTTGTGTCCTTGGGTTGCTCATCGCGTCCACACGGTGGACTCCGGCATCGATGGTAGGGCCCATGTCGCCGGCGGGGCCGCTTGGCGCTCCCGCACTGGGTTCAGGGGCGGTGGTCGCGTCTTGGGGGGCGTCGGGGCTACTGCTCCCTAGCACCCGGCCGGTATCGTCGGGGTTGACTGTTGCACCAGTGGCGGGGTGGGGTGTGACGCGCATGGTGGGGTCGGCTGTCACGTCGGTGGCGGCGGGGTCGATGGCCGCGTCGGTGGTGGCGAGGTCGATGGTCGCGTCGGTAGTGGCGGAGTCGATGGTCGCGTGATGAGCGTCGTCATTTTCACCCCCGACCACCGATATCGAAGCCCTGGTGCTGACGCGGGGCCTCGCCACGACCCCCTCCTTCTTCTTCGCCGCCGATGATGAAGCTTTCTTCGGTGCCATCCTTCTTGAGATCTTGAGGCTTGCTCTCATCGTCCCCACGGACGGCGCCAACTGTTGTAGCTACAGACCAAACAGAGAGAGAGGTATATGGTAGTGGAGAGTTAGGTGAGCAAATGACCTCTTGGTCTTTTCCCAGGGCTCAGTATGATATATATATGTGTTCCATCATAAGGAGCGTCTTTACAATCGTAACCTTACCTGGAGCCTTCGACCGAGGGCAACTACGTCCTTTACATGGTTTATAACCTTTTCAACAGGCTAGCTGGGTTTAGGTGGGGGCCACCCCTACAACACCTACATTATCCCTTTATCTTCCATTCGTGTGTTTTACTGTTGCATTCCTATGACTTTCCTTAGTTTTCACTATTCTTATTTTTTCCTACGTTCCATACAGACTCCCAACATAAATTGAGAAACTTCTCACTTGAAACTTCACACTTTCGAATCAAAATTTTATACTTTCATGAGATCTGAGACATTCAACTAAAGATTTTCAGACTTTCAACTGGAAAACTCACCCTTACAACTCGAGATATGATACTTCTAACTTGGAATTGTACACTTTTCAACTTGAGTTTTGAGACTTTAAACTCATGATTTTAGACTATCAACTCAAAAATTTTATATTAAGATTCATAACCCTCAACAAGGAGATCTAAAACTTTCAACTCACCATGGTCGACTGTGTAGGTGCACGGCGAGCAGCTCGAGACGCCCTTGGATTCGGTGCCCCCAACCTCCTTAGCTTGCACATGTCGTGACTGGCCATGGTGGCGAGGCAAGACCACGGCGAGGATGGAGAAGGGGAGCCATAGTCCAACGAGGAAGGGAGGGGTAGTGTGGGGAGGAGAAGGTGGGCTAAGGAGGCAGCTTGCTCTCGAGGGAGAATAAGAGTGTAGGTAGGTTTCCAATAAACACAGCCAATACAGGTGATTGGAGATGTGCTAAAGAAAAAAAAACTAATTTCTTGGGACTATCTACATCAAAATTGAGTAATTTTTGCTCAGAACTTAGTCTAATTTTCAGAACATTGGATCTCCATCCAACGCACCAACATATCTCTCCCCAATGTGCACCAACTCCTTCCCTAACCCTACACCAAATTGAACACAAAAGCCTAAAAGACATACACCGATACACACCGTCACCCCCTGCCTCCACCCACGCTCCTCCTCCCACCTCCTCACCGGCGTGGCAGCCGATGTGCCATCGCTGCCTTCGCCTCCCACATCAGCTACTAGCACCGAGAGCGGTGTTGGCGCCGCTGCCTCTTATACACCATCGCCTACTCCACCGCCACTCCCACCTTCTTCACCATCTCTAGCGGCTCAACACCACCACGGACCACCTCCCACCTGTTGTAACCTAACTCGTCACTAGGGATCTTGTCTCCCCGCCCACCCTTCGCGGCCACTGTCCTCCACCATCCCGCGGTTGAGGCGGAGTCACCGCTGCCTAGCTGTACCACCTTCACTGCCGCCCCACCACCATGCCTCTGCTGACCCCTCCTTCCCTCTAAGCTTGGGGCCCTGGTGGACTATAACCCTAACTGGTAAACCCAAGCCCTAACTTGGCGGCGATGAGAGATGCGACGCCGGAGAGGAGGGTGAGCTCATCGGATCACGAATCTCTAAGCTGGTCAAAAGGTTAGAAATTTGACTGATTTTACAAAAAAAATATTTGAGTGTTGTATAGCAAATCCTTTTCTTTTCTTTTTTTTTTGCCATAGGTGCTAAAATGAAGGAATCACTGCCTAAGAAAGCAGTGCTGCTTGGGGAGTGCTTCACCCCATATCCGCCATGTACGTGCTTCACAGATGCTTCAGCAAAAAGGTTGATTGTATCCTTGTTTCTCTAGGAAAGCTGGCACTTATTTCTAATTTGAAACACGGATCCGAACTCTACATAACGATAGTTTATTGATTATAGTTGCATGGCTACATTTGCTGACCTAGGTGGACTGGTGGTATCAAGCAAAGATAGTCCGTGTTGTGCATTTTATCATTGTTCATCGAGAAGTTAATGGTAAATGCATGTACAATTAATTGGATGTGGTCGGGCTTGTCTCACACAAAAGTGCAATTTTTCATGCATGAACTAATTATTTGTCATGCACAAAAATAGACTTTTGCGGATATCACTAGGAATAGACTTCTTGCATTGGAGACTATAGGTGCTTATATGAGTTCTTGAAACCATCTAACCAGAGATATTTTCACGAAGGTGCTTGCTGATACGGCAACATTTCCTCTCTTTAAGCAACCATGGAACAACTTGCAAAATAATTTTTTAATTAGATTTGAAGGTATTTTATAGTGATTGAACAAATAAACACTACTATGAGAAAAATCATAGTTCATATCTACACTCCCAAAATTTCTTTTAAGAATTCACTTCTAATATTGACGATTTAATACTACAGTTTTTGAAAGTACATGTGGACACTGGGATGTATCACGCACCCCACTCCTTTCACTCCCGTCTGCGTACGCATCTCTCACTTTTTCCACCGTTTGCCCCTCCTAAAAGCTATTTGTTTTAATCATTACTATTTATTTTTAGTTAAAAGTCATAAGCCACAACCAAATACCAATACAAACATCCCAGAGTAGAGTAATTAAGCTCATGATTAGCGCTAAGTAATTGCAATTTGTACTAACTAAAATAAGATTAATTTAGTGTTTTAATTAGTACTAATTAAATATGATTAAAATTAATTAAATATAATTAGCACTAATTAACTACTAAGTAAAAGTCTGCACATGGGTTGCCAGACTGCTGTCACACATGGGAAGCTCGGTAGGTTGTCTGTTGAGTTTTTCTAACTCCATAGGTATTTGTCAAGTTTGATAGATCTCTAAAGAAAATTAAATTTGTAAAAATAGATATTCAAAGGTTTTGAAGAAAAAGTGTACAAAAAGAAAATTTGCTTCACAGCTCGATCGCCTGCCTATGCCTGCCGCCGCCTCAGCAAAGTCGCCCCGCACTGGCTGACTTATTCGGCACGACTGCCTATGCATCGGGCCGGTTATGTTTACTCCTGACAAGCCGAGCCACCGACTTCCCCTCGCCTTGCCAGTTGCCGCCCGCAGCACGCCTCGAGTCTTCCGCCTAGCCGGCTAGCTAACCGCTCGCTACAGCCTGGTGGCCTGTCTCACGCAGCTGACTCGTGCGTCCGTGCGATGTTCGCCTGACCACTCGCCTCGCGCCGTCTCATCTCGCAAGTCCGCAACGCTTTGGGGGTCTGGTGCGCCACATTTCGCGCTGCTTCTCTTATGTTTTTCGGCTTCCTTGCCACGCGACGGTTTGGCTGCTTCCACACCCACCCGGCCTCGTCGTCCCTCCGCGCCGCGGCCGACGTGCCGGGCGTCCTACTCATCATCTGACCCATTGTGCTGCCCACTTTGTGGGCCGCATCACGCGCGCACGGACGTTCGGAGGATATTTGGCGGCCTTGGCGCCGCTGTGGAGGCGAGGGGAAAAGGAGGGGCGTTGCACAACAGCAAAAGCGCAAATTTGGCAGCTGACGCCCGTGGTTACACGAGTGACAAAAAAAAAACAGGCAACCGTGCAGTTCGAGTTCCCGTTATGCCATGCTAGGGCCGAACTATACATGGTATATGCTAAATCAATATGCATATGCAACATATATGCATCGAGCGAAGCATAAACCAAAACGCACGGAGTGGGACCGGGGGTCGCAACTTGGTGAGATAGGAGGTGCTTGGTTAATCGTAGGAGGAGAAGAGTTCTACGAAGAAAGGAGAACAGGACTAGAATCTACCCGTCAATTGAAGGAAAAGTGAAGCATCCTATTAGATGGCACTCTATTATAATAGGAACACCGCATTTTTTTTCTATCGTATATCATCACGATTATCCTTGGGTGGATGTTTAAGATGTAATCGTTTAAAAAAAGTACCCCGTACAATACCAAAATGTAGCATGAAAGAAATCCAACACAGCTCACAAATCACGCACGCCATTGGAAGTATCCAAGTCCTTGACGAACTGGACAAATGCTGTGTGAGATGAGCCCCCTTCCTTGAACGCCTCAGCCGCTGCATCCTTCGCTGCCGCCACCCGCTCTCTAAGTGCCTGGCCACCCTCAGACTCCATCACCCACCTGACCTTCGCCTCCACCTCCTCGGCCTTAACCACCTCCTCATTGTAGCCCCTCATCTCCACCCCAAGCTTCATTTCCTCCACGATATGCACCTTGTTCAGCCTCTGCTCCGCGTACAATGGCCAACACAGCAGCGGCAACCCCGCCGTGATGCCCTCCAGCGTCGAGTTCCACCCACAGTGTGTCACAAAGGCGCCGGTTGCCCTGTGGCGCAGCACCTCAACCTGCGGCGCCCAAGACTTGACCACGAGCCCTCTATCCTTGGTCCTCTCCAAGAACCCATCCGGCAAAAGCGCGTCGAGGTCTGGCTCCGGAAGCGGCTCTCCAAACTTGTGGTCGGGATTGGGCGGGCTCCGCACAACCCACAGGAATCTCTGCCTTGACTTGTCCAATCCAATTGCAATCTCCTCCAGCTGCTTCTTGGAGAACGAGCCCATGCTGCCAAAACAGAGCAGCACTACGCTGTGGTCCGGCTGCGCGTCCAGCCACCGGAGGCTTTCGTGTTCCTTGTCTCCGCCTCTTGAGACCAACGGCCCGATGCAGTAGATCGGCGGCGTGGCACGGCCGGGAACGCAGAGCCCGTCCCTGAGAGCGCGCACCGCGCGCGTCTCCAGCGACTCGAAGGTATTGACAAGAATACCATTGGCCTCTGTCATCCGGTCGAACATGCGCAAGATGGGCTTGCTCGCCTCGCCGTCGTTGTAAATTTCTGAGGGTAAGTCTGAAGCTTTGAACGGAGGGACACCCGGGAAAGAGACGATGGAGTCCTCCCCAAGCTCCCCGATGCTTGTGTTCATGCTGGCTCGCATGCTAGGCAGGTTCAGGAAGACGGCGAGGTCGCTAGCGCCGGAGGCGTAGGAGAAGTAGGCGGGCAAGTTGAGCTCGGCCGCGACGTCGAGGGCGTCAGCGCAGAACATGTCGATGACGAGCGCGTGGACAGAGGGCAGCGAGCGGAGAAAGTCGCGGAGAGGCGCATTCATGTCGACGACAAACTGGAGCATCCGGATGATGTGGTGCGTGGGCTTGCTGTCGGAGCTGGAACCGGTGGGCGCGGGGTGAGGCGGCCGCGGCAGGACGTGGAAGGTGACGGAGGGGTTGGAGGCCTTCGCGCGGGCGACCGCGGCAGAGAAGTCTATGGCATTTACGATCGGCTCGACGAGCACAATGGTGACGGCGAGGCCGTGCTGGAGGAACACCTTGGCCAGCTCGACCATCGGCGCCAGGTGGCCGATGCCCTGGCCGGGGTACAGAACGGCGGTTTTCTTCATGGCTCGACGTTTCTCAATGTCTCCGGTAAGGTACTGACAATAATAGTAGAACGCTCTAGTGTGCTCGAGTGCTCAAAGGCTGCGAAATGCTATGGGTGTCGATCTGTTTGGTTCTGGGAACGATCCGCCTGGGGTATATAATGGGGGCTCCCCTAGTCCAATCGAAATTGGATCTGTATTCATGTTTGGCTGGGTGAGGCAGTGAGAGAGACGGGCAATACTTTCATGCTTTTCTCTTTAATAAAATAGCTATCTTAAAATAAATGAAGAGATAAGTAATATCTATCTACTATTTATTATATTTTAAAAATAGTATAAATTATTATTGAAAAAAAAGCATAAAAGAGTTGTTTTGAGATCAACGCCGCAGCATCCCGTACGAACGAGCCACTCCTCTCCTGCGTGAACAGTTTGAGGTTTGCATTTGACCGCGCTGAACGTTGTGGAGCATCAGCCACAAGGAATGATTGGCCGGGTCAGGGATCCGTCGTTGCCTTTCGTGTCGCTGTTGGTGGCCATCGTCAGCCGTGACGCTGCTGACCACGGAGCTTCCACCTCCCCCAGTTCCCACCACGCCGACGCAGACTTGGCATCGATCGACGTCATGTACTCGGCGGGTGGGCTGAAGCTTCCTGAAGGATACATGCTTCGAGAACATTGTAGAGGTCGAACACAACTGCTCTAAAAGGCTTGTTTGTGGTCGTTTTTAGAAGTTATTTTTTTATTTTTATTATAGTATCTAATTTTTAAATAAAGTATTTTTTAAAATAAGATATACAAGTTAATTGAAGTATACGTTAAAAGGCCAATATCTGTACCATCCAAAATCGTAAACAAGTATCTCTCTATAATCTCTATCGTAAATAGCTAAAACTCAAAACTTTCAGCTAAAATCTATGAGCTACAGCCACTTCAAATAGACCTTAAACCTAAAGGAAGACATTATTAAATTGATTATTCTAGACCATAGCTTATAACTAGAATTTTTAAATTTTAGACTATATATAGAAGGTTGTAGTGAAAATTTTGGTTATATATAATTTTAGGTAGTATAATTAATTTTAATATATTTTATACTATAATTTATTTGTATATCTAACCTTAAAAACGTACTGTTTGATGAGTGCACAAGCTATGCACGCATGGGGTGATGACGATCGCACGTGCTGAGCTGATGTAATAGATGAGTTCACAGGGGATATACTATTCTACTCTAGGATGCGACATGCTGAACTGACGTAATAGATGAGTTCACCAGAGGATATACTATTCTACTCTAGGATGCGACGTTTTATTGTGGCTTGTGAGCAGTATTTTATTTTTTATTTTGGGATGCCTTGGTTGGCTTAGAGCAAATATGATGGGGAAATTTGAAGAGAGCAAACAACAAAAAACAGAAAGCCGTGTTTTTCCTTACAACGGCAGAAAGTCGTGTTATGGGCAAGTGAATCCTCCCTAAAAAGAGAGAGAGAGAGAGAGACAATGGTAAACAACACTCAAGTATTTTTTCGACTCAGAGTAATCAAAATTTTCTTCTATATATACATTCACTCTAAACAAATGTAAGTGCTCTAAACAATAAAAATACTCAAATCCCTATTTTCCTATGTATGCACCCATCTAAAAAAATATGAGTGCTTTAAACCATAAAAAACACTTGAATCCCTCTTCTCCCATGTATGCACCCCTCTAAGAAATTTGAGTGCTTCGCATCACCAAAAATACTCGAGTGCCTCCTAGGCACCACAAAAAACATGTAAAATTGGCATATTACTAGCTACTCCCTATGGTCACAAAACAGTGACTTTTTTAAAAAAATTTAAAGTCAACCTGATGTTCCTTTGATCACTAAATTCTCTCATCATATATTTAAAAAAGTTATAGAAGTGCAATATAATGAAAGTATTTTATGATAAATTCACTCGTATTATTTTTAGATATCCAAATAATACATTTAAACAATATTTTTGTTAAAAATAATAGGGTTTGACTGCACATAGTTTAGGGTATCACTCCTTTATGACTAGAGAGAGTATTACTAATGGCCTGGGCAATTGATATAGTGTCACACTTGGTTAATTGTTGCATGTTCTTAGACTTTACTGATTCATATATAGAAAAAAAATACTTTGAATCCATTATGAGTTTACGACTTTGATATAGGTAAACACATTTATTTTAAAACTTAGCCATACATCCCGAGGAAGTGTGAGCGTGCAGGCGACACCGATGGATGACAGGTGGTGAGTGCGGGGGCGAATCATGTGTGGATCGGATGGCTGACAAGCAGCCTAGGCGCAAAAAGAGGAAAGCAGAAGAGTGACAAGGATGAGGCACGGGCGAGGCGGATGGCTGACACATGGCGTACGCAGACACAGGCCGGGTTGGCGGTGAGCGTTGGGCCGAGGTGTAGGAAGAGATGGGCCAAGCGGAGTGAGCGGACCAAGGCGGGAAAGAAAGTGGATCAGGCCGAGATGGGTTGAAAGAATAGGAATTTGACCTGGTGTGATTTTTGGGAATTTCAAGGGTTTTGAATTTCATAAATGGAATTATATTAAATTGAGCTCTGGAAAATAGCAAATAAATAGAAAAATCCATGAAAATATAGAAAAAATTTCTTGCATCACAGGGAACTCAAATAAATTGTTTTTAATTAAAGTTTATTTTATTCAAATTAAATGTTTTTAATTTATAAAAATTTATATTAAGCTTTCATTAATTCAAGAAAAATCTAAATGGTTAAGTTTATTTTAAAAGCTTCAAAAAGGCATAGAAAATCCAGATGTTACAACCAGCGTGGCCACCAGTGTGCCACCGCTAACTCCTCCCGTAGTGGCTGCTAGTGTCGAGAGCGGCACTACTGCTACCACCCTCTCATCCACCATCGCCTACACCGCCACGCACCACCTCCCACCATCGTAACCTAATTCTCCCCCGCCATCGCCCACCGTCCTCCTCTGTTCCGTGGTTAAGGTGGCGCCACCGCTGCCTAGCCATACCGCTCCACTGCCGCCCTACCACCGTGCTTCCACTTCTCCCTTCCTTCCTCTAAGCTTGGGGCCCTAGTGGATCCTAACCCTAATTGTTGAACCCAAACCCTAACCTAGTCACGGTGGGAGATGATGACATCGGAGAGGAGGGTGAACTCATTGGAGCACAATCTCCAAGCCGATCCAAAGGTTGGAAATTTAATTAATTTTGCAAAAAAAAATTACTCGAGTGTTGTATAGCAAATCCTTTTTTTTTTGCCAAAGGTGCTAAAATGGAGGAATAGCTACCTAAGAAAGCAGCGTTGCTTGGGGAGCGCTTCACTCGATAACCGTCATGTACGTGCTTCATAGATGCTTCAGCCAAAATGTTGAATGTATCCTTCTCAAAAGTTGTGTATCAGTATCAGATACCGTATTAGATATGGGTACTCCTCCGATATGCTCTAATACATATCCTACCCGTATCCTAATTTTTTTGAATTTTTAAAAATAGAAAATAATTTCGATACTTCACTGATACTTCGTGGATACCCCCCTAATACCTATAACCTAATTTCTACCCCGTGCTAGATCATTCACGCCTCCACCCCTTAATCCTGCACGCCTCCACCCCTCACGCCGTCGCCTCCACGCTGTCGCCTCCCCTCCACGGTGACACATCCCCTTCATGTCGCTGCCTCCTCTCCACGGCACCACCTCCCCTTCATGCCGCCGACTCCATGCCGCTGCCTCCTCTCCACGGCGCCGCCTCCCCTTCACGTCGCCGACTCCACGCACTGCCTCCCCTTCACGGCGCCGCCTCCCCTCCATGCCACCCCCTCACCTCCACACTATCGCCTCACTTCCACGCCACCGCCGCCTCCCCTCCACGCCACCTCCCCTTCACGCTGCTGACTCCACGCAGTTGCCTCCCCTCCACGATGTCGCCTCCCCTACATGCCGCCGCCTCACCATTGGATCCGATCGCTCTATCCGCGCCGACCGTTCCCGCCTCGAGGTTGTGTATGTATGGTATATTCTTGTATGTGTTTGTTAGTGATTCACTAATATGTAGAATGCTCCAAGTTGTAATAGCCATGTATCATTCAATGTTTGATCTTGTCAGATCATGGCATCTGGTAGTGCATCATGCAACACTGTACTGGTAGTGGAGCCACCTTGGCCAGAAACATCCTAAATGCTGCTCGTGTGGTACCTCCAATTGACAATGAAAAGAAGCCGTTTTGGAGGTATGTTGAGTTGCTAGAGAAGACAGGGAATGGCGCAGGAGGGAATGTACGGTCTTGATGTAGGCTTTGTGATCACATTATCCATAGAAGTTACTCTAGAATTAAAGCACATCTCTTGAAGATAGGAAATTATGGTGTGAAGATTTGTTCAACGGTTACAGTCGATGTTCTTACTCAACTTCATGATGAAATTGCTAAAGCGGAGCATTGGATTTCATTGCAATTGCATTGTTGTAGGCTTAACCCTGGACGTGCTGAGGATCTCGTATTTGCGCACGACAACTTACACCTTCTTTCAAGAAAATATGAAGAATATTACACTGGCCCATCAAGAATGTGGGATGTTAGAGGAGATAACTTCGAGTTCTTTAATGACGGTGCTCAATTCCTTTAGCATGCCGCCCTCTCACTGGATGAACCAGACCTTGAAAGAGTACTAGAAGATCTTGGGGAGCTGGACTTATCTCCATCAGAAGTTGGACCTCTGATCCAATCAGAGACAACTCCACAGGATGGAAGCAACAATTAGACTACACATTTGTGTTGTGTCATGTCTTCTATCTATCTATCTTATTATCATATTATATAATAATTATGGTCTTATGGACTTATGGTTTGTTGAATTTGAACACTTGACTAGTTGTTGTCTGTTGGACTTATCAGATTATGTACTAAGTTTATTTACTAAGTGGTCTATCGAATACTTACTACCTAGCTATCATGACTTGTGATTTTTACTTATTTCATTATTTGTGTACAAGTACTTATCTATTCTCTTATTTTTCGCAGATAGTTCATTATATTAGTCTAATACCCAGGAGGGAGAACGGGAGAATCAAGCAATTTGCTACGTCAATATTAAGGTATTCAAGGTTTCTCAATTCCTTATAAGAATTCATTAATTTTTTATTTTTATCTTTATCGGTATTTTTCAGAAAATGATGAATCGCGGTATCACTGTATCGCGTATCCATATCGGGGTATCCTGGCAACATAGGCCTCCAAGATTGCATCCATGGCTATCTGCACCTAGGGTTCCATGTTGCTCTATTTTATATAGATGGGAATGGATCAGGAGAGGATGGTTGTGATGGGGACTGAACAAGATGTGAACCAGTTAATTAGATTAAATCTGAGGGCAATTTGGTCCGTAAGAAAATATGTGGTGGAATAAGGGGATTGTATTAGGTGGAAATAGGCTTTAATCTCCTGTAATAGTATTTTCCAAAAGCAAGCTCACTCTAAAGTGGTATATTTCGAAGGGGGTACTCAAGAGTAGCGTTTTTGTAAATGGTGCACTATGCAGTGGCATCTATCAAAATTTCTCTATATTGTATTATGCTTTATGACAATAGTAGTGTGTACATATAAGTACTTATTGTGCCACGATTTCATGATAGAGTAACAACCTCCAAATCTTTCAGGAACTCAACAAAGTGCAGCGTGGGATGAGCCTCCTTCCTTGAGCGCGTCAGCTGCTCTACCCTTCTCTGTTGCAGCCCCCTCTTGACGTGCCCATCCAGCCTTCCCCTCCATCACCCACCTAACTTTTGCCTCCACTTCCTCGACCTTCATTGCTTTCTCGTTATAACCCTTCATTTTCACCCTAAGCTTCATCTCCTCGACAATGAACATCTTATTAAACTTTTGCTCTGCACATAATGGCCAACACAATAGTGGCAGCCCCATTGTGATCCCCTCAGGCGTGGAATTCGATCCACAGTGCACCATGAATGCATCAGTTGCCCTATGGCACAGCACCTCCACCTGCGATGCCCAAGACTTGACCACAGGCCCTTTGACCTGTTAGGATTTCTAGTCCTCTGCTTCTGTCGTGACACGCCTGGTCCAGCGACTCACCTACTCCGGCCAAGAAATCACCGCGCTACTGCTACTTCTTCTGTTCTCCAACTCCAAGATTCACGGCACAAGAAAAATCACGGCCAGCACTCACAAGAAAAATCATGCATGAATGCATGCAATAGCCATGCAAAAAACCTCTTTCTTGTTCTCTTTTACGTAATCACGTGCTTACTCACAGCTACAGTCTTCCAAAGGAAATCAGCCGCACCTTTCTTTCGTTCCGATCAAAACCAGTGCCACACTATTTTTTCCTCCGATGCTCGCTTGGCACGCCTGCACTTCTCTCGCAGAGACACAGCTGCTGGCTTCCTCCCCTGCCTGAAACCCGTCGCGCCTGCTTCTTCTTTTCTTTGGCTGCTTGCTGCTTCTTCTTGCCTTCTAACGCCACACCCTGCCTGGCTTATAAAGCCTCTCTGACTCGGTTACAAATTCGTATACGGCCATAGCACCACAATAGACTCGTATACGGACTTATGTATCTATATGTATACGCGGCAACCTGCACACTAATACAACTTGGAAACGGACTGCTTCTCTCGTGTACACTTGGATACGGCTAAGCAACAAAGAAACAAGATTAGACTTCTAACATGACCTTGGTCCTCTCCAAGAACCCATCCAAGAAGATCATGTCGAGGTTTGGCTCTGAAAGCGGGTCGCCAAACTTATGGTCTTCACTGCATGGGCTCCGTATGACCCAAAAAAACGTCTACTCCAACTTCTCCAGGCCAATGGAGATCTCATCAAGCTACTTCTTGGGGAATGTCCCCATGCTTCTGAAGGAGAGGAACATGACGTTGTGCTCTGGCTATGCGTCTAGCAACTCGAGGCGCTCGTGCTTCTTGTGTTCGCCTTCCTGACCAATGGACCGATGCAATACACCGACGGTGTGGCATGGCCATGGACGCAGAGCCCGTCCTTAAGAGCGTGCACTGCTCTTGCCTCCAATGACTCGAAGGTATTGATAAGAAAGCCTTTGGACTCTGGTATCCTCTCGATACGGAGAAAGGTCTGGAGGTCTGAGTTCTATCGCACACTTGAATCGGGAGCTCTGTAAAACTTTGTTCCATGTTGGCCATCACGTTAGGTAGGTTGAGGAAGATGGAGGGGTTGCTGACATCGAAGGTGATGAAGAAGTAGGCGAGTACGTTGAGCTCGACGGTGACGTCCAGGGAGTCAGCATAGAAGAAGTTAAGTACGAGCGCGTGTACCGTGGGAAGCGAGCTGAGAAAGTCCCGGAGCGGCACGTTCATGAGGTGGAGGTATGTGAATAACTCGTGGGCAGCAGATCATATGAAAAGTTCTAGGAATATTTATGATAAATTATTATCAATGTGTGTTAAGTTGAAATTCAAATTTATGAAAGATTTATATTTTCATTTTGATGGTTCCAACCTAGCAGTCAGACCAGCCATACCTTGCGGTCAGACTAGTTAGTCTAAATTTTCGGAATTTGATTGTGGATCGAATTGAATTGCTTTAGGTCAGTGCATTCATGTTGTAAAAAGCATGTTCAAGTAAACGTGGGTCAAGTTAAGAAGAAATTATGCTCAAAAATGATTTTTTTTATCTTTGAATGTGCAAGGTTTGGAGTCAACTATAATCAATGGTAAGGACCAGAACTATGCTCATAGAAGAGCCGGGGTCCAGAACGGTTAAGAATGTCGGGTGAGATGGTTGAGCTTAAGCGTGACACAATAAAGGTGAGAAATATTGAAGGAAAAATTCGAACGACAGGTTGCACCAATTGTCTTGGTTGGTCCAAGTGAGCCGTGGTCCGATAGGAATCAGAACGAGAGAGAATTATCGATGCGTGACAAGCATGATGGTTGCTTGCAAGGGAAAAAGAAGATCGGGTCAAGGCATGATTATTTTGGTAGTTGACCAAATACCAGAAATTTTGTAGATTCAAAACCATGGTGCTTGAAAAAGTAGTTTAGGTCAAGAAGATATTAAGAAAATTAAATAGATCAAAGGCTAATAACTTAGTGGGTTCAGATTAATATGCTTTCAAAAGCATATATGAGTTAAGTGTGAGTGTAAAATCTGTATTATATGGGGTTAATAGGTTCCCCCAATGCCAATAGATAGTATCCATTAGAGCTATATATGGGTTGGTTGCTCCATCTATTTAATAGGTTAGAGATGAAAGCTTGTAAGCCAACCATTCTAATAATTTTCATTCTTGAGTTCTAGGGTTAAGATTTGAGAGAAAAAAATGAGTGTAGTGATGTGCTCTTATGCCCTCTTTATGGACTGGCTATAAAATATTCATCTTGAAATAGCAATAGATCAACTTTGTTTATTTCTCTTGAAGTGTTTTTATCTTGATTGATTTACTCTTATTCTTATTAGTTCTTTGCTTTTTTTCACTCTCCTTCTTGATCTTGTTGTGTGTCATGGACGTATAAGTGATACAGATGTTTCATGCAGATCAAATCTCATCCATTTAGGCACTATGATTTACAAGATTTCAAATTTGCCCAATCCTTGTTTGATTTGGGGTTTTTCTTGAGGAATCTTGATCAAGGGTTTTGGATTCTTTTCTTTGGGTGGTTTTACTTGCGTAACATGTGAAAACTCATCTAAAACCATCTTAGCTACTTTTAGCTCACGAGCAAGTTGTTTCTTTAGTTTTTTAGATTTGTCCGATTTTAGTGCTACCATGCATGATTTGAGAAAAGTTTATAACTTTGGCCAATATACATATGACTTTTGAATGGAATAGGTTCTTGAGACCATCAATAAGGTGTGTGCAAAGTTTCATATCTTTTGAACACAAATTTTTAAGTTTGCATCAAAAGTGATTTTGGTCTGAACTAATTTTCTGTTCTGAGAACATAGGGTCTGATTGCACTTCCAATAACAATTAGACCAGTTAAGTGTTGAATTTATGGATCATCGCTGTTTTGGATTGTTGTTTAGATTTAAACTGTTAAACTAGATCTTCATAGCTCTTGAGCTATTGAAGTGAAAGATTTCTAAATGTTTAGAGAAATACTTTAAAAAGGTATTATTCATCTTCCTCTGTTGTCACTGTCGGTCCTTCAGAATGATCGGACGATGTGGACGGCAGCAACACATGAAAAGTGATGAAGGGTTGGAGGCTGAGGCGCCGGCGATCACAGCAGAGAAGTTGGTTGGCTTGACGGGTGGCTCGACGAGGGCAACGGTGTTGACGGGGCCGTGCTGGAGGAACACCTTTGTCACCATCGGCACCAGGTGGCCTATTCCGAGGCCTGGGCAAGTAGTCTTCTTCATCTCCAATGATCTATTTGAGTCGTAATCGAGATATGATGATTGGCCGTGAAGCTCACAGGAGCGAAAAATGCTTTGGTGTAGTTTGCCGTGTCTCTTGCGTCGTAATGTATAGTGCATCGGCTGTGAACGTACTGGTATGTTCCCACAAGCGAGTTTCTTGCCGAAGAAGATAGGTTTCAGGACTGCAACGTGCAAGATTGAACGACTGCCACTGAATGATGCAGGTGGAAATAAAAGGGCCTGCTTATATTAGTTTAAATAAACCGCTCTTGTTTCTAGAAACCGAAGCTAATACGAATATTTTAGTTTCTATAAGACGTTTCTATCAGTCACTACTATTCATCAGTTACTATAATATGAGTTTTCATATATTGTAACTTATTTTGTATTTTATTATGTCATAATTCTATAAGTTACATGGCAGTCCGAATATTGTAATACTTTTCGTTATACCGTCTTTCTTATATAATATACTACTATTTATCAGTTACTATTATTTATTAGCTATTTTTATCAACTATTACTATTTATCGGTCACTACTATTTATTAGTTATAGCAAAAAAATTATTAATAATAGTTAATATGAACAGATTCAGTCCTTTGACTTGATGAGATGATACTCACTATTTCTTCATTTTTGACTTGTTTGAGGTGCGACAATAATAGCTCACAGTGGTCCTTTTCCGGCCACGTGGGTTGCAGAACATCGAAGTCGTGCTTACGGATTGGAACTCTGTGACAATTCAAAGATGACCGACGTAGGCCTCGACGCTGTTCGTGAGGAATTACTGCACGAAGGAGTGGTGATGTAACCCTGTTGGGAGGTAACGCGCCATAGCTTTCTAAGGTTATATTCTTTTGAGCTATGTTGGTAATTTGTATATGTATTTTTTTAAAATAATAATAGATAACAGAGATACTGATGTAAACGATGTATATAATTTTAAATTTAAAAAGCTATTTTAAAAATCTACTTTTAAAATCGTTTTATTTATTTTAACTATAAAAGAAAACAAATGCAAACGCAAAAGAACTAGGTCTAGACCTGCTCAACTATCCCAATCGTGGAAGTTACAAATTGACTATTTTGCACGTGTATGGGCTGAAAAGCGCAACACCCTCCTGCTCCGCAGGCCGCGCCCGCAGCCGGTCGTGTGCCCAGCCCACCTCCCGACCCCACGGGCCGCACAACCACACTCCACGATCAGCGGCCGTCCGCCGTCCACCAATCGCACGCGCAGCCGCCCGCGCCCCACAACCGTCGCCTACGCGGTCGCGCCCGGCACAGCGCGCAGTGTCCGTGCGGCCAGACCGCCAGAGTGGGCGCCATGAGCCGGCCCATGTCTGCCCGTTCTTCCTCTCGGTTTCCTCCGGCGTACACGAGGCCCGAAGTACCGTCCGTTTCGCAAATGTTACCGAAGGGCAGGTGAGTTCATCATAGTTTCAACATGTACAATAGCGGCTTAAAATGACAAGGACGTTTGCCATTGGCCGATGCAAGCTATCAATAAAAATTGTCAAGGGGCTCAAAAGATACTGTTCTTTTTTTATTGCGGCTTATAGGCTATAGTTTTTGGAGAATAGAAAATAATAGAAATTCGTGTGTGATTTTGACAAATATAAATGAAATCGTTATAGTATATATTACATTCAACTTATAGACCTATATTAAAAAATACTTTGTTTGAAAACTATTTACTATAAAAAAATTGAAAAGTAACTTCTAAAAGCCAAAAAGGAGAGGCCTACGCCTTGTTCTTTCTTTCCCGGTAACCAACTCCCAACAGTACAACAGACCTGAGAGTGGTTGGTGAGCCCAGCCTGGAAAAGATAATTAACAATGTACTGCACAGTTACAAATTAAAAACACTCAAATCGAGTATACCCTTTCTTTCACTTTTTTTATAGTTTTCTGTATGTAAATACACACGTGAAACTTGTTTCTGGCCTTAGTCAGACACAGCTGCATGAAAAATGTACAGTTAAGTAGCCTTGTGACTCGTAATTCCCTTCCTACGTGCTATATATATCATCCTACTTGTAGTCCCAACTAAACTCAGGAGGAGCTCAAGTCTTCAGGTGGGCTCTGTACATTCGAGACCTTCTGGGAGTGATCTCGCAGTCACAGGTCCACTGGGCGTCCATGCCGCAGGAGCCATGATGGACGTCACATGTATTCTACATGATTACCCAAAATCCCTCTTGTTGGTGATCATTCATTTGGGAGTGCTGTCCAGCAAGAAGTGCAGGGCGGTTAACTTATTGCTTCTCCACCTTGCTATCTCCTGTCCTTTATAAAGAATAGACAAAAGTGCTGTACACACAACATATCCTTGTTTCCCGTCGACTATTTACTTGATTTCAGAAATGCTCCTTGTGGAAGTCGAATTTTGTGGTGCATTTCCCATTGAATTCGTGGCAAAGTTTGCTAAGTTCTTGTGCCAGGACTGGAGCTCCACAGTAGAATACACCTGTATGCAACAAAAATAATTATCACCTTCCGTTAACTAGATAGAATTTGGAAGTACTAACTCAGCCCGAGCTGGGGTCTTCTTTCCAGTTTTGCTCATTATGTGCCAAAGCTGAAAGAGTGAATGGTCTGGAATTTCAAATTTTCTCCGCTCCTACTCCATAGATATCTCACTGATAGTTTTGCATCTTTTCATCTTTATGTACTAGTGTGTGCAAATAATAGGTCTAGCACAGATAGACAGCAATAACTTTTGACAAGGGTAGAGAAAAATTCTTGTAACAAGAATGTCGATGACAACGAAATCAAAATAAAGTTTAGTTAGACTTGTAATATGTAGACTAACCTATCTTGGCATATGGATGCTTGGAAGCAATTTTAGATAGGACCTTTTTCCAATTTGGTCTTGCAAAATGTGTCCGAACCTGCAAAATGAGTGCACTAATAGTCAAATGGAAGTATTAGCTGCATATTGGACAAGGTAAATGTGCATTTTTTAAACACTTTGTGCTAATAGATAGTACTTAATATTTCGATGCAGTGACTTTACAGCCTGACTGAAGCTGTTAATAGTCTTATCAGTACTTACTCTAGTTCCAGAGACGATGTCAACACCATTCTTCGCATGGTTCAGAGCTTGGAGCATAGTGATGAGTGCTGACCGAGCATCCCCTTCCTCATAAACGCTTGTGAGGTAATTGTGCATCTCAATTATATTCTAGCATGGATCAAAAGTAGCTGTAAGTACAGCATCACGAATAAACGTATTGCAAATTTCTGAAGATAACAAATTGCACTTCAAATAGAATTAGCAATCACTTGATACACTTACCTTTTGATCCAACTCAGCAATCTCATTCATGACTCCCTTGAACCAATCAAAAGAGCCTTGCTCACGTGTCACCCAATAAAAGTAAGCATTTGTGGTCTTTAAGATCCTCTTTGGTCTCGAGGTAATCCTCATAAGTGTGCCCAGATCAACATGTGGCTTATTACGACCAAGTGGTGGGTAAAGATCAGTAGAAGCATCCTGCAAATACATAGAAAAAATATATACTTGTCACTGCAAAATAAACTATACAAAGAAAATAAGAATGATAATACTGTTATAAATATTGTGTGTATTGATATAAATCCCAAAAGACCATATATATATGAGAGTACAAAGGGTATATGCCATATAGAGATGAGGCATATGTGGAATAGAATACAAACTCTATATCCTAATACAACTCTATCTCTATTTCCTTAACACCCCCCCTCAAATGTAAGGCGTATGCAATAGCGTTGCATTTGAAAAAAATTGTTACTAAAATAGTAAATAAAATCTGAAATCCGAGTCTGGATAATGTCGTCGTAGCGTGCAGGTCTTGAAAAATACTGTCGAATCAAGCCGAAGAAGAATAGATAGAAGCGTGACAGCGCAGATCGAAGCCCAAGACGGCGGCGGCGCAGTGTATAAGGTGCAGAAGAAGCGCGGTGGCCTTAAAAGCTCGGAGCGGCAGTTACAGAAGCGGCGGCATCTTAACGACTTCTACGATCTGCACGCGACTCAAAGGGCTACTATCATGCAAAACAAAATTCCTAGACTTCTATGATTGATAAAAAATTTCTGGACTCGTATGGTTTAGACGAACTGAAAGGTTGGAGACTACGGATTTGGGATGGACGCAAACGAACGGATGAAGTAGAGACGATGGCGGCCTAGGTAGCGGCAGCGACGAGATCGGGAGATCGGGAAGGAGATGACGCCGCACACAGAAGGCAGCGGTCGGTGGGTAGGCCAACGCGACGACACCGCACACAGAGGCGGTCGGTGGGTGGATCGACGAGACGATGCCGTACACAGAGGGCAGCGGTCGGTGGGTGGATCGACGAGACGACGCCGCACACAGAGAGCAGCGAAGTGGATGATACCGCACACAGAGGGCAGCGATCGGCCGACGCGCAGAGGGCGGCACTCACCCACCAGACAACTCTCTCTTTCTCCCTACCTTTTCCTGTTCACTTTTTTTTTGGCTACTTAAACTGATCCAGATCTGATCTGGAGAAAGAACTCCAAAAGAGGAAGCGGCCTGGCGGCCGGGTGGGGACGGCAGGCCAATAGCCAGGTGGGGGCGACGGACCGGCGGCCGGGTGGCGGTGGACCGGCGGTGAAGCTAGGCGGCACCAGCGGGCGGCGGGAGGCGGGCGGCTACCAGTCGGTGGGCGGGCACCTGAGGCAGCAAGCCTAGCGACGGCCGAGCCAAGCCTGCAGGGAGGCAACCGGGATAGGCCGGCGGCCGAGCCTGCAAGAGGATGGCAACGGCACCTCCAGGGTGTCGAAGACAGCCGGTGCAGATCCGGCGAGGTGGGTCCCCGGAGCGGCACCGTCGAGGTGGGTCTGATCTTGACGGAGAGATGCAAAAGAAAATCTAAATTTTACGAAGAAGTGGCCGCCCTCGGGAGCAGAGATCAATTCTCCCGGGGGCAGCAGCAGCGGAAGTAGGTCGAGGTTAGGTTAGGATTTTAACCTAAGCTCTGATATCATGTTATGAATATTGTGTGTATTGATATGAGACCCAAAGGATCATATATATATGAGAGTACAAAGGGTATATACCATATAGAGATGAAGTATATGTGGAATAGAATACAAACTCTATATCTTAATACAACTCTATCTCTATCTCCTTAACAAATACCATTTCACTTACGAGATTAGGAACATGATGACTGAAGATATGGAATTATATAACATACCTCCTCTTCCTCCATTTTGATGATGTTGCTGAGCAGATCTTTCAATATGCTGATAAAGGGTGTTGCACCAATTCCTAATCCAACAAGTAGTAAAACATCATACTTGCTGTAATCCTGAGCAGGAGAACCATAAGGTCCATCAATCAGAAGCTTGGGTAAGCTGCATTGCCAAAAGACAATATTGTAACAGTGAAGTGTCCACAAAGTACAAAGTTAACTGCTAAATACAGGGGGTGTTCATACGCTTTTTTAGTTGTTTCATCTGCTCTAAGAAGGCCGCTTTTACCACCAACTGGGGGCTCGCAAGCTGCAGCAAATACTCTCTTGAGCTCTCGTGTCCAGTCACCAAGTTGTCGAACATGAATGCTGAGAAAGTCATCCCCAGGTGCTGAAGTAATTGAGAAGGGATGCCTGCAAGATACAAAGAAGTGTTCAAAGTTCAATGGATTGCACTAAGTTCACTTTTGAAGTTACGAAGTGTACAAGAAATTGGGTATTATCTATCCTAGAAGTGGCATCCATCATACATAATTCAATTAAAATTGAGAGCCGCAAGTACCAATGTACCATTCAAAGGGCGAAACTGCTGGACATTGAACAAACATATATTGTCCGCTCTTGTAACGGAATGTGGGAGGCTTTGACATTTGCAACGTCAAAACATTACCAGGATATATGGCTACCTGCAAAGAAAGGGTACTGAATTAGTACAAGGCACAAAGGATCAATGCTGAGGTTTCTAATGTCTTTGGATTCACCTTCAAGAGCCGGACAGAATAACTGCCAGACCTGAAGAACCTTAGAATCCTCTCCCCTACATACAAACAAACAGGCACTGCAAGATACATCCATGTCTGCATCAAGGGAAAAAACTATAAGAATGTTACAAATCCAACTTGTTTCAGGTACAAAGAATAAAGACAAATACTTAAATATCTCACCGTTCTTCTGTACCAGACATGAATGAGGTACAGGCACTCGCCATGAACAATGAGCGCCACGTACACAATGATGAACAAATGATGAGAGTACCAGAAAGCATTGAAGCCAGTCAGTTTGTCAAATGGTCTTGGAAGCTTCACCAGGCTACGGCGGAACCACCGGGTTGCTAAAGTAAAAGCAATTATCATGCACACGACCATGATTACCCCAGTGATGCCCTCCACTCCTTTGACCAATTTAAGATATGTCGGCTTTGTTTCCCCGAAATACTTGCCCAAAGGAGCATACTTCTCATCTGATGAATTTATAAGCCGTGGAAAATCACATACAAGATGGTTCCCTGCATGGAGGATTATACCAACCACAATTGCTGCTGCAATAGTCTGCCGTTACAACAAAAACACAATTTCTTGTTATTAGTTTTGAGTTGGCCAAATTGGCAACAATATTTCATACGCTGTATCATTCCCATTCCCACGTCTAAACTTGAAGTATTTGGTCAACTTTCTAATCCACCATTCCCATATGAACCTTAAAACCCTAATACTTCAGCTGTTCAGCAGAATGCAAGATATGCTTTTTAGACAGATATTCTGAAAGCGGTACATACAACAATTAAAATATGTTAACACCAGTACCCTTTTTATGCTGTTGGGGACGTGGCAAATCAACCTCACATGCAAATCAAATCTAACAAGCCTACCTCTACATGAACAGATGATGCAAGTGTGCATTCACATCTTTCAGGGCCTAAATTCATTCATTGAAGTACTAAGATCACTAGACTGTGAAAGTCTACATTTACATGGAGAAGAGAGGGCAATGACATACTAAAGGCTAACCTTGTGGAAGTTGATATTGTCATCAAATGGCAATGCCCGTGTAGCCCTTGTACTTCGCAACCAGGTAATGGTGTTACGGCACACTGGCAGGAGGATAATCGCCATATTCAGTTTCAAGGTTTCAGCAGCTCCTTTTGCGGTTGTGACGCAGTAGCCCATCACATTAAAGACATACCGGTTGTGATACTGCATGAACTTCCAGGTAAACAGTCCAGCCATTATCCCAATCCACAATGCAAGCACCCATAAGCGTTTCCAATTGTCCTCCAAGTAGTAGCTCAAAGTGGTGGTTATTTTGCGGATTGGACTCTTCTTCCTTAGCCCTGCCAGGTTCTGGCTCAGTGCTTGGCTTGTGTAACTTAAAGCCTGACTGTAGTTCATGTAGGTGTCCTTCTGCAATAAAAGTGTCTCCAATTGCCACAGCTGCAATGCCAACAAGAAACATTAGTTTTCAGAACTCATGAATTTTACATTCCATTGATTCAATAACAGTGAGCGCATTTTCGTTGATAAAAATAATAGCCTATGAACAAATGATAGGCTTTAAAAGAAAAAAACGGGTCCCTCAAGCAGGAATATCACACTTGCAGTACAGAGAGGCTCATAAGCTCACTCACAATGCATGTATTAGTAATGGAGGATACTGTACATGTACTGTACCCGGAGAATTCAAGACTGTTAAGGATGATGAAAACATTACATTAAGATTGCATGATATATGTTTTTGCTAACGTGGGTCAAGTTACGAAGAATTTATACCTAGAAACGATTTCTTTGTCTTTGGATGTGTTAAGACGCTTGGTGTCACCATGATCGATGGTGAGGATTAGGACTACGCTCATGGAGGAGCCGAGGTCTAGAACGATCAAGGATGCCGGGTAAGATGGTGAACTCAAGCATAACATAAGAAAGGCGAAAAATATTAAATGCGAGTTCTAACAGCGGGTTTACACCATATGGCTTGGTCGGTCCAAGTGAGGTGTGATCCGGAGGAGAGCGGGAGAGATTTGCCGATACATTGCAAGCCAATGGTGAATCTACACGTGGGAAGTATAACGATTGCTTGCAATGGAAGATGAAGAGCCGATCAAGAAAGAGTATTTTGGTAGTTTAGCCAAAATACTGGAATCTACCTCGGATCAAAACCGCGGAGTTTGAGTGGCATTTGGGAGAGTAGTTTAGGTCAAGAAAAAGCTAGTTTAATCGAGATGGATTAAAGCAAATGACTTAGCGGATTCGGGTTTATACGTTTTGAGAAGTGTACATAAGTGAACATATGTGAGTAAAACCCGTATTGGGGGGCTTATCGGATTTGTGGCTGATTAGCCCACCCATATAAAGGGATTGAGATGGAGACTTGCGTTAACCATTCAATCTATCTCTCTTGTGCTCTCATATCTAGAGTTAGAGTTTGAGAGTTGAGTGCATTATATACTCTCTGTCCTCCAAGGTGAAATGACTGTAAAACTTATCTCCTCAAGCAAGTAATACATTAATCTTTGATCATCTCTGTATATGCTTCATATTTTGATTAATTTGCTCTTTATTTGGTTGGTTTTGATCTCTATTTTTTATCTTGATGTGCCAAGGACGTGATTGAGATGGAGATAACCTCTTAAAATCAATCTACTATCATCTAGACACTTTGATAGCAAGTTCATCAAGAAACCCGATTTTTGTTGTTTCCAGTCTCACCAAGTGATTTCTTGTTTCAAAGGTTTTTGGGTCGTGTTCTTCGGTGTTTTAACTTGCTGTGACATGTGGGAATACATCTAGAGCCGTTTTGGCCATCATCTACCTACGAGCAAGTTGTATTCAGCGTTTTTTGTTTTTGATCGGTTTTGATGCATCTTTCCTTCAAATTAAAAAAGATCTCAATTGTGGCCATGATTTTTATGATCGTTTATTGGAATAGGTTCATGATAATTTAGAGAAAATCTCTATAAAATTTTATGTCATTTAGATCACCGATCAAAAGTTTCATTTATTTTCGGATTTAAAATAACGTTGAAATCACTGTTCATTTGCCCGATTTTACAGTTCATTTGGTTAGACCGTCATTAAAAGAGCGGTCAGACCGCTATTTGTAGGCTAGTTAGACTGTCGGGCTTCCAAGTTTTATTGACTTAAGCTAGTTGGTTTGGGTTTTCAGCTGAGAATTCTGTGTTCTACACTTCTATAGATGTTTGAAGATAGAATATTGAATACTTAAGAAAAAATTTTGAGTTGGCACCATTCACCTCTATATTGCCTTTCGGTCCTACACATTGCGGCCAAGCACGTGTGGCGTGAAGCGTGCTCCTGTCGTGATGTCTCGGCGGCCCCACCCGGCCAGGGCACGCGTACACAGTGAGTAGGCCAGCGCCCCAAGTCACCGATGTCATCTTCATTTCCTCAGCCACCCGCAACGACGGATCTCGCCGGCGTATCCTCGGCCGCGCCGGATCCTGAGTTGTGGAAGTACATCGACGGCCAGGTCTAAACCGTGGAGGTCCAACGGTTGCCAGATCTGGGCCGTGGAGGTCCACCGTGGCTGCTGCACCGTCGTCTTAGCTGTGTCACTGCTGTGCCCCAAGTCGCGTGCTCGCGTTCCTCTCCGCCGTGCCAACGTCTTTGTCTATGTCACCATGTCCCGGGTCGCGTGCTCGCGTACCTCTCCGTCGGCCCCACAAAACACATCGGGGGATCAGCGACGCTCTTCACAACGGTGGGTATACTGTCTATTGTCGTCTTGGTTCGCATGAGCAGCCATCATCCGCATGATAGATGGCACAAGCCGTCTCTCACACACTCTCCCCTCCACCTTAGCCTCGCTCCGACGTGGCGGGGGCGTACGGACGGCTGAGGTGGAGCGTTGTACATGGCCATGACCGCGCTATCCAAGCTAAAACCTTGTGGAATGTGCACGTAATATTTACTTCTAGAAAAGTGGGGCTCTGACTTGAATCACCTGGTGTACAAGCACTGGTCTGGGGATGGTCTCCAACCCACAACAAATGTGGCCTAACACGACACATAACATGGCAGCACAAAAGCCATTTGCCGCATGGCCCAGCTAAACATGGGTCAACCGTGGTTGCTACCCTGAACAATGCACGACTCAGGAATCATAGAACCGTGATGGAATGTTTCTGGCATTGCAAGTGATGGGGCAATGAGCAGTGCGCGGCAGGCAAGGATGGCATTGAATCAGGCGGAGGGGATAGGCAGAACAGGAATGGATGTGAGCTGGTCCACAGCTGCATACCAACTTCGATAAAAAGTGACGATGGACTAGAAGTTTCTATGGGATGACCTCATGACCAGCATCATTTGTTGCTGTACTGCTGCATTTCGTTGCAAGCAGTTGGGTCCTTATGTTTTCGGGAAGGGGCAAATTTTTATTGCAATCATCCTATCAAGATTCAAAGGTAGGCTATTAGGCCGGTTAAGGTGCAGTTATCACTAGGGGTGGCAATTCCTCCGCAAGGCCCCATGGGAATATACCCGTGGGGTGGGGCGGGTAATATCCCCGCTGGGGAAGCGGGCGGGCCCGCATGAAGCTAGCGGGGCGGGGATGGGGTCATATTCGCCCCGCGGGGTCCCACGGGGACCCGATAAAAACTAAAAATAAATATATTTAATAATAGATTATTATTTTTAATATAAGAGATTGTATTCTTTTCTGGTATATTTAGACTAAAACTTGAATTTATATGTTAGAATATATATTTTGAAGCTATATTTTTAAAAATAATATGCTTAAGTAATTATAAATTAATAAATAAAATCAAAAATTTATTTTTAAACAATAAATTTAATTTTTTTAATCCTCGAGGACCCGTGAGTCGGGTCCCCGCGGGGATCGGGGACGGGGGGCAATCTCCCCCCGCGAGGCTAAACGGGGCGGGGCGGGGGGCGGGTTTGCGGGGGACGGGGCGGGGCCGCGGAGGCTTCCCCCGCCCCGCCCCACCCCGTTTACACCTCTAGTTATCACCGAGCAATGTGACAGAAAAATAAAAATGTTGATATTGATACGGCAGTATATATTTTATACTCCTACTGGTACTACTCCACTACCTTGCGAAAACAGACAACCCCGGTCAACTGCTCCAAAAATGTAACGGGGTCTTCTTGGTTAAAGTAAGCAACGAAGGTTTACTTACACATGCTAACTACTAAGTGCATTGGTGACCAAAATAACACATGAGTTCATCGTCAAAAATGCAAGCATCTCTACACGCTAAACTGTAGCAGTTTTGTCCAGCACTACAGCAGTGTCTCTTTCCTTGCTCATTTTCATTGCGTGAAATTCTTTATCAATTGACAGATGTCGCACACCAAATTAAAGCAAAGAACTTACCTCAATGTAGCGAAGTCCTTCGGGGTCAAGCTCCTCCATGATCAAGGCGGCGTACTCTTCCGCTTGCTCCTTAAGCCTGGACAGCTTATTGGCAGATGCGCTCAACATAATAATCTGGGAGCAGTAGAAAGGGAAACATGGATTAATTCAACATGATCTAACATTTTTCAAACCTCAAGAAAGTAACATTTCCCTTCACAGTGACATCAGTAGTGAAAGGCATCGTCTACACGCTCCAATCCAAAAGCTACTGTACTCACCTCGCCTTTCAACGCATAGTTTGCGCAGAAATGCCCCTCACCCACTGCCTTACAGACCTCTCTACGCGGCGGGATTTTACCGAAACGCCCTCACACAGTCACACGTTCTAGAGAGCTGCCCTTTTCCTTAAGGGCCAGAGAAAGCGAGTGAGCAAAAATGGCAGGTAGGGGTTGGTGGCGCCGTGATGCTTTCCCCGCCGGTTTCGTTAACGACTCCGATTAGATGCCACCAGTGTTTGTCCTTTCCCTGTTCCTTTCCTTCCCCCCGCGGTACGTCGCTTCTAGACCCCTTGGACCGTTACATTGTCCTTCACTCTGAGCATACAATTTAGTTGTGGTGGATGTGTTTTGTCTATATTTTTTGATATGATAATAAATAACAGAGATGTTGATATAAACAGCACATTGATTTGGAATTTAGAAAGACGTTTGGAGAAACAGTATTGAGAAAAAGTTCTATTTATTTTGGCTTTACAAAAAAAAATGGTTTAGCTTGGAAAAATGGAGGTGCATATTTGAGAGAACAAATATTGATATGGCCGGGGCGAGGAAATGGACAGCTTAATCGACCAAATATAAAACTCTCGCCGTCAAAGCAACGTCTAAAGAATCCAATTTTGATATCCTCAAATGGCAAATCTTAAAAAGAAAGCCAAAAAGCCTCGTACTACTGGCGGACCACCGATACCAAGTACTGCACAGCCATGGGCATGGAGTGTTGCTCACCTCTTTCACCTCTGCCTCCGTAATCCGGCCGTCCGCGTTCTTATCCACCCTGATTTACAAGCAAGCAAAAAAAATTGACAAATTTGATAGAACTGATGCTGATGTTCAAACAGTAATGACGAATTCAAGAGGAACTAGGAGTAGTATAATTGTGGATTGGCTGGTTGATTACATGTCGAAGAAGATTTGGAGGCGGGAATCGAAGCTGTTGTCGGTGATCTGCTGCCAGATCTCGCGCAGCTCCTCCTTGCTGATCGTGTCCACCTTCATCCGCCGCCGCCGGCTCAATGTGTCGAACAGCTCCAGGGCGAACTCCTTGGATTCCGTCATCCCTGCACGTGAGCGCATCTCGCCAATGTTTCAACTAAGAAGAGCAATGAAAAAAAATGGAGGCAGGGAAAAGGGTAGTGTGATACCTATGCATTCCGCGAATTCGGAGCGGGAGAGGTAGCCGTCGCGGGCGAAGCGGTCGAAGTTGGCCTGGACCTCCATCCAGGCGTTGTTGGCCTTGTTGCTGCTGATGAAGCGGAGGCCGCGAAGTGCCTTGTGCGCGCCGGAGCGCGTGCGGTCGAGCTGCGCGCGCTGCCGGCGCGTGGCGCGGGCGGCGAGGGCCGACTCGATGCCGGACGAGGGCTGCTGCTGCCCCTCCGCGCGGCTGTCGCTGCGGCCGAACCGCTTGGTCAGGTCCTGCGAGAACTGCCGCGCGCGGGCCATGGCCTCCGCCTTGAGCTCCTGCGAGAACTGCAGCAGCCGGTGCGACGAGCTCCGCCGGATCGATGGTGACCGTGACGACGACGACGACGGGCCGCCGCCGCCCGTGAGCTCCCCCCGCGCCGGCAGCCTCGGCGCCCCAGACGCCGACGCGGCTGCTGCAGCCCCCGCCGCGGCCGGCTCGACGCTCCGCAGCACAATGGTGTCGTCGTCCTGCAAATCGAGCGTGACCTCGACCAGCTCTTCCCCGTCGTCGGAGCTCCTGTCGGACCCGCGTGGCGACGAGCCCGTGCTCAGCGACCGCGGCGTCGTCCCCGCCGAGCCCCATCGCTGGTGGCTCGCGGAGGCGCCGCTCTTCATCGCCGAACCCCAACCACCACTAACCACAATCTCTCTCCAGCGCAGCTCGCGAAATAGTCCAATGCTCACACGCACCCGCGAATTGGATGGGTTGCTTGGAATCTCTAGGGAAAGGCGCCCCTCCGCGACGCGTCCGAGCGGGAGCCGAGCCGAGGAAAGAGGAAGCAACGGGAGACCAATATACGAGGGACAGGTCGACCCAAGAGCACAACAATAATAGTAACTAACAAAAGTGAGTACTCCTAGCTTAACTACTGGCGATTGGGCTCTCATAAACTAGCGGGGCACAAAGTAAGAGGCGAGTAGTGTGCTGGAGAAAATGACAGAGACCTTTTTCACTTTTCTGTTTCATCTCGTTCATACGCCAATCTAAGATGCGAACATACAAGTGACTCAACCTCATGCACTCAACTAAAAAAACTAGTAATTTTTTTTAAAAAAATTCTAAATATACTTCATGGTCTACTCTACATATATATAGAATTTCAAGTTCAAATCATGAAGTATATCTAGAAAGTTTTTTGGATTTTTTTTATAACTTTTTTAGTTTAAGTATACGTTAAATACACCGTAAAAATAAGTGTATACTTATATATTCCAATCTTAGATACAATTATGTATATCTGTTTAGCTTCGATTAGTAGTCAGTACTTGCATTATACCCCAATGATAGGGTGGTGGAGCAGAAATCTATAGGTGGTAGTGAGAACTTCTAGGAGTGTTTATTTTGGATTTTTTGAAGGTTTTTGGCTTTTGTCTATTGCTTTTTTTTGTCTAAAATTACACTATAACGGCTGTTATATTTTTAAGTCATTCAATTAAAAAAAATAAAAAACATCATCTTACTTTTACAGACAATACAAAGAAAAAATAAAAGGCAAAAGGTCAAAAAAGAAAAAAAAAGCCAAAACAAAAAAGTTTACGTGTTCATTCTGAATCCAAAAGGCAAAGCTGGAATGAACGGGACCTTAATATCTCTTTGGAACTTAGGAAAAACATGAATAGAAAAAAAAAGAATTTAATGTATAATGATATCCCACGGGATACAAAATGCTCGTACAAGGCTTTTTGATGCTTCACAGAAATAAAAGAATTTTAGAATTAGATGTTTGTTAGTAAGGGGGGAAGAGAGAAAATGCATTGGAACTTCCATAGAAATTTGTAACATAAGATTAAACCTCAAAGAAATTTATAACGTAAGGTTAGAATTCCTGCATAATGTGTATTAATTTGTCAAAAAGACGGGCCAGTGTGGACAGAGGATAATGTGTATTGATGCGTAAGATTAAACCGGCACAAATTTTTTATTTGCTCTATTAATTTGTCACCAATGAGGTTGGGTGGCCATCCAACCAACATAATGTTAAAGACGGGCCAGTGTGGACACAGGATAGGAAGCCAAAAAGGCTATGGCCCGCCCTTCAATTTTGCACCTCTTTGAAGAAAGAAATGCATATCAGGTCTGGCAAGTGCTTAGACTACGAAAATGGCTGCCTCATTTTTATGCAATTCAGTCTAAATTAACATATGGCTCCTTTTCTATTTGTGCTCAAGCTCCGTCAGTGCCTTCTTGCACACCTGCTTAGTGATATATAATTAAGCTCTATTTCTGAGATTACACGACGTATATATTGTTTTCACGGAATAATATTACGTAGAGGAAGCGTGGAAGGCAGTACGCGCGTGTATTAGGGGGGTACCATAATTACCATTAACATTTAACAACAGCTGTGTCGTTGTGGTCGAGTCAACTCGTGCTGTGGTTTTCCTAAAGCTCGTATGTGTATAGTGTGTAGGGTGGGTGGTGTTCGGGCGTTCGGCGACGTACTGGACGTAGATAGCGTAATATTGTCACGTACATGCTGGGAAACATGCACGCTACTAATGCTTTGTTAATTGCATGTCGCTTTTTACATTGGCTGCTATTAAGGGCCGTACTGGGAGTACTAATCTTTTTACATCTTTTTATATTTTTCTGAAAGAAATTATAGTGTATTAATTTGACTGTTGCTTTACCTACTAGGCGACCTTGCTTGTGTGTGCGTACTTATGTACGTCACATGAGCAAGGGGTTATTTGCGCTCGTGTCTCGGATTGTTTATGCAGCATTTGTCGCGAAGATGAAGCCATCATTGGGGGAGTTTGGCTCGAAAGCCAAGAAACAAGGTGCGTGTTTTAGCTTGTAATGTCAGCCTTCGCAGAGCGAAATTAACGACGTGGCACCACACTATGTTAGAGCACGTTTTGTGGGCGTACATCGCTGATTAATGCTCGCTACACACATCGATCGACCCCACCTGTTCGAATGTACGCTGGTGGAGCTCTAAATGGATCAAATCGTACTATGTGTAGGCGTGTAGCATGTGTTCGTGTCTGTCGGGGAGTGTACCTTGTCTAATCGGCCTATTATATCAAAGATTTATTATATGTGTAATTATATGATAAAACTAAAATGATGATACAAAAAAAGAATATATTTGTCTTTACCGTTGCAGATCCCAATGGAAGCATATGTATAAACAACCTCCTCTAACTGTAATTATGACCCTCAAGACAGCGGAAAATACTCTTTATGATTATAAATATGGCTCTTAAAACACTACAGGGAAAGACTCGTGTTTTTTTTGTAAGAAAATATCTAAATAATAATAACGATATAGTGCATACCTTCTATACTACTTCCTATTGTCTCAGGCTCAAGGTAGCCTCTCCGTGGCCTCCTTATAGCATTATCTAATGTTTAGCGCGTAACCACAACAGTGTCAATTTTCAAGCTAGCTAGTTATGCATGTCAACAACACGGTGAACATGGTGCAACACATTTACCATGATGATGACTAATTAAATGAGTTCATTAAGATGACACGATTAGCATGAAGCACATGATATGTGCGGCTGACATGGTTACAAAAGAAAACATTGTGCTATCCTTTTGTTGTTCATATTTATTATACAAGTAATTTCAGTTGACTCTATTACCGTCGAATTTGCTCCACAATTCAGTAATGGTCGCGGTGGAGCTAGGACCTGAGAGGGCTGTGCATGAAGGAAGAATAAGAAAAATGGATTTCCTATTCTTCATTTGCTTGAAAACTCAAAAATTTTCAATTGAATTTTCTCACCTTTAGATTGACGTGGAGATTTGTGCTTCAGGTGATCTTTGTCTTCTTCTCTGGCCATCGTCGGTAGCATCTTTAATGGAGGCAGCGAGTTAGGATTAGAGTTCACTGGTAAATATTTGGGTTCACCAATGTCCCTGAGCATAGAAGAAGGCTAGGGTGTGTGATGAACCGGTGGTGGGCGACTACTGTAGTGCATGAAGGCGATGGTAGCACCGTCAGATGCAGGCGAGGAGTAGGACGATGGGCAGGGTTGGTGGGGGGTGATGATGATGGATCTAGTGACGGGTGGTGGTGGAGAGGTTGATGCACTAGTGGCGAGTTGCCAGAGACCTGGAAGAAGGTAGGTTGACTATGGGGACGTGGCGGAGGGCGATGTTGGTGGCTGCGACAGGAGATGGTCAACGACAACAATGGATCGAGGCTGCAGTGGCACTGCCTAACGCTAGCAAGGAGGAGGACGATGGGCGGGGGTCGATAGGGATGATGGCGACAGATCTGGCGGTAGTGGTGAGGTGGCGAATCATTTGATGGTGAGCCACCAAAGACCGGAAAGAAGATAGGCCGATGGCAGGGAAGTGGAAAGGGGTAGCAGACTAGGAGGGGTGGCATAGGCAGCCGCGCCAAGAGGTGGTCGACAGTAGGCATCGCCAGCGTCGGGGGTGATGCAGACAAGGCAGCATTGGGGAAGGGGTGGGGGTGGCTGGGTGGGGTGGGGTGGGTAATGTTAGGGTTTGGGTTGGGTGAGGGTTTATATTGGTGAGAGGGAGAAAATATGGTCCATAGAATGACTGCGCTTCGGTTGAAACTTTGTAAGATCATAGATTTATTATAAGTGTGTGCTTAGAGGGTCCGCTCCAAAGAGCTTAAGCTTGTGGTTTATGGTTTTGGTTGTTGACTTTTGGCTGAAATTGCGCTGTAGTGTCTGTAAGTTTTTTCTGTGTCATTCAATTAAAAATAAAAAAATAAGAAAAAACTGTTATATCGTTATGGATAATATAAAAAATAAGAAGAAAAAAGTAAAAATAATAAAAAATAAAATAAATTAAAATTAAAAATCGATATATTATAAATGATTTTTGATTTAAATAAATCGAAAGTAAATCTAAAAACTAAAATCATTTAGAGCAGGGCCTCACGCGTGTGTTGTGTACATGTTCAGTGATGGTGTGGGTGCGTGTCTCAAAACAAAACTATCTTATCAATTGGCACCATTATAGTCTATGTTTCCTCGTAGCTAGCATGCATCCTGTAATATGTTTCCTTTGGCTGGAAATCAAATTGGTTAGCAACCGAGTATCGCATCCAAGTCTGCAACATGCCGAGCGTAGCATTGTGTCGTCCGGACACCACCACGGTCCGTATCGAAGTACTGTGCAAGGGGCAGCCTCTTCGCTTCTGGCCGTGTTCCTTTGTTTGATGGATATTGTACTTGGTCTGTGCACAACGTACCTTCCTTTTATTCGTCGTTCCGTAATCGTGTGTATTCTCCGTGTTAACTGTTGAGAAACCCCTCGCTGGCGACCAGTTCAAGAGATTTCTCTGCTAAGTACAAGAATGAATCAATCACAAAGCGACAGAATAATAGATTGAACACAGAGAGAGGTAGAGAGAACTCCTGGTCTTTCTTTATTGCTTCAATTCAATGGGGTACAAAATCAGCCATATGGCTCTCTATTTATAGGGGAGGGTGAGGTGCCCAATATGGATAGGGACTCGTTTAAACGGAAAGAATTCGTTTAAACGGAAACCCTTATCCCTGGTTTCCTAATACTCCCCCTTGGGCACTCATCCGACATATTCATGCCTCGTTAAAACTCCATAAAAACCCAGTGAGAAAAATTTGGAGAAAGAGTACATGATGCATGTTATGCTGCGATTGCACGAATTGCCTCATTAAAAACCTTGATCGAGAAACTTCAGGAAAACTCGTCAAGAGAAAAAAAGTACAATTCACCCAACTTCATTTAGTCTTCAGGACTTTTATTCTTTGGGTACTTGATCTTCAGGATCAAGATTTACTAACGGACTTGAGAGAATTCTCCCCCTGAATTCTGCACTTCTCTAAGTCTCATCATACCGATCCCTCGCACGCACCTTTCAAAACTAGATGCGGGGAGAGACTTTGTGAATAGATCTGCTAGATTTTCACAAGACTTAGTATGCAGTACTTTAATCTTGTCCATCTTTTGCAATTCATGAGCATAGAAGAACTTGGGGTTGATATGCTTTGTGAGATGACTCTTCACATAGCCCGTTTGTACTTGTGCAACGCAAGCGGCATTATCTTCATAGATAATTGTGGGGTTTTGCACAATGTTCATTCCACATGACTGCTGGATGTGGTGAACCATTCGGCGTAGCCAAGCGCATTCACGTGCTGCTTCATACAGCGCTATTATTTCTGAGTGGTTCGTCGAGGTAGCTACAAGGCTTTGCTTAGACGATTTTCAGGAAATTGCAGTTCCACCACACAGAATACATAGCTTTGTTTGTGACTTTGCGGTATGCGGTCGACAGTACCCAAAGCATCTGCATAGCCAATCAAGTTCAGATCTTGATTCTTTCTGTAGAACAATCCAAGGTCCTTGCTTCCTTAGAGATATCGGAAGATGTCCTTTATGCCCTGCCAATGCCTTTTGGTGGGCTCTGCACTATACCTTGCTAACAGATTCACGGCAAAGTCAATATCCGGTCTAGTGCAATTTGCTATGTACATGAGTGCTCCAACTGCACTCAAGTATGGGAATTCCGGTCCCAGGACTTCCTCCCCCTCTTCCCTAGGTCGGAAAGGATCTTTTTCTTGCTGTAAACATCTCCCGATCATCGGTACTTTTGATGGGAATATTTTCTCAAAGCCGAATCTTTCTAGCACCTTCTGGGTGTGGGTCGACTGATGTACCAAGACTCCTCCAGGAACATGCTCAAGCTGCAGGCCTAAGCAGAATTTGGTCTTGCCTAAATCTTTCATTTCAAACTCTGACTTCAAGTAGGAGCTTGCTTCTTTTATATCTTCCACTGTCCCGATGATATTCAGATCATCTATATACACCGAGATTATCTGAATCCATTCAGGATCGCGTATAAATACACAAGGACAGTCTTCATTGTTCGTGTAGCCTTTCTTGCAGAGAAAGTCGGTTAGCGATTATACCACATCTCGCAGATTGCTTGATCCATACAGGACTTTCTAAGCTTCACACATGCATGATTTCTATTTGCTCTGTCTTGGTTCGGAGAGAATTCCTTGAGGACTTTCATATAAATCTCGAATCCAAGTTACCATAAAGGTATGCGATTACAACATCCATCAGTTTCATTTCTAAATTCAAGTTCACGCCATTGAGATCAAGTATCTAAAGGTAATTCCACTCATGACCGGGAGTAGGTTTCTTCATAATCAACTCCGGGACGTTAAGTGAAACCTTGTGCTACCAACCTTGCTTTGTATCTCACTACTGCGTTTTTCATTTCTCTTTTGAACAAATACCCACTTGTGCCCTACAGGTGCACATGGGGAGGAGTGGCATACGGGCCCAAACACTTCTCTTTTGTTTAGAGATAGCAATTCGGTTGCTATTGCCTTCTTCCAATCTTCCCAATCTGATCTTTTCTTACATTCAGCGAGCGATGCAGGCTCGGGATCAAGATCAATGATTGTGGTAATTTTCTTTGCGAAGTAGATATCGACATTGGTCGTTGTCTGTTCAGGACTCTCCGTGTGCACATAATTTATAGCTATTTCTTCATGAGTTGCTTCTTCTGGAGCTTCATCTTGCGTATCGCTTCTTTCCATTGCGGTGGCAAGTCCCTTTAGTTTTTCGGCTCCGATGTGTGCGCACACATCCATGCCAATGGGGATATTCAGATCCGGTATGCCCTCTACTGGAGGTGTCATACATGTGCCAGGTCTCAACTGGCTCCCCTTCTTATTCTGGGGGATTTCGGTGATCGGCTGTGATAAGTCCTTCTTATCCTTTTTCACCAGGCGTCCCCGGTTACTTAGGATTCGAGGAGCCGGAGTTCTCGTCCTCTTTTTTTTTTCGAGGCCTCTTGATGAGATTGGGGATACCTTTTGCTTTCTTTGGTATTTCAACCCTCTCCGGTGCAGTGCGTGCAGGCACATGCGACTTAGTCACGCTCTTCAAATCACTAAAGTGATTAGGCAGCTGATTCGCTAATGCTTACAAATCATTTGTCTTCTGGATTTCTATTGTCTTCTGGACTTTTATTGTCTTCTGGACTTCTCTATTTGATTTACTAGTGCGTGGGTCATGTGTAGGAATTCCCGTGGCTTCCCACGTAATTTCCCGGTATTTTTCATGAAAGGGTTGATTTCCTCCCCCTAATGTCGGGAAATTATCCTCATCAAAAATGCAGTCAGCGAAGCGGGCAGTATGCAATCTTCCGATATGGGTTCCAAATACCTGATTATGGATGCAGTCTCATAACCAACATATATCCCAGTCTTACGGAGAGGACCCATTGCAGTTCGCTGTGGAGGGGGTATAGGTACATAAACCTTGCATCTAAACCTCCTGAGATGAGAAATTTTCGGTGGTGACCCTTGCGCTAGTTGCATAGGTGAATGGATGTTGTAGGCCGAGGGTCTAAAGTTGATGAGATTTCTTGCATGTAGGATGCGTGTCCCCAACATGTAAGCGGCAAATTACAATTCTGCAAAAGTGGTCGGGCAATAAATTTAATTCTCTTGATCAATGCCTCGCCAAACCATTCAGGTATGGACATGCGGTACGAATGCTCAATCGCAATCCCCATCGCCATGCAATAATCATCAAATGCCTTTGAAGTAAATTCTCCGGCATTGTCCATTCTAATGGACTTGATGCGATGATCAGGGAACACATTTCTGATGCGAATGATCTGCGAGATCAATTTGGCGAAAGCATGATTTCTTGTGGATAATAAACCCACATATGACCACTTTGAGGAAGCATCAATGAGCACCATGAAATACCTAAATGGCCTTGAGATGGGCTGGATAGGACCGCAAATGTCTCCCTGGATGCGTTCCAGGAATGCAGAGACTTCATCCTTCACTTTCAGAGTGGAGGGTCTAATAATTAATTTCCCGGTGGCACATGCAGGGCACATAAAATCTTCAGGATTCGGAAAATTCTTCACATTAATATTATGCCCGTGAGAATTGTTAATTATATTTCTCATCATCCTAAGACCTGGGTGGCCTAATCTGTCATGCGAGACGAGAATAGTTGAGCTTCTAAATCTGTCTTGAGCGATTATGCAGCTGCGCAGCGCCTTAATGTTGGTATAATATAGCCCAGTTTCTAGTGAAGGAAGTTTTTCTAATACCCTTTTGCCATTCTCTTCGCGCTTCGTGATGAGTAGATATTCCTTACCGTACTCTTTTTCAGTCTCAACATGGAAACCATTTACGCGAATATCTTTAAAGCTTAAGAGGGTTCTAGTCGAATCTGGGTACAATAATGCGTCTTCAATGATCAAAGTTGTGCCCATGGGAAGTATAATTGTGGCTCTTCCAGAACCAATTATACATGCATCGCTCCGCGATTGTCGTAAGGTGCCATTGCTCTTACGAATCGACTGAAAATACTTAGTCTCTCTTAAGATGGTATTCGTGGTACCACTGTCGGTAAGGCATACTTCCTCCATAGGGCGCCACACGTGCTCTAATATAAGGTATTTTATTAATATGTATTAGAATACATACAGCACATAAATAAAACACACAAATATTAGAACATATCATGCCATTGTAAACTGAATAAAGGAATGAATTATTCCAAAATCATTCAACTATCACGAGAAAACAAAACTAAAGTACCATCCATGCAAGTTCTAACTTGTCCATTTCATGTAAAATAAATGACAATTAACGTCTCATGCATTCTGTGCATCAGACGGAATCAACTAGAAAATCGTTGACTTCTTTGGCTATCTTTTCAGGCGTGATGTTCTCTTTGAGATAAATCATGGAGGTGGCTGCCTCTAAGTCGTAAGGGTCTTCTTTGTCGGGATGGACTCAACCTCCATCATTTCAGGCATCGGCTCATGATGCTCCCCCTCAACAGCTGCAAAGTGAGCTTCAGGCTGCCCTTTGCCATTTTTCTTCTGGGCTTGGTGGGTATCAATGACATGCTGCGGTGCTTTGCAAATCCGCGACCAATGCCCCCACTTGCCACATTTGTAGCAACCTTGGTTCTGCTGGCCATAAGGTTTGCCACTCTCCTTTGCCCTTTTGTCATTTGGAGCATCTGACTTGCCTTTCTGGGTAACGGTCTTACCCTTCTTTCCCTTCTTTTCATCAAGGGCTTTGCACCTTGTAGCTTCAGCGTTGGCTTCACGGCCGGAGCGCCTAGTGGCCGAGGACGTAGTTCTTGCGGAGAAGTTCGTCCTGAGCCTCCGCAACCTGCATCATATCAATCAATTCGGCGTACTCCTTGTAGCCGTCTTAACAATAGTTGCGGGCGGACTGTACAGCATTGGGGTGAAAGGTGGACAGGGTCTTCTCAATCTTACGCTCATCCGTGATCGCTTGCCACGAGTTGAAGATTGGTACAAGTCTGTGCAAGGCGTAATTGTACTCCCGACCGTCTTGAAATCGGCAAACCTCGATCCGATCCACTCTGCTCTGCACGAGGAAGAATGGTGTACTTGAGCCTCTCAAACCGCTTCTTGAGTGCGGTCCAGTACTAGCGCTTTTCTCGCCATATACTCATTCTTGAGAGTAATGCGAGAGGTGGTGCTCGAGGAAATGAAGTGCCGATCATTTTCCTCGGTGTGGGTTTGGCGTCATGCCGTCCGCCAATCCCAATAGCTGCGCGAGCTTCTTGGCTCCAAGTACTATCTCGACATCGGATGCCCACGCCGATAGTTCTTGCCATCTTTGGGCAAGCTACTCGAACTCCGGTTCGTGATGCCAGTCATCTACATGTGATGAATGGAACATATAAGTTTACTTCAGGTAAACATGCATGAAATTATTTACTGCAGGTAAATAAATGGTACAATAGGTTCTCATAATATCTCATAAATTTCTATGCATTTTCCATAATTTACTGCTAATTTTCAGTGATTAAAAGCAATTAAATAATTACAATTAATCAAAACAGTAAATAATTGCAGAAAATACATAAAATAATAATGGCATAACGTGCGGGGGCGGCGTCGCAGGGCGGCGGCGGCGGCCATGGGCGCGCGGGAGGAGGTCATGCAGGCGGCGGCCGTCGGCGGGGCAGCGCGAGGCGGCCATGCGGGGCGGCGTGGGGCGGTGGCCCGAGGCGATCTGGCGGCGCGCCCGTCGGCGAGCGAGCGGCGCCCGTGCGGGAGCGGCGGCGCCGGCTGTTCGAGCGGCAGCGGTGCCATGCGGGAACACGTCGCGGCGGCCAACCAGCGGTGCCATGCGGCGCGGCGCGGGAGGCGATGGCGGCGAGCGCGCGTGCAGCGCGCGCGCGGGAGCCTAGCCGGTGGTGGCGGCAGCGCGCGCAGCGCGACGCGGGGAGCCGAGGTCGGCGAGGCGGCGCGCCGTTCGGGGCGCGGGCGTGGCGACGATTGCGGCGCCTTGTGCGGGAGGCGACGGTTGGTATGTGCGCACGTGAGGCCAGGGCCAACCAAACAGAAAAGGCAATGCAAAAGAAATTTTGATTCTCATCTGTGATGCAATCAACATCTACCCCGTTTCATAATCTACCGATCGACATTGTGTCGGCGACTTCGTGTCTGTTCGCGGTAGATTAGGGCGGATTTGCATCGTTTTCTACAGTGCAATCAATATCTACCCCGTTTCGCAATCTACCGATCGACATTGTGCCGGCGACTTCAAGTCTGCTCGCGGTAGATTAGGGGGATTTGCACGGTAGAAAAAACCAATCTAGAACGCGAAGAAAAAGCAAATTCAAAGCGATCTAGAAAACCAATCTATTAAGTGCTTCGATGATTACCTTCGTTCACCGGAGCGATTCGTGCTGATAACGTGTTGAGAAACCCCTCGCTGGCGACCAGTCCAAGAGATTTCTCTGCTAAGTACAAGAACGAATCAATCACAAAGTGACAGAATAATAGATTGAACACAGAGAGAAGTAGAGAGAACTCCTGGTCTTTCTTTATTGCTTCAATTCAATGTGGTACAAAATCAGCCATATGGCTCTCTATTTATAGGGGAGGGTGATGTGCCCAATATAGATAGGGACTCGTTTAAACGAAAAGAATCCGTTTAAACGGAAACCCTTATCCCTGGTTTCCTAATATTAACCACCGGCCTCCGAATATACATGTTGAGTACCCATACAATCGTCTTCCGAAGATTCTAAATTAATCTAATAAATCAATGTCGTTTTAATCTGAATCCATCGTAATCAATGGTGTTGTTTTTTCTCCAATTAATTTAGTAATTCTAGCCCTTAAGAAGGGATGTGGTGGTCCGTATAACCGCATTAACCATGTATTCTACTCCAACACATCACGTGGAAACAAAAATAAAAACTGCAGCCGCTTTGAATCCAACTTGGTGATCACGTAGGAGTAGTGAGCCTTGTTTCCTATCCTGTCTCTGCCCAAAAAACCTAGTACACGTTCTACTCTCCTCTAGTCCAATCTGATACGTATAAATAAACACATGCACGGTTTGATCTTCAAATTCAAATACGTTTTTCCTTTATTTACATGGAACGGGAAAGAAATTGATCTGTTCCGATTCGGACTTCTTTTTGTACATGTTTTTGTTCTCCGAGTTAACTTGGCCTGCAGGTTGTAACACTGATTAAACCTGAATCAATTTGTTATCTCCTCTCGGCCTAGAATTCTTTCCCAACCCGGGCATATCTTGGGGGCGGGGCAGATCCTGTGGAGCAAAAATAGGAGCGCACAAGTAGTCCCATGCATGGTGCAGGCATGCGTGCAGATTGTAAGTCGTAGGGAACATGCGCGCACTTTGAACAGGTGATTCGTCTATGACTTGGCTCACAATTCATGTATTTTGTGCAGACAACATCCTCACCGTTATAATTATGCGTGGGCTAAGATCTTTTATAATTTCTTTCAACTAACATGAGAATTTATAGTTTTTTACTTTTTTTTCTGACTTAAGAATTATTATGAAAATTTCTTGCCCTCAAAAGGTGTCCTCTGGAATCTCACCAGTTGTATGTATGTATATAGATTGCTCTATCTTCAAGACCTCAACTAGCTCCATTTTCTTTGGCTATTCGCTAACAAGTACCACTTGATGATCGATCCGCTACTCCAAATTTCGCTAACATCAGATCGATCTAATCCTTGAAGCGGAGAACTTTTAGCAAAACAGTGGGCAGATCAATTAACATTAGGCTCCACTCGTTTGTGCTTTATACTTCTAGTTTCTTGATTTTGTTTTTTCTGATTTTTTAATTTTTTTATATTCCTTTGCATTATTCATGATATGATAACCTATTTTTTTATTTTAAAATTTTTTAAATTTAATTATATAAAAAATTACCATTAGCTATAATGCAAAATAAGTTCCAAACAGTTACAAAAATCAAAAGCCATGAATTGAAGCCGAAATCGGGTGGCCTTCTCGCGGCCTCTCCTCTCTCCCCCTCAAACCAGCTCCAAACAAGAAAAATCCAAAAGCACACGCGACAGCCTGAACACAGGAATGGAGGCTAGCAGAGGACCGAGCAACTCGGTTGGCAAGCTCTGGTCGTGCGAGCTGTTCATCCGGTTCAATCGCTGGATGATCTCAGATGCCGCATCTCATATATATATATATATATATATATATATATATATATATATATATATATATATACACACACACACGTGTGAACCAAAGTAAAAGAGACAAAAATTCACAGTAAAAGAAGAGCGGAGGGGCTTTTCACAAAAAAAACCAAGGATCTTTTCAAAAGAACCAAGGGCCTATACGTAATTACTTGAAACCACGGAATATTATCCAGTAAAAGAAGAGCGAAAAGTTTTTTTCATAAAAAACCAAGAGTCTTTTCGTGAAAATCGAGAATCAGTACGTAATTACAAAAATATAGAGAACTTTTTTGGAAATGTACCACGTGGACATAGTAGGGGACGGAAAGTCCTCTAATCTTATTATACGGAGTATATATATATAGTATAAAAATATATATTTATACTTCATGAGATACTAGATAAATTTAAAATTTATCTAACGATATCTGCTTTACATTCTAGTATATGCTTTACTATAACGTACATGCATGAATGCATATGGTGTGTGGTGAGTATAGTGCACGTGAGTGTGCGTGTTCTCCGTTGTAATCTCAAAAGGAAGGGAAACTAACAATAATAAATTCTGAGCAAGCCGAACAGAAGCAACGCAGGGGCAATCAGCGCATGGTTCGGACGCCTGCTTTTGCCGCGGAGATTGCTCTCGTAAATCGTTTTTTGCGTACGGGTATAGCCAACAGACATGTCGTAGTATAAGCTAGTTCGTACGTACAGTTCGATCATTACATATGATCGACGCAGCTTTGTCCAGGAGTGCTACTGTAGTTGCTGAATCCGGAAGTGAAGCTGTGCATTAAGCAGCTGTCATGACTCCATATATATATGCTGCTACTACTGCACATATCGACGTAAATCATCCACTGGGTAATATTGTCAAGATAATATACTTGATCGTGGCTCCACACGGGACAGTTCCAGGTCATGTGCAGAGCTAGCACTTGGGCCTTCCAGAACGTTTCAAGGATCCGAGAGCTGTTCAGTTCAGCAGAGACACCTCCTGCTATTCAGATGCAGAAAACGACCGCCGACGCGCGCGCGTCAGCATCTACACCACTCCAGCGACCAGCCGATCGCCATACGAGTCGATCCGACTCTCACTGGCCGACCGCACCTTGTGTGATCGCCAGGGTTGACACCGGGAGGCATCATGAGCGATCGAAGTCAAGCTAGCTAGCTAGCTATCTAGCACGTACGCGCGCATGCCTTTGTCTGTGGCTCTGAAACATCAACTACGCCTGTTGGTTTCATAGGCGCCTTTTGTGTCCATGGTAACTAATGTATTCACGAATTTACGCGGCTAAATTGCTCAAAAAGTGCCCTCTCACACGGGCTTCTGTACGCGAAGTGACAAGAACTCGTGGTACACCAATTCGGATATGTTTACATGTGCCCAAAAAGTCGGGGATTTGTGTTAGTGGGGACAGCCCGAAGAGTGATTGGTAGCTGACCAGAGGCTCTAGCTAGTGATTTCATTTGAGCACTGCACCGAAACAGGAGAGAGCGGAGCGCGTTTGACTTGCGGTATAATAGTAGTAGCAGTATCTTCTAAGCCAGGCGTCAGCTCAAGCCTAGAATTGTAGCAACCAGGCAGATGATCTCTATCCTATGTCAGGCTCAGCTCAGACTTGTTCGAGTTTAAGCTGAATAATTAATAGAGAGATAGAGATCCCTTCTCCTGTGATTCTCTGCCGTGCAGAACTGCAGATAGAGCTATTCTAAGGGGAAAACAAGAACGACCAGTTTATGTGCATAGTGCATTCGAGGATGAAATGAAAATGACAATACACAATACATCATGTCCCGTAAATCGCGATTAGCGGGAATTAGTATGAATAAGGAACTTGAAAACTGGGCGGTTGATCAATAAACTTGGTCAAATAAATCGCAATGTCAATACCAACATGGTAATAAGCAGAGTTTATAGCTATATATGAAGCAAAATTATAAACTTTAACAAACGAATGCGTATAATTGGATAATATGTGGCGTTATTAAGTTTTATGCATCAGTCAGTTCACCCAAAAGTTTAAATTAATAAGGAAAAATGGACAATTCATTTACACTTCAACACTCCCCTCACGTGTAGGCTCTCTCAGGCCTAAAATGTGGAATAGAAGTGTGTTGCAATTATTTTTTTAATTGCGCTAACCGGGTCTTGAACTCAAGACCTCTTAGCTCTGATACTATATTAAGTTATATGCACCAACCAATTCACCTAAAAACTTAAGTTTTTAAAAATAAATGGATAATTCACTTATTCTCAAGTTCAGTGGTGCAGAACTTCTACAAGTCTTCTGCATATGTGTCGTCATTATATTTATATTTAGTGCATTCCAGCTGAGGCATAGCAACAGAATGGGTGTAGTTGGCCATTAGGCGATCAACAAAACAAAAGTAAACTGATGCATGAAGGAAAATTTGTAATTGACTAAGCTGCCAAGCATGTTCCCCGTCTGACTTTGCAATGAAAAGTAGGGAGACCATGAATAAAGCTAAGGAATATACAGTGGCATTTCTTTAACCAAATTAAAATGCTATGGATTCTATTAGGTCGTCATGAGATCCATCGTACACTACTCTTCAAGAAGCCCTGATCCCTGAGTCATCAAAGGTTGTGACTGCATACCGCATACGATTCTTCCTACAAAAATAACATGCTGCGGAACATGGCAAACTTGCATGCAACGAGATATGAATGAATGTTGAAGTATAAGTGAATTGCTTGTTTTTTCTTATCAGCTTAAGTTTTTGTGTAAACTGGTTGGTGCATGCAACTCAATATGGTATCAGAGCTAAGAGGTCTTGAGTTCGAGACCCGGCTGGCGCAATTAAATAAAAATAATTGCAGTCTACTTCTATTCCACGTCTTAGGTCTGAGAGAGCCTACAAGTAAGGAGTGTTGAAGTATAAGTGAATTGTTCATCTTTCCTCATCAACTTAAGCTTTTAGATGAACTGGCTGGTGCATGCAACTCAATAATGAACGCTTTTTTTTCATTTGAACAAACGATCAAGAACAAAAGGCAAACACATTTGAAAAGAGAGGATAATGGAGAGACCATGTGAGACAAAAGGCAAACACGTTTGAAAAGAGAGGATAATCGAGAGACCATGTGAAGGTCTAGAATATATTTGCGATAAACAATTGGTACTTTAGTTGAGTTGAACTTGAATTTTGCAAAAGTTTCAAAAATTTCAGATTTCAGAGTTGCTGTCTGTCAAGGACAGTCTGACTAGTCAGAGTTGGCGGTCTGACTGTTGGTCTGGTGTGACTAGACTCTGGTTGATGGTTGGACCTCCGGTGCGGTGTGAACGGATTCTAGTTAGTGGCTGTTTTTTTTCAGAGAGCGTGTTTTGAAAGTAGGCACGTGTGGTTCGACTGGTCGTTGTTAGCAGTTGGACTGGAATTGAGTTGGGTGGTGTGACTAGCATTGAAGATGCGGTCACACCAATGAGCCGATCAGAACGACTGTTGGTTGGCGGTCTAACCAGTGTGGCAATGGGGAGAGTGGTCAGACCCGTGTAGTGTGCTCAGATAATACTAAAAATGTTTTTGAGTTGGATGAGTGTGTGCACGGTATGGGTGCCATTGGTGGGTTGTGCTGTGTTGAATAATGTATGTTTTGACTAACATATGTCAAGTGTATGGAATTTGTGCTTAAGATGATTACTTAGTCTTTAGATGTGCATGTGACTTGGAGAATGTTAGTACTTAATGGCAATGGATAGGGACTAGACGAAAGAGATGAGGTCCAAGCGGTCATGTCAGTCCAGGTGAGGCTACATGACTTAAGAGGGAAGCACAAAGAAGACAAAGATCATGAGGTGATTTAATGCATGTGGTGCGTCAAGTGACGTGACCAATATACGTAGAGACAGTTCAGAGGAGACCGAATGCATGAAGACGTGACATCTAGTCATTAAGCACTACGGGTTACGTGTCAAAGTATATGGAGATGATTTGAGATAAAGGTGAAAATGGAGTTAAGAAAAGGTGCTTGAAATCTTTGTCGAGAGTATTTTGGTAGTTGGCCAAATATTGGGTTGGTGCCTTAATTAAAAACATGATACAAGGAAGCATAAAGGAGAAGCAGTTTAAGTTAAGGAGAGCTTGAATTGTCAAGTGGATCAATCGCTAAAATATTAGCGTGTTAAGTCTTGTAAATACTTTTATAAGCATGAGTGAGTGTGTAAAATCCGTGTTAGTAGAGTTAACAAGTTTCCCCAGTGTTTTAATGGGTTGGACCTATTATGATTATTACTGGTTATTAAAGGGGAGGAGAGAAGATAGTAGATATAAGGATTTTAGTGTTTAGATTATTGTTCTACAACATTGTCTCCTTTCATGGTTGTGAGAGAGAAAATTGAGAGAGGAAAGAGTGGTGTTTTGGCTGCATCTTGTAATTATCCATGAGTATGTAGACTTCATCCTCCATTGAAACTAGATCAAAGGTTTGTTCCAATCATGTTCTTATTTGTATTTTTACCTGGTTTTGTTTATTACTGAGCTAGATTTGTGATTTCGTATTCGTGGGAGTTCTAATCCAATCTTTTACTTAAATTATCTTGCTAGGATATATAAGAATTATATTTGAAAGACCTTGTGCCTTAGATCCCCATAAGCAAAAAGTAATTTGAGTTTTATGTTTTTGTTGTTTTTGTGATCTAGAGTCGATTTTCTTCAATTTAGTGAACTTGAGTCCAAAAACCTTAGGAATATTAATTGATTTAGATTTATAATTTTTTGAACAAGTATTGTGCAAAATTTAAAAGTGTTTGGATGAGAATTAAATAAGTTCTTGATGTTTAAGTTTTATCATCGAAGGTTTTAAGGCCTGAGAACAAAAGGACCGATCAGATCGGTCCATTCATAGCGGTCTAATTAGCCTTGGGCTAAGAGTTGCTGATTTTATTGGTTTTATGTCTCTAGGTTTGTTTTGTAAGGTATAGTTGGTGCAATCTGAATTTGGTGATTCTTATAGTCACTCGAACGAAGATTTTGAATACCATTGAGAGAAAAAGTTTAAACAATTATTCACCTACTTTGATTATCAGCCCTACAATAACAAAAGGTAATGCCGGCTGTCCAAATAGTATAATTGCTTTAGAAAGCAGCTAGCTTACCACGTGAAGAAGCATTTTTTTCGAAAAGATTTCCTTGACAACTAATCTAACACTATTAATGTTGTATCTAAACACAACCTCTATTATTTCTTTAATTAAAGGGAACATTTTTTTAAGTATCAATATATTCTTTATGGTTTCTTTCGATGAATTTAGCATGTCACTCTCTCTGTGATCTCACGATTTTCCTTGGCTTAAGGGACATTAACTAACGAATAGCATGGAGAAACCACCTGCCCCTTTTCTCATTCACCTTTCCAGGAACTACCAACTCTGAAGAAACAGACAAAGGTTATCTGACCTGTTGGAACGTCCAACCTGAAGGAATTTGACAAATTATGACTTGCAAACATGTAGCATCTACGTCTCCCAGACCAAGTCCAAGGCTAAGCTGCGTGTCCTACCTGCACTGCACTGCACGCGCGACGCGATCGTAATCGAACAACGTACGGGAGATCAACCACCCTGAAATGAGAAAATGAAATGCCACAGAGAATGTCTAAAGGAGAGCTCTGATCCTCACAGAGATAGTCATCGACCCACCTAACACTAGACTGACCTCAGAATGTCAAGTGAACTCATAGTTTCCATGGTGATGGAGATAGCAAAGGATAATGTAAGGCAGGAGAGGATCATGACGATGTGCAACACAGGAAGAAACCTTATGGTGAACTTGCAATGCCTCTCCTCACTAGTCACTAAGCGCCAAGCAAAAGTATCCAGAATGTGATTCATGGAAGAGTGAAGAAAACCGGAGGACTTCATGATATCAGAGCTTGTGAAGAAGGGAAAGAAAAGAACTGAATGGAACAGTGAAACTGTACTGAGAAAAGAAACCTTAGAAGAAAGGCTACAAAAATATGAAACGCAGGACTATTATGCTAAACGTTTGAACTGTACTTCTAGAGGGAAGGTGATGCAACCAGGGCACCAACTATTAGGTTGCAACTTGCAACATCAGGAGCAAAAGGTCAAACACTTGCCAAATCTCTTGGGTCGACGTGCTCAGATGAGCTTGGCCAGTATTTTCCGGAGACGGCCACCAATCTTAAGAATCGATGGCGAGCAACTCCTTCAATGTGCTTCAATTCAAAAAAAAAAAAAGAATAGCTTGATGTTGGTTGCTTTTCATGCGTGATGGTAACTTTGGGTTGGTATCTTCATTGACATAGTCCAATGGTGAAGCTTTCTGGAGTTGAAACAGAAGCCACTTCAGCTTTAGATGACTGAGAATTCGCAGAACGTATACCCTGTCCTGATAATATGATTGCTTTCCTTGGCTAGAATTTTAGGCTATATATCTAAAAGTGATTATTCCCACAGAAATACATGGCTACGAGCTACAGAGCAAAATTCATCCATTGGGATCTCAATGGAATAATGGAGCATTTTTGACAACTTTGCTTCACACAAAAGCTTCAATGCGAAGCTTCTCGATGCATGAGAAGCTAGATGTCCTTATTTACTAGACTCTTCACGAATGTTCTGTGAAGATCTCTCCTATAGTGGATCTTGACTTCTTGAGTTGTTCACCTACTGTTGTCTCCGTCATGAAGAATGCATAGGATTGCAAGTTCAAAGCAATTCCAACTGATGTCATTCAGGCACACTAACCAAACTTGTTGCCTAAGCAGTAGAATTTTCGATGAGCAGAACATCTTAACTAAACATTTTTGCGGTAGAATTTTTTTGTTACCTAAGCAGTACAATTTATCCGGTGAAGTTATAACAATTTTTTTAAAAAAGTAAAAATCAAACAGTGCCGTGTTAGATTAAGAACTACAGAGCTTTCAAAATATCACACTTAATCCAAAAGCAAGGAGAGGAAATGGCATATCTTAGGAGGGTCAATGGTAGAGGAGCACACGAACAAAGCGAGCAGAGAACTTCCTCCACAGTTCACACAATTTTCGGTTCCAGTGCAGACACTAGGGTCCCTTTCTATAACCTGTAAAGAGGAGGAAAAGTTGTGGATTTATGGTTTTCAAAAATACACTGCTGATAAAGAGGAGGAAAATTTGTGGATTTATAGTTTTCAGAAATACACTGCTTATAATGCAATCATGCACTGCTGCTTTATTCTCTCAATTGATAGACATACAGTGCATGCCAGCCAAGAGAAACTAGCAACTCAAAGCGCACCAGCTGCATGGCTTTGGTGCTCTAATCAACACACTTTGGCACCGCTCAATTTAACTTCTAGTTTCTGGCTTCTGTTTTTTTACTATTTATTAATTTCATCTTTTTCTTTTTATTTTTTTGGCTTTTCTTTTTTCCTATATTCCTTTATATTGTCTGTAATAGGCTAATATGTTTTATTTATTTTTAAATTTTTTAAATTTAATTATACCAAATAAACCAACTCAGCTACAGTAAAAAAATAAACCAATTACAATAGAAAAAACATAAACCAACATCATTCTGAACACATTTCCATGGAGACAAAAAAGGTGTTTTCTTCTTACTCCATTCAGAAAGGAACCTAAGGCCAAGTGGCAAACACCGAAAAGTTCGCCTACAATTTCTGTACACACCACAGCATTCTGCATAGTGCATTGTGGCTTCTCTCATTAAGGAACTAGGAATCATTGGCTAGATCCCGTACCTTAGGAAATAGCTGAAAGCATATTACAGTTGAAGCAACCTGGCACCAATCCACACATTAGCTAGTCCTGATGGTAGGCTTGCTAGCTAATCAATGCAGTGGTAAGCAAATGTAAAATGTACGGAATGATTATGTTCTGGAGGTGCGACCCTTGCTATATGCCTTTTGAGCAAGAACTCTATCAGAATTTGAAGCTTTACACAAAATATGCACCAGACATGGTCACATAGAGATCCTTTGTCAGAATGAAGATGGTTCTCACGACAACACAGCTCCTCCAATACATTAGGAAAGGTAAAACCGAAAGGACAAGTTGAAAACAAAGCTCATTTCTTCATTTCTGGAGTTGACCATACAACTTCCATATGCAGTATATGCCAAAAAGGAATTTGAGATTTAAAGCACCCATCTGGATGGAACTTCACAGCCATTCTCGACTATCATGCATTCGACCTCTGCGACAAATAGGAAATGTCCGTGCAATGTTCCTTTCTTCTTCTCTAAATCAAAGCACTGGAGAGGTATACGTTTAGAAGCAGGGGTGCAAGTTAACGGTCTAATTCCTGCGAACTACTTGCGAAAATCTACGCAGGCATCAGAAGATACCACGCTTGCAAGGTTTGATAGGCGAGGCCACATGGCCACCATTATAAAGAAATGACAAGGGTGATCAATCTCTGTGTGTATTGCTACAGACTTCATAATCAATATTGCTGAAATTGTCAACAGTACGCAGAGAGCTCTCTTCATAGGACCAACAGAAAGGGGCCAAAAGAACAATAATGCAGTAAGATGTTTCCTGCTAAAGAGAATACCACAGGGAATGACGCCAATACATGCAGGGCATAAATCACATGAGTCGCCTCAAGGATACAAGCTGAAAGGCAATAGTAGTAGACTTTCAGTAACTTTCAGTTGCAATGAAGGGAAGACCAACATGAGTGCAGTGACTTATTGGACAAATTGTTTCATAGGATAGCTGCTAGACCCTCCTTTTTGACAGGTGGCCTGTTCCCCGGAAATGCATTGCGAGATACGTCAACAAGTGCCTTGAAGCTGTATGGCTCATGCATTGACAGCTCTGAGAGCACCTTCCTGTTGAGTTGGATGTTCTCCTTCATCAATCCATGCATGAAGTTGCCATAGTTCACCTGGTAGACAGATGCAAGAAAAGAGCTACTTCAACAGCAGAATGCAAGGCTGGTGGTTATCTTGAACTATTTGTTTTAAAATAAGAATGCAAAAGACTTATGGTCATTAGATATTCCTAGCAAATAACAAAATTCCTTTCCATTTGATAGTTTGAGTGCAATCGACACATACCCCATGCAATCGTGTACCAGCATTGATGCGCTCAATCCAAAGTGATCGCATGTCCCTCTTCTTGTTACGCCTATCCCTGTAGGAATATTGCAAGGCTTTTTCAACCCTCTCCCTTGCTATCCTTATGCAATTTTTCGCCCTTCCTCTAAATCCCTTTGCCAACTTGAAAATCTTGCCCTTGTTCATTTTCTAGCTGACAGGCTCTCCTAGAAGCCCCCCTTTCTGCAATGTAAAAAAAATGTAGAAATATATTAGCTAATGCTTAACTAGAAGCAAGCTTTTTCAGTAGGGGATTTTCCCAACTATTCTCATGAAAAAATAAAGGCAAGCTTAAGTACCCTGATCCTACACACAAAAAAACCATCGAAATAATCATATATCACAACAAAACTTCACATGCACTATAAACGTCACACAAAAACACTGCATAGGCAGCAAAATTCAAAATTCACTTCATCGCTCATTCATTTTACACCTAGTAAGTAGTAACCCATGCTGTCATATTGCACCCCCTTTAATGGACAATGGGCTGTACACGCCCCAAAAACTACAAGATAACTAGGTAACCTCTGATTTGGTTTGGTCAAGGAAACAACTAGTTATTCATGTCAACATAACATGCTCCGCTCCGCAAATTAAGCAATTGGAACTATTATTTCGTGACAAAATGCAACCATGGCCACCTTGACATACTGGTACGACTCAAACGATCCATTCCAAGTCCAACAGACATCTTTGGCGCTTTGGCCTTCAATTCACGACAGATGTGGATTACATCAATCGCAACTGGAAGGACAGAATTTGCCGTTCCCAGCGTACAACATCCGTAGTGAAAATCCGACTTACGGCCGCCATTCTCACCCAAAGCAGAACCGATACTCCATAGACAGCCGAGCCATTGGTTTTCCCCTTTGTGAAAAAACCAATCTGCTTCGTTCCTAAACCCTACCAACTAACGAATATTTTCGTCAAGGCTTCTGTGGAGCGAGAGAAAAGTGGTGGAGGAGGATTACAGTGGCGGACCCAGGATTTCTAGGATGGGCGTTCAGGGTTAACAAGATATTGTTCAATAGAAAAAAAAATTAAACGTTCCCAGTAGCAAAAATCAAGTGCAGATTGTTCCTGCTACAGACAAACATCTCAAAATAATCCAGACAATTACAAAATAATAAAGAAAAATGCAATTTAACTAGACCATTCTTCACACCTTATTCAGTTTTGAAGGTATACGATCTACATTTCACAGGCAAAAATTCACTGAACTATGTAATTTCACCTAATTTTCAAATCAAGAAAACACTACTGATTTGGGAACAAGATGCGTGAGCTGTACCTCTGCCAATACCGCCTGCTGCTGCTCGCAGCGCCGCCGCCTGCTCCTTGCCCGCCGCACCCGTGCGCCGTCGCCCCGTCTGCTGCTTGCTTCCTTGCAGTCTCGTGCGCCGGCAATCGCTCCGCCTCTGCAGTCTGTGCCTCCCGCTCGCCCTCGGCCCTTGAGGTCGCACGGTGCACCGCTCGGTGCTCGCTGCTTTGGCCTGTTTGAGGATGGGCCGTGGGGGAAGGCTGTATGGCCATAGATGTTAACTGGGCTGCGCGTGAAAGGGTGGGGACTCGGGAGTGTCGGCCTGCCCCTGGGGGATTACTGTCACGCCCTGAAGAATCTGAAATGGGTAAAAGATAATAGCTGGGAGGAGTCTCTACATTGAACGGCTGAGCTTGCTTGATACTCCTTGTTTAAGTAGATCTGTGGTCGATCGGGTGGTCTGAAGGTATCGGTCCAAAAGGATTCGTCCGGTCCGAACGTTCATGAGATCTCAAATTGGACAGTCAAGATGTTTGGGTACCCCCTTCACTTAAGAAGATCTGAAGGCTGATATTGTTAAATGCTGAGGTATGAGGAATTGACGGTGGATATGGACTCATACTCCTTCAATCTCAATTGTGCGGCATAGAAGCAACAGAGTAATTACTGTTTATCGTTAAATAATTTTCACTTAATGTAATAGCTTGTCGTTAGCTTAATTAGACTTGACTAGCTGCGGGTATATAAGTAGCCGCCGGATGTAACGAAGGGCATGTCAAAAACCCTAAAGTACTTTTGCTATACCTTTACTTTCCCCAATTTATCATTTCCAATTATCTTCATACTGTTTGTTCTTTTGTTCTCAATTTCATTGCCGTAGCTTTAATTCCTAGTTGCATTCGGATTCCCACATCGGTTCCTAACAAATTGGTATCAGAGCTAGCATATCCTCGGCGAGATTCTTCGATCTGTGCGGTTCACGAGTGGAAAGGGTTGAAGAACAAGTTTCTTCGGTAAAATTCCAAATCCAATTCATGGAGCACAGATCTGAAGGAATCACCAAGGAAGGACTAACCGATAGAGAGGGTTTGAGGGGATCTTTGATTTCCCTCTGTAAAATTCCAGATCTATCGGTGGAGGCGCAAGTTGTGGGCGATGCAGCAGGAGACTCACATTTGGTCGGGGAGGTAGAGTTAATCAAGGAGGGCACAGCTGAGATGAGTCAACGAAACAACTTGATGGACGAAAGTATCAAGCAAGTGTAGACCCAATTGCAGGAGAACACCGTGCAAATGCAAAAGCAGATGGAGACTCTAACGGGGATGATGACCATCAGATCTAGGCGAGAAGGACAGCCAAAACCACAATGCACGAGAAGGGATGGACAACCATTTCGGGATGGATGTAAGGGCATCAGTAGTGTATAAGGTCTTAAGGTGGACTTCACCTAATTCTTAAGGTTCACTCTGTAATGTTTAAGACCATCACTGGGCTCTAACGAAGGGTCAGGAGAGAAGGACAGAATCCACAAGAAAAATTGTATTTTAATACTTATGGTTAGGTCTTTAGCTTGAGAGCTGGTTTTAAGTCTTTTTTGCTTATAGCCTCTTTAAGGTCAACTCTGTAATATATAAGGTCGATTTTAAGATGGCTTAAGGGAATCCCTGAGTCTAGCTGAACAAATAGCTGGGACGCCTGGAAGTAGACACTCATTTGCACCACACAGCTTTGGTGTGACTGGCCCATTGGCGGTACTAGGGGGAAGCCCTCACACCACTTCATGGGCAGAACCAACCATCTAGGTACCCAATGTGTCAGCAGCACCTCCTCTGCATCATTCAGGCTTGATTCCACCTTTGGCAACTATGGCATCCTATGCGACATTCAATCCTGTGACTGCGGCATTTACATCTGGAGGTATGAATGCTCCTCGATATGTTACAGCTACCACCACTCATGTACATATTAAGCCTCAATATAACACTACCAATACTCACACTACCCTATATGGTTTTCCACCGTACCAATACTCCTATTATGGATATAACCCAGTGAGGCCTGAACCTAATTGGGGACAGGGTTGGGTTAGACCACTGGAAGCACAACCTTCATATAGGCCAAATCAAATTTGAGAGAGGAATCCTTACCAACAAGCCTTTAGTAAAACTAAATTGGATTTTCCAAAGTTCTACGGTGATAACCCAGAGGCATGGATTAGAAAGGTTGAAAAGTGTTTTGATTTGGCTCAGACTCTGGTTGAGCAGAAGGTGCAAGTGGCTAAGGTCCACTTCACTGGTCGGGTAGATCAATGGCTGAGTAGCAACAACATTGATACTAGCAACATAACTTGGCCACAATTTTGTAATATGATTTGCAAAAGGTTTGCAGCTAAAAACATGTATGATATTGCAGATACTTTCAGGGGATTGCATCAAATTGGAACAATTAATGCATATATTGACAAGTTTGAAGAAGTTATGTCTTTAGTAAAAAGGAACAACCCGCACTTAAGGGAAGGATACTTCTTAGATTTCTTTGTATCAGGGTTAAAGGATTACATTAAGATATCATTCAAGTCATTGGAGTTGATAATGTTGGTTGATGCATATACACATGCGAGGAATTATGAGAATATGCCCCTATATAAGAAACTGGCACCATGGATACATGGGTCACAAATCATGGGAGGAGGATACTCAGGCAGCAATCAATCCAAATGCAGTGTATCAATGAATAAGAAGGAAGAAGGTACCCCTAATGTTAAGAGTGAAGCTGACAGATGGAATAGTGGAAAGTGTTTTAAATGCCAGGAACCTTGTGTTCCCAGGCATGGCAAGGTTTGCAAGTTCAAGAAGAGTGTGCATATCATTGCTATTGATGACGAAGAAGAGGAAGAGCAGAATGAGAATGTGTTTAGTACACCACCCTCTAGTCCGGAGCACAAGGAAGAAAGTAAGCAAGAACTGGAAGTGTCAATGCACATCTTGTCAGGCACAAGTACTGAAGCATCCACATTTACCTTAAAAATCAAGATTGGATCTGTAATGGCAGTGGCACTAGTGGACAGTGGAAGCACTACAACATTTATCACTTCGGCTATGGCAGTGAAGGCTAATTGCAAGATTTTGAACCATGACCCAGTAAAGCTGGCGGTGGTAAATGGAGGTGTTCTTTTGAGGAAGCAGTGAGCCCAAGATGCCATTACACCGTACAGGGAGAAGATTTTAGCTCCGATTTCAGGTTGTTAAGTACTTAAGTTTGAAAGGATATGACATTATCCCAGGAAGTGATTGGATATATATGCATAGTCCTATGAGCTTGAATCTGAGAACCAGGGAATTTTCTATATGTAAAGGAGGAGAAAGGACTACGCTATTCAAGGATGAGACACTGCCCACAAATTTTAGAAGCACTTAAGAAGTGGAGGCATTATTTGTCTGAAGCAGACTTGATTATTAGAACTGACCAATAGAGCTTAAAGTATGTGAATGAGCAAAGGTTAATTGAAGGGGTGCAGCACAAGTTGATGGCCAAACTGTTGGGGTATAATTATAAGATTGAGTATAAAAAAGGCTGGGAGAACCGGGAAGCTGATGCATTATCAAGAGTACTCAGATTACAGTCAATGATGGCTTTGACAGCTGCAGTTTCTAATTGGATTGAGGAAATACAAAACAGTTATATAAGGGATGAGAGATGTCAAGACTTATTAACTCTGTTAAGTGTGGATGGCAATGCTCAAAATCACTATACCTTACAAAACGGGATACTGAGGTACAAAGGAATGAAGCTTGCCATAAGCAATTATGTAAAAAGGTGCCCAGTTTGTCAGAAGAACAAATATGAGAATATACACTACCCAGGATTCCTTCAGCCTTTGCCTGTACCAGAGATGGCTTGGGTTCAGGTGACAATGGATTTTATTGAAGGATTAAATCAAAAGACCATGATGTGATACTAGTTGTGGTTGATAAGTTTACTATATATGCTCATTTTATATCACTCAAGCATCCTTATGTTGTGCAAGAAATTGTGAACCTCTTCATTGCGTACATATATAAATTGCATGGGCTGCCATCAGCGATCATTTCAGACAGAGATAGAATATTCACTAGCACCTTATGCCAAGACTTGTTGAAAGCTTTGGGAGTTAAACTCCGCTTTAGTAGTGCATATCACCTTCAAACGGATGGCCAAACGGAACATGTTAACCAATGCTTAGAAAATTATTTGAGGAGCATGGTCCTTGCCAATCCAAGGAAATGGAAATTGTGGCTAGCACAGGCCGAATGGTGGTACAATACCTTTTTCCACACTTCTCTGGGCATGACTCCGTTTCAAGCTTTATATGATATGCCACCACCTCAGGTCACAGAAGCCATGTTACTGGATGCCATAGTTGAAGGAAACCGTAATACACTTCAGCAAAGAATGGTGGCCTTTGAAGTAATTAAAAGTTAGTTGCAGAAGGCTCGGGAGAGAATGAAATTCTTTGCAGATAAGAACAGAGTTGAAAGAGAGTTTCAAGTGGGGGACATGGTTTACTTGAAATGCAACCTTACCGGCACAATGCATTGGGATTTCACAATTCCTTGAAGTTGCATACAAAGTTCTATGGACCATTTCGAGTGTTTGAAAAGATGGGCCAAGTAGCATATAAACTTTTACTGCATGCAGGCTGTCTCGAACATCCAGTGTTCCATGTCAGTTGAAGAGACACCTGGGACCTAAGGCTATACTGAGTCCAGAGCTCCCTCTAGTGGATACAGATGGGAATGTTTTAATTGAACGTGTGGCAGTAGTGGAAAGAAGGATGATACCCCAAAACAATGAACCGGTGGTGCAATGGTTGATTCAATAGGAAAATCTTCCATTGGAAACTGCTACTTGGGAGGGCAGACTTCTTCATTACTAAAGTGTTTCCAGATTTTGATCCTTGAGGACAAAGATGCTGGGGGGGGGGGGAGGGGGGGAGTAATGTCAGGCCCTAAAGAATAAAGAATATGCAATGGGAAAAAGCTAATAGCTGGGAGGATTGCTTGATACCCCTTCATTTAATTAGATCGGGTGGTCCGAAGGTATCGGTCTGAAAGGATTCGTCCGGTCCGAACGTTTATGAGATCCCAAATTGGACGGTTAAGATGCTTGGATACCCCCTTCACTTAAGAAGATCTGAAGGCTGGTATTATTAAATGCTGAGGTATGAGGAATTGACGGTGGATATGGACTCGTACCCTTTCAATCTCAATCGTGCGGCGTAGAAGCAACAAAGTAATTATTGTTTACCGTTAAATGGTTTTCACTTAATGTAATGGCTTGTTGTTAGCTTAATTGGACTTGGCTAGCTTGCGAGTATATAAGCACCCACCGGATGTAATGAAGGGCATGTCAAAAATCCTAAACTACTTTTGCTATACATTTACTTTCCCCAATTTATCGTTTCCAATTATCTTCATATTGTTTGTTCTTTTATTCTCAATTTCATTGCCGTAGCTTTAATTCCTAGTTGCATTTGGATTCCCACATCGGTTCCTAACAATTACCCAGCCGTCGGAGCGTTGCTGCCATGCTGCTGGTGGCTGCTGCTCGCCGGGAGGAGGCGGCGGCGGCTAGGGCGGGCCAGGGACGGAGGATGGAATGGTACAGGGCGGGTGGGCTTTGTTCGACGTCCTTCGTGGTTTACATGGGCTAGATCGGCCCCAATAGCGAGGCCATTGTGGTCTGTTATTCTTTCATACGGACGTACATGGTTTCTGCGAATATTAGCCCATGAGCCTTTTGTATCTGAACAAGCATCATAGATGTACCAGCTCCTCTCAAAAAATGCACCGTGGCTGTGATCAGCTGAAGAGACTCTCTTCCAGCACAAATCTAAGGTGGTATTTTTCAGAGACGAACAACACATGAGACTGGAAATAACAGTGACTTCAGCTTATCTGCGCGGTCACATACAAATTCGTAAGCTTAGCAGACACGAATATTTACACCGATGCACGGCGAATACGTACGACTTGGTTACTACAACTGGGAGAGGAACTGGAGCTGCTTGAGGATGGGGGTGAGCGCCTCCATGAGCTTCTCGCAGGGGTGGTTGTGCACGCCCTCGTACGTGGTCACCACGATGCTCGTGTCCTTGGCCAGGCGCTGCACCTGCTTCTTCACGTTGCACGTGTGATGGGTGCACTGGTAGTAGCTCCTTCATCATCACCAGCAGTACAGGTTCGCGTCAGGAGGTAATCAAGCGTAGGCAGCGATCTAGCAGTGTGCAACTTAAATTTGATGCTTCTAGCGATCACCAGCTGACTAGAGTAAGCGATGACTTGTGAATAAAACACATGAAAGGCACGCACATGATCGACGCAGATTCGGTTAGTGAGTACTGCGGAGGGAGGAACGACACACCCTAGCTAGCTGCACGACCATGGATAGCGAAGTTGATGCAATGCATGCATATGTGTCCGCATTCAACCACATGTACACGATGCTATGATCTAACACAAAACACTCGCTCGATGTCCTAATTAACTCATCATTCAGAATGAATTAACTCATTTGCTAGGAAAAAAAAGCGGTTACAAACATTTATATATGTATGGCACACATAACGATCAGTGGCATTCTCTCGCAAATAAAAAAAAGCCAGCGTGGCATGCATGCACGATTAATTTGGTCATGTCACGCATGCATGCGTGCAATGCGGTCATAACTGTGGTCATATTCTCACGCTACAGGCTACATGTGAAGGAACAAACAAACCAGATGATTTGGCGAACGACAAATTATGGGCGGGCGTAGCTCTGATGGTCCTGACACATCATGCATGCGCAGCTCGATATTCAAATAATTACTCGGGGCATGCATGCTGGCGCGCGTCATGCGGATGCATGCATCGGCCATTCGGTGGTTCGGGACCGTTGAACCTCCATTCCTCTCTCCTTAATTAATTCCACGATACATTTCGGAGTACGTATACCCGATCGATATCGGTCGATCGATGCAGTGGTGAACGACTGGCCAGACGTGTAACGGTTACATTCCACACCCTATGTTTACTACATTATATTCTTTTGCCTCGACACACGCGTTTATAAATACTTTGATGCATATTATACAGTGATCCCCGATCGATATACTCGCACAAAAGTTAATTCATACGTAGTATGCATGCAATCCTGACAATTAACATGCTAATTAAGATCGCGCGACATGCGTGCAATGCGTTCGTTTCGACATCCCTAGCTCTGACACTCACATGCATGCATGCACACGCGCATGGATGAAATGAATCGGGAAAAAATAGAGAGCGAAACTTAACCGCGCACCTGGGGTGGTCGCTGTTCTTGACGGCCTTCTGCCCGTACTTCCTCCACCGGTAGCCGTCGTCCAGGATGTCGTTCACGCTCCTCGTCTGGAACGCGAACCGCGGCCTGCCCGCCTTCTTCGTCTTCCCCGACCTCCCCGCGCAGCCCTTCGCCTTCTCGTTGCTGGTACCACCGCTGCCCCCCGCCTCGCCGTCGTTCTCCCCGCTATACCGATCCACCTGCGGCACGGCCTCCTCCAGCAGCTGCTCCGCCGGACCCACCTGTAGGCCCGTCTGGAACAGCGACGACCAGTCCACCATCGCCGGCAGCATCAGCGGCACCGTATCCGCAAGCTGAGAAGGGTCCAGAGGAGGATTACACGGCGGCGGTGGCTGGAGTGCTGCGAGGGGGCTGTGCTGATCGCCTGACGAGGCCGGCGGCAGCGCAAGTGGGGGCGACGGCACTGAGAAGTAGGGGAAGTGAGGGAGCCCGTGCGCTTCGACGTCGTCTCCTTGGAGGTTATCCATTTCAGTGCTGCGCATGCGTTCCTAGGGGACTGATGTGCCACGTACGTACTTGGGCATGAGACTTGTATCGGAGATTTATAGCTTCTTGACGTGTCGTGGTCGCTAGCTAGTGTGTGTGTGGCACAGAAGACACCCGAAGGTGAGAAGGGAGTTGTGCAAACGTGCACGCGCAAAGCCAGGGTGAGGGGGAAGAGGGGGCAGAGAGCAACCACAACTCAACTACCCAGATTGGTTCAACTGCCCCGTCCGTCCCCGGCACGATCGAGCCTCAAAATTTTCACCCTTGACGATGCATGGAAGCTTGCCGAATACTGTACTACTGTCCCTGCGATGAAATAGTCTGGTTTTGTCACGCCAATAACTGAAATAGTCAGCTTTTGTCCTAAATCATGTATCGGAAAAGCTATAGCACTACTTCGGCTATTGTCTTACCACGCGTCAGTCTGTAGCAGATCGGGGGTTGTAGGAGGTTGTGGGTTCGAGTCCTGTCTCACGCATATTTTTTCAAAAATTTTCCTGCTGAGTACACATCTGATCCAACCATACCGGTTTTTCGCCGATTTTGTGCAAAATCTGCCTGTTCAACTAGGATTTTTCCGGTTCAACTTCACAGACGATCCAACAATTAAATCAGACCGGTCTAGAATTCGGTTCTGATTTTTTCCAGTCGAACCGCTGATCCGATCCAGTTTTAATAACTGTGCTTTCAAGAGGACACGGCATGGTCTCTGCTCTACATAGCTGGCGGGGCTCTGTCCAAATGAAGGTATGCATATCTTCTTTTCATTACAGTTAGAAACATCTCCGTTTTTTTTTCTCTTGTTCTTTTCCCGGAGGTCACCGCTGCTGCTCCTGCTATAATAGTATATATACTCTTCATTTTAACTTAGCGCATGCACCCACTCACCCCCATGAAAAAACAACCATCAACCCTCTCTCTGTGTGCATATGTGCAGAAAATCTTATACCATGTTGGATACAGCAAGGATCACTGCCTCCTCCACGTCCATCGATTCCTCTTGTGCTTATTGAACCAGGAACAGGATGTGCACCATTCCGTGCATTTGTGGAGGACAGGGCTGCACAGACTGCGGGCCTGCGGCAGAACAAACAGCGCCCGTTCTATTCTTCTTCGGCTGTAGAAATCAAGATAATGATTTTCTATACAAGGATTTCTGGTTAAATCATGCCCAGGACCAGGTGTTATCCCTGAAAAAAGGTGGTGGTTTCTTTGTTGCTTTTTCTAGGGATCATCCTCAAAAGGTATATGTACAACACGAGATAAAGGGGCAGAGTGCAAGAGTGTGGAACATTTTATGCTCTGGGGCTGCAATGTACATTGCCGGATCTTCTACCAAAATGCCTGCTGATGTTATAGCTGCACTAGAAGTTGTCTGTCAAGAGGGCGGTGTTCCAAAAGAGGATGCTTCAAGATGGCGCAGGACACTGGAAAGAGCTGGTAGATTTAACATTGAGACTTGGTCATAATTAGGATAGTCAAACGGGACAAGATGGTATGTATGTACTATCAGGTTTCCAAAAATATTTACGGGGCAGGGAACTGAAGAATTCAATGTAGATCAATGATGTCGAAAATGCACTAGTATATATATCTGCACATACATACAGATAAACAACCATTTATTTTTAGACAAAAAATTACAAGGGAAAGCAAAGGCGGAGCCTGTCGATTTAACGCTTTCCCTCTTTCAGTGATCCATCGTGATGACGAAGATTTGGGACGAAGACGAAGAGTGGCGGTTTGATTTAATGAAACAGGAAGAAAACATTTCATCGGAAACCAGGTGAGAGCAGTGTTTGCTGTATTTGACTCGTATGTGCTTTTAATCTAAGATAGCTCTGTTCAATTTGTTGAGATTCTTCTGATGTACTAACTACTTTCTGCATCCACTATCATGTCCTGTGATTATTCATTGATAAATTCCAATAATTATTTCACCTGGAGTATCATTCATCTCCAGGTCAGGCTAAATGCCTGTTTAACCGTCTGCTTGTAACCGATGGCAGGAGAATAAACTATGTTAAAGTTGCTGTTGCAGGTGTGGTACACTCGAATTATCTCGTCTGCACCTGTTTGCATTTTGAGCTACAACCTTCAATCTAATTTCTAAACTTTCTATTAGTATATTAGACCCTATTCTTTTCAGCTTTTGGCTTCTGCTACGGTATCTAACTTTCAAACGGAGTATTTTTTAAGACGAGGTCTACAAGTTAATTGTAGTACACGTTAAAAACTTAATATTTGTACTATCAAAAATCGTAAACAAATATTTCTCTTTCCGTAATCTCTATCACAAATAGCCAAAAAAACCATCAGCCTCAGCTAAAAAGAACATACCCAAGTTTTCTACACAGTTTAAGCTTTTTCTCATCCTTGCTTGCCTTGTTGTGGCCCTGGAATGGGCTCACAAAACCTTCAACACGCGGGAGGCATCTCGATTGTTGGGTATCTTTTTGGCTGTAAGTCATGGTTTAATTTTTTGAATTCTTTTGTTCGCGAGAGAGAGTATAGAGAGATATTTGCGTACGATTTTGGTAAATATAGATAAAGGTAAGACAATGTTTACTATAATCAATTTATAGATATTATCTTAAAAAGACACTTATTGTAAAAAGCCAAGCTATAATTTAAAAAAATCCATCCCTGTTTTGGCACAAGTGTTAATTGGCGCCCTGGCACATTTGAAGCCCCATCCTCCGTTGAGCTAGTGATCTGATAATCGAAGCATCGAAGGACAAGAGAAGTTTTTTATGCAGGTAACAGTAATGGCAAAGATAAAAAAAACCAGTCTGTTTATTGCATCCACGTGCTAAACTATACAGCAAATAGCCCACTCGGTAGAAGACTAGGCTAGCAGGCGGGCGATAATGGCAACACCATCCAAATACAAATTGGAAGCACCAAACTGTATGCAAAGGCGTAAGATACAATGCAGTAGTATCTGCACAGAGGCTAGCTAGAACGTAATGAACTCAAGCATCAAGAACATGTATATCGACGCGAAAGAACGAACGTCGCACATCCATACTTCAGCCGCTGCGGGTCCAGACGACGTGGTCCTGCGGCAAGAAGTGGCAGACCGGCACCGTGCCGGGCTTCACCTTGAGCACCTGGAACGCGACGTGCTTCGGGTTCCACCCGGCCGTGTAGGAGTGGCACACCGCGACGGCCTCCACCGGCGTGCCATCCTTGCCGACCATCGACACCGTGTACGCCCTCGTCGCCTGCGTCAGGTGGCACGCGAACACAGCGTACGCGTACAGCTCCGCGTGGCAGGCCACAAGCTGGTCGGCGCCGGCCGTGCGCTTCACGCCGGTCATGGTGTACTCCTGCTTCGGCGATCCCTCCTTCCCGACGACGGTCGACACGGCCCTGACGTGGCTGGTCCCGAGGCTGGACGTGGCGAAATCGACCATGGACTCGAGCGACGTGGCGCAGGCCTTCTTCTCGCCCTTCGCCGTCGGCTCCTCGCAGTCGTGCAGCGTCTGCGTCATCTCCGCCGCCTCGACGGAGTCCGGCTTCACGGAGAAGCGGCTAAGGATCTCAGGGACCTTCTCGGAGGAGAATGGGATGGCGTCGGCCTCGCTTCTCGGGAGAAACTTTGCTCCGGCCGTGGTGGCCGTGAAATGGACGGTCAGCTTCTTCCCGGGGTGGAGATCCTTCTCCAGTAAGAAGAGCGCGACGCTGGGGTCGTCGTGTAACTGCGTCTCCGATGCAGCGTAGCGGTAAACAAAAGGTGACACATTGACGTTGACAGGCTTCCCGCGGGGTCTCACGTTGACGCCCACGCCGCCCTTGCCGACGCCGACCGTGGTGCCGTCGGGCTTGCCACTACCAGGGTTAACGTTGACACCAACACCGCCCTTGCCAACGTCAACCGTCGTGCCCCCGGGCTTGCCATGCCCCGGGTCCGCATGGACAGCGCCCCAGACGGCGTTCACGGACGTGCCTCCAGCTGTGGACAAGCAGGAAGAAGGGTCAACATGTCGATTAGCTGTTAGTGTGTACCGAAGCTGTTTGCTTAAGAGATAGGAATACCTGGAGTGTCGAGGAGTTGAGAGAGGGAGCTAGGCATGGGAGTGCTGGGAAGAGCAGACTTCCAGTATTGCTCCGGAGCAAGGGCTGCATGGCTTCCTATTGACGCAGTCTGCATGCAAATTACAAGAGTTTGTACGTATTTGAAGATCAGCTAGTTATATTACTTTGATGAAAGAATCACTCCTCTCATGATCTATGCAAGTGCTACTCTACTCTCCCTGGCTCCCTACACAAGACAAGACTGAAAACTGATCAGCCTTGCAAATCTAGCAAAATCAGAGTAGTTTGCAGGTTGATCACCGTATATATGTCGGCTTAATAGTTAACACCCTCTTCGTATTTGGTTGACTGATGTACTCCTTTTCCCACTATTTTATTTGGATATGCAAATATTAGCTGTAAGCTGAATCTGCTCTCAATACTTTGCAAACTGGCATGAAACAGATAGATTCGCCTATTGTTTTATACTACTCAAATAAGCATCAAAATGGCAATAGAACAGAGCATTCCCCTCGCATCGCGTGTAGGAAAAAGACGAAAATAATAGTTACAAAACGTGCTGCACGATAATGAGGAGCTGACCAATAGGAAGCCGAGGAGGCCGGCGAGGAGCCTATCCATTGAGACACCAACGAGCAAACTGACGACCACAGTGACAAGCCAAAGGCGAGCCTCCGGTTGGAACGATGGCCCTGCACCAAGCACAGATCGATGTTTATAGAAGCAAATCAGGAGGTAGCTAGGCAGTTGGGGGAATTAATTGGCACAGATCGATATAAATTAACTACGCTGTGGCAAGTAATAGCGGTATCACTGATGAGTCGCCGAGTACGACCGTACAGGCAATACTGATAGACGTACGTAGCTAGCTAGAGTTGTACCGAGACGCCAAGATCACCGAGGCGAGAACGCACACCTAAAACAGCGACCGGTGCTACAGAAGCCGTAAGGCAGCCACTGACTCAACCGTCCCTGCCTCTCGCCATTGAATGCCCATCGCCGTTCCACGCCGATGCCGATGCCACCGGCCCGGCCGGCTGCAGGTTGCGTGGCTCGTGCGCGGGGTGGCTGTCTCCACGTCTTCTCCGGCCGACGGCTCTGCGCGCGGTGTGATCGTGCACCGGCCTAGTACTTCACAAGGGCTTCTGGTGCGTGCTCTACTTCTGCATGCCACCTGTTACTCTGCTAGTAACAGCTGGGAGCAAGGATCCGCTGCACTTGTTACAGCGAAGCAACTGCGACTTCGAGCGTAACAAGTCTGACGGGGCACTAATGGAGTGTGCAAACTTGGGGCCAGCTCGTCTCACTTTTGGTTGGGAGTTGGTTGGAGGCAAGCACGAACTTGAGCTCCCCTTACGTGCATCCACCCCGCCGGATCATGAATTGATTCATGGTTGCTGACAAGGAAATGGCACCTATTGCAAAGCTTTTCTGTAATCCTGGATCAATGCGACGTTTATGAATTTTAATTACATTGCTGTTTTCTCTCTGGTATTGTTTTCATGTGCTACTCTTTTATGGATAGTTCTGAAAAAGCTTTGCGGTACACATCTCGTCCCTGAATAATTCAGCAACCATTACTCTAGGAAAACCATCGACATTGATCCAAGTCTCTGTTCTTATTAACTTTTGCTTCTGGTTTCAGTTTAGAGAAGCCAGAAGCCAATATGAATGAGTTGCTTCTCGCAGCGGCTAGGAGAAACAGCTTCTTTGCAATGCGCATGTGGAGGCGAGGACACCCGATGCGACAAGTTCATGGGATGACCAGCTATCGCTCACTTTCCCAAATGGATCACCCGTCTCTCCCTCTTGCCCTCTCTCCCATAGCTGCCGCTCCGGCTGCCCCCCAGATCCGATCTCCCTTCGGCCTGCTCCCCTCGATCCGTCTTCAATTTGATTCGGCCAAAGCTCGTGCCGCCGTCCACACCACTTGTACTTCCCGTGGATTCGAGGCATAGTCCACGCTGTGGTCACCCCCCATTAGTCGCACCTTCCTCTCCCTCCCCATCCCCATCATCTCTGTTGCCCATACCTTCCATTTGCATTTTTTTCGCATGATTTGTGAGTGCCAGTCACCGATTTCACCAGTGCACATGTCTCCTTAGTTGTCGCTATGATTACTATCTTTCTTGGTCCTTGGTGGCCTTGTGCACCATTGTTTCTTGTGCCAACTGACAACAGCATTGTCGTGGGCACTCAGATGGCTAGCAACCACACGAGCATGGCATGATGGGATGATGAAGCCACTGCCATTTTCATTTCCCTTTGCTTGGAGGAAGTCGATGCCGACAACCGCCCATAGGGTTTCCTCAATGCTAAGTGGTACAACAACCTTGTGCGCAAGTCTGAGGAGCACACCGATTGCTAGTACAATTGAAAATAAATAAAGAACAAGTGGGATATACTCAAAAGGGAATTGGCTCATTGGAAGACCCTCAAGCTATGCTCTACCGGGCTCGAAATCAATATGAGGACAGACAGTATTGCTACCAACGACGAGTGGTGGGAGGGTTAAGCAAGGGATAATTGATCATGTGCCTAAGGTTTATAGGCCATTGATATAATATCATCGAGCTTATTGACACAGATAAAATGCCCCAAAATTTATGAGCCAATTGATAATTTGCCCTTTTTGTATTTTTAAATCATTTTATCCATAAATGACCAAAATACCCTTGGCTCTTTCCTCTCATTTCTTCTTTTCTTTCTTCCCCTCGCCGATTGGCCTCTCTCTGGTACTGTAGTAGGTGGTGAGGGTGGCAGCAATTTGGCTAATGAGGTGAGTGGTGGAGAGGCAACAACAACTAGAGGTGGCGGCACGATGGCAGGAGGTGGCGTCAGAGAGGAGGGCGGTGGGGATGTAGGCTGTGGGGGTGGCACTGATACAGAGGGAAGGGGAGGGGACGTGGCCAGGGGAGTGGAGGATGGGTCAGCCGGGGTGGCATTGGGCTATGTCATCGGAGCAAGGGAAGTGGATGTGAAGGTGTTAGGTGATGGAGTTGTGGTGGAAGGCGGTAAGGTGGTAGGAGTGATGACCGAGGCCTTGGTGGCGCTTGAGGAGAGAGAAGGGGAGGACACCATTGGAGCTAGTACCAGAGTGTTGCTACAATTGCTATCTTCTTCTTGGAAATGGAGAGAATCGGTCCATACACCAAAATTGAGAGCGAGTCCCGACTTTCTAGCAACAAATTTCACAGATTTGCAGGGAAAGTAAGCAAAATTCTTCTCCTTTCCCTTCTCCTCCTATTTCTCTTGGCGGTGCATGAATGCTGAGGTGAAATACAAAGAAATCTCACCTCGAGAACTGGAGGGAAAGCTTGTCGTTGAAATCAGCAAGAACATCACTACATTCCCCAAGAGCTAGTAGCTCTCTTGAACGCCAACAACAACCAGGGAAAACCAAACCTTTTTGGCACAAATTGAGCCAAGTACCTGTCTAGGTTGAAGGTGACCTAGCCATAACGGTCAACAATGTAGGGGAGGTAGGGCCAGAAGTGGTGTGCCTGGCCATCGAACTCGAAGTGGTGGCAGCCGAGGAACAGCTGGCGGTCACCGAAGACTATGAGGGTGGCGAAGACATGGAGGAGGGAGGCATCGGTGGTGCGGAGGACCGAGGAGGGGTCGGGGCCAAAGAGGCATGTCCCGCCACCGAAGAAGTAGCCAGTGTAGAGTTCGAGGGTGGGGAGTAGGCGACAAAGTTATCCTCGATGGGGAGGTTGGGTGTGCCAGGGAGGGCATCCTCTCCTCTCCTTTCCTGTTTGGTTTTGGGGAAGCCAAAGGCTTGACTATGGGGTTGATTTCACGTGAGAAGAAGAAGCTAGCGACATTTTGGTCATTTTGTGTGAAGTTAAACAGTAAATGAATAAAAAATAAAAAAGAGCAAATGATCAATTGGCCTCTAAACTTTAGGGCATTTATCCTTGTCAATATGTTCGATAGCATTTTGTCAATGGTATATAAACTTTAGGGCATATGGTCGATTATCCCATCAAGCAAAGGTGGCACTGTTCTTTTCGTTTCTCGATCATCCTTGCATTTGACTCTTTGATGTTTGCCAAGCACTAACGACACCTCTGTTTGTACTATTTGCAAAACATGGAAGACATCATAAAATTCTGCAAAGCACCGCTCCCACACGAGGACCTCCTGGAGAGGCTGATTGAGGACACATTATGCACAAATACAGACTTTATGTGCCTGGTGAAGAGTCGGCATATGGTCGATAGGACGTGGAGATCACCGACCTACCTACTAGAGGTGGCTTCAGTGATCCATCGGCTACCAGTAAGGGAAATTGTCATTTTGTGCCAGAGTCTCCTAAAGGAAAGAAACCATGGAAGACATACTGCGATGTGTAGCTTGAGTGATTCATCGATCTGTAAGAGCAATCCAGAGGGCATAGTGCTTCATTGATCTGTAAGAGCAAACCAGGGGATGAAATGAAAGAGTTGATGAAGGTGGTTGTCATCGGTGGTGCCCCTAAGGGAAGCAACGAGTACTACTACGTGAGTTAGATCTTCATGCTTGTTCACTACCGTGAGATGTTTGACAACTTCACAACCCCAAAGGGGCGGCTGGATTGGCTTAGGAGGAGCTGAGTGGACAACAAAAATTTTAAGTGATCGGAGCATCGTGCACATCAGCTAACAGCAATGAGTTTTTCGCATTATGTGTTCATTTCCATGTTGGTTTCCTGTCAACATCATCATATGCCCATTTCAATTGTATTTCGTGTGCATTCCTATACTCTGTGAATAGCAGGCTTGTTATTTGAGTTTGAACTGTGTTGTGCGTTAATTTGAGTTGAACCGCATGTTCTCTATTATATGGTTCAGTTCTACTGAAGTAATTTGAGTTGCACTGCATGTTATCTATTAAATTAGAGTTGAACCGCATGTTCTTTATTACATGGTTCCGTGCTACTGAAGTAATTTGTGTTGCATCGCATGCTGTCTGTTAAATTAGAGTTGATCGACATGTTTTCTATCAAATTTGAGTTGAAGCACTTGTTCTATGTTAATTTTGAGTTGAACCGTATGTTCACTGTTAAGACATTATATTATGTTCGTTTTTCAAATAAGCACCCAAACTCCACTCGAATGAAAATCAGAGCAACTTCATATTTCCATTATTCCAATTATGTCCGGGAAAGGTGGCTCAATGGAAAGAAACCGAGCATGGTGCCTTGGTATCGACATGTTGCGCCCACCTCGTGGCGGCCCATCCCATCGTTTGTCCCTTGGGCGCGCTAGCTATTGCCCTTTTCCGCATCGTAGTGTTGTGTGTTACATTGCTGTTTGCTTTCACTCTAACATAATGCACTCAATCAAAAGCCAACACGAACGCCTCAGCTTCCAAAAGTTGTTTCTTCCGGCTATTATTATTTATTTTTAGCCAAAAGGCATAAGCTATAGCCAAAAACCATCATCAAAAACCAATACAATGGCGCTAAGCTTATATTGAAAAAGCTAGAACGGTAGGATCTTGACAAATATATAACCATATTTTTTTTGAAACGAAATATATGACCAGAATGTTAATCAGTACTGTTGAAGTGTCATTAATCAGGGTCGATTACTTTTCCATCCCTATCTTCACTATTGTCTCCCACTTCTACTGGTGCACTACCAACAAGCCTGAAACAGATCGAGAGTTCTCTCCCTACCTACTCTCTCTCTCTTAGGTACGGTTCACTATCCCCTTCGATTATTTCGTGAACTATTTTGCTCGTGCTCTTATGCCTAGATGGCCAAGCTGCTTCTGTGGTTGACTACTCTCTAATTGCAATTTTACAAAGCGCTTCTCTTTGATAACATATACAGTACTGCTCCACTAAAATATATACAGTGCTGTTGCCTGTTAAAAAGAGACTAACCCTAACTCCAGCCTTTAAAAGGCTAGGGCTTTCTCAGATCCATCAGTTCCCCGCCACTTCTTGTTCCCTGTGAGCTCTCTCTCTTTCTCTCTCCCGACGGACTGGAGTAGCCGGCTGGCCGCCGACCGTCGACGCGTGGGGCAGCATGAACAACGCCCACAACAGTGCAGGTCGGCAGTGACAACCGTGGCGCAGGGTGGCATGAGTAGTGGCCATGGCGGCGTGGGCCATGACAGGGGCGCCGGGCGGCAACAACAGCGGTACCCACGACGCGGGGCGGCGTGAGCGGCGATGATGTTATATGGTAGCACCTCACACTGATTTTTATTTCTTATGTTGGCGATGATGTTCCATGGTAGCACCTCACACTGATTTCTGAGGTGTTATAGTTGATATCAGAGCTCAGGCTGTAGTTTCTGAAAAAAATGTTTTGCATGTACACGGGGCTTCGGGTTAATTCATTCATGCATGCATATCTAGTCACTGGCATATTACCATAATTCCATATCTAATTCCCATTCCCTTATTCCATCAATATTCTGTGACCTTGTCCCAATTCTATGCTTCCCCAAATTTTGATTCTATCCTTTCGCTTGAGCTGTTCTAGAGGCGCAAGGCTCTGGCTAGCATTGCAAACTAGCTTGATTTTCACCTTCGCCGCCGACAATCAGAACACGTTTGTCTTTGGCTGTCTCCTGCTTCAATTGCTATCGTACCTAGAGGTACCGATGCGCATCCCTATGCATTACCGACTCGGGAGTAGCACCATTGCTTCGATGTGGTGCAAGATATTATTTCTTTCCTTCCAAGTTTTACCCTTATGGTGTCACCTACCCTTTTCCCTAGTCTGTCACCTCTCTCACCCTAACTTTGGTATGATTATCTTAAACTCTCACAACACTCTTGCCTTGTTTGACTCTAGGGTGAGCGTCTCTTCTTAACATCCTACTTCACTTAATAGTATTTTGTGCCATCTGTACTTTGGTATTCTGTGGCGGTGCCCATCGCCAATGGATCTCTTACCAACAATCTCACCTGTCTCAACATTGCCCTGAAGATTGAAGGCTACAAGTTCAATATCAATGCAGTGGTGGCACCAATTCTACCCTTCGATTTGTTGTGGGCATGGATTGGCTATGTCTTCGTTATGCTTTTATCCATTGCTTGCACGCAAGGTTATTCTACTCCAGGATGATGGAGGGGATCGTCTATCAGGGCAAGGAGCGATGCTTCAGTCTTCTATCCTTAATCTCTTATTTTAGTCATCGCTGGATGGTCAAGTCTAGGTGTCTAGTCTCTTATGAACCTACCCTAAAGGTCGTGTTCCTAGAAGTTATCGATTCGAGGTCGAATCCTTTTAGAGGGGAGAGCTGTAATGCCCACTAAAAAAAGAGACTAACCCTAACCCCAGCCTTTAAAAGGCCAGGGCTCTGTCAGATCCATCCGTGTGCCGCCACTTCTTGTTCCCTGTGAGCTCTCTCTCTCTATCTCTTGATGGACTGGAGTAGCCGGTTGGCCACCGATCGTCGGCGTGAGGGGCGGCGTGAACAGCGCCTGCGATAGCGCGGGCTGACAGCGGCAGCCGTGGCGCGGAGCAGCGGTGCGGGGCGGCGTGAGCAGCGACCGTGGAAGTGCGGTCCAGCAGCGGCGGCGCCAGGTGGCAGCGGCAGCCGCGGCGCGGAGCGGCGGTGCAGGGTCGACAGCGGCGACGCCAAGCGGCGGCGGTGGCCGCGGTGTGGAGTAGCGGCCGTTGGGCGATAGCGTCAGCCACAACGCGGGGTGGCCGAGGCGCGGAGAGGCCGGGTCTGCGCGGTGCGACCGCGGCGTGAAGCAGCCGAGGTACGCGCGCGGTTGTGCATTGGCATGCACGGCAGCGGGGCAACGCGGGCGTCACACGGCGCGTGAGCAGCGAAGGCGCAGGCGTATGCGTGTTGGCAGCGTAGGCACTTAGGCGGTTGCGGGCGCATGCAAGGCGGCAGCGCAGGAATGGTTGTGGCCTTTGTAGTCGCGCGGTTCGAGCATTGTAGTCTCACGGTAGAGCTTGTCCTTTGGTCAAACGTCTTCTTTTAGTTCTCCGCCTCGGTGGCACAATTCCTATCCGATATCTTTCCACTCCTCTTTCCAGGTTCCCTCACAGCGTTAGAAGGGGCTTTCGGTCAGTCTCTCGTTTCGGACCCTTTGTGCAACGGTCTCGTTGAGCGTGCTCAAGGCAAGTACCTCGCGGCCGTAACCTTTCCGTTTCACATATCACTTGCCATGTATAACTAACGCTTGACTTATGGTATAATTATCTTGTCATATATAATTAATAAAATTATGTGATTAAGTACCCATTGCATAGTATATTAGGTTAGTCATATTAAACGCTAGGTGTTAATATCGTATATTCATGCTTGTCATTTATGCTTATCGTATATTCATACTCATCATTTTATGTTTATCGTATATTCATGCTTGTCATTTTACGCTTACCATTATATTCATGCTTGTCATTTTATGCTTATCACAATATTCCTGCCTATCATTTTATGCCTATCATGTTAGTCATGCTATCATTTTAAGCCTATCATTTGATTCATGTTTCCTGTTTAGTTGTATTATTAGTGGTCACTTACACCCTGTAATTCATAAGCTTAGTTAAGATTATATGCAATTGGCCGTTAAGTTGACTAATGACTATGCAACGTTTAATAAAACTTGATTGAATGACAACCTTGTATGCTTGGGTTATTAGGGGTCCCTTATCAACAAATCTCTAGGTTATGTCCCTAAATCACCTATCCCTTGACTCATATCGTGAATCACATTATCAATAATCTATCAATATCCTCTTTTGTCATCCTTCCTATCGGTCTCCCTATCTCGACCATAATATCTTAAAACACATGAATTGTCAATACTACTTGATTGCCTGGCCTGGGGTTATCCACATATAGGGGTACATTCTCATTACACAGGATATTACACCCTGTCGTGGTATACAGTCGAGGACGATGGTGTGCCTGGCTATTCTTGTATACCGGCTGTGTGGGGGAGTAACCGCACCACAAGTTACTAAATAATAATTATCTTTTACTCAAATGCGACTATCATGTATATCATGTTAACCTTCATCACAGTTTCACTCTCTATATTAGTGTCGTTGTTAATTTTGTACCGTGACTTGGATTTGTATCCATTGATTGTTTACTTGGTTGCATCGCTTGTCCTTTATTTACCATGTTGCGACCGTTGTTGGGTATTTGCTGAGATTCCTAAATCTCACGCTTACTCTTTTCAGTCTTAGGTAGGAGACCAGTGAAGAGATAGCATTATGCATGGGTGGGAGCACTCGAGTTCACAGCACCGTGGCTTGCCACTATTTTGTTACTCCATTTGTTCTGTATTTGGTTAGAAGTGGACTGATCCCATGTTTCAAACATTTATTTTAGCTTCCGCTGGTTTCTTAATAAAGCACTTTTTAAGTTTTAAATTTTCTTACAACTTCTATTGCTGCTTTTATTTTTATTCTTTATGTTGACGATGATATTTCATAGTAGCATCTCTCACTGATTTATGAGGTGTTACATAACTGATGGGAGGATTTTCCCCCAAACAGAAAAGGGTTAGGTAACCGCCAGTAATTCCAAATTGTTAACGCCATTGCTTTACTACTAGAGAGCAGAGTTTTGATTCTTTCCACAAGCTACTGTTTGCACTTTTCATTTAAAAAGCAACGTAACAAGACCGACAAATCTGATGACATCCGAATTCTATGGTGCAGATCGTAAATATAATCTCACCAAATACATCACTGCAGCAACGCTAGTGTAAGGAAGCAGCACATACTCGATATATGCATTACCTGGTCACCATCAATGGGGTTAAACAGATTCATCTACCATTTTTTGACTAGACACACACGCTAGCATTGCGCCATTGCTGCTTTGTAGTATTGTAGTGGTACCATATGGCCATCTGATCCTCCTTGCATCCTCGGCAAAACGTACACGGTTAGAGCTAAGAACGATGGTACGCGCAGTTAATTGACGGTCAGAATATATTTTTTTTCACAAATTAAGGTATTATATTATGTTCGTTTTTCAAATAAGCACCTAAACTCCACTCACTCGAATGAAAAATCAGAGCAACTTCATATTTGCATTATTCCAATTATGTCCGGGAAAGGTGGCTCAATGGAAAGAAACTGGGCGTGGTGCCGTGGTGTCGACATGTTGCGCCCTCCCTGCCACTACAACGCGGTAAAGGGTAGCAGCCAGTGCACCAGAGGGACAATGGAGGAATAAATTTTTTCAAAAACATAGAAACAACACGGTACTAGAAAAACGGTACTCCCTCGACCCGATACCACATGCAACAACTACGCTAGTTCCTGGATAAAAGAAAAGCAAATGTAAGATATAAAATATCTCAGGAAGTCACACCTAACAATAATAATAACAATAAATGTAAGGTAAATCAAGAGTTTTAAGTGGCTGCGAGGTAAATGTAGTCTACAAACATGATAATCAAAGGCAATAATGTAATGTGTAGTTAGGAGAACATGAAATGAAATATAATAGTGGGAAGTGACCATGTCATTGTAAATGCAGATAGTTACAATGAAGATTTCAACGCATCACATACCAGGTTATACGAGAATAGTCAGGCATTCACCTTGATTGCATACCTGTGACGGGGTGTTATCCTCCCAACAACGAAAATGTATAGCCCCCCGTACATTGTTGGGTACGTAGTGTTATTACCTCTATATGTGATATCTAGATTTGTGTAAGTGGAACGCATGGGTCAAACTATAGTTAAGAATTGAAAAGGAAGTGAAACTTAATTAAAGAGTAATGCTACTATTGTAATTTACGATAGATCACAAACAGGTGACATGGAATAGGCTGGCACCCATCTATTAGTATCCCTTACAACTAGGTGTTAATCTCCCAAGAACGAAAATGTATGGCATCCGCACTTTGTTGGGTGGAACCTTGGAAGGTGTGAGATAATATGTACAATATGAAACAAGGATTTGATAATGAAAACAAGACAAGATAACGATAACATGATTATTTGACATTAGCAACTTGGTAATAAGTAGTGCCCGAATGATGATGTAATAATATGATATTTGAGAATTGATGAAGGAACTGTACAGTGGTAGTGTGACAATATGGTATTACGGTTCGATATGATAACTCAATGATAGAGATGTTAGAAGATGGATGTCTAGATGGATAGAAATTGATCTCTATGAGTTATGTTCATCACTTACATATCATTGGCACACAACAAAATCAAGAAGGGGAGAGAGAAGATTAAAACCAACAAGATCAAGAGCAAATCAAATAACTCCATGAGAGATTAATAAAGTTAATATATTGCTACTTTAGAATGAAGTTTTTATAGCCACTTTATCTGGAAAACAAGAGAGCACATAATATCACTCATACTTCTCAAACCCTAACCCTAGAATATTTGGCTAGAATGAGGAATGGTTGGATGGTTAACTTGTAAGACTTCATCCCAAGCCGTTAAATAGATACAACAATCAGCACACATCTAACCCTAATGGATACTATCCAATAGTATAAATAGAGGAAACCCGATAACCCTACACAATACGAGTATTACTCACTACACTCATGCATATTTTTTAAAGCTAACGATTCCAAACCCACTAAGTCCTTAGCCTTTGGTCTAGCTTGATCTTTTTAGCTTCTCCTTGACCTAAAACGCTTTCCTCAAGTGTTGCAGTTTTGATCCAACGTCGATTCTGGTATTTCGATCAACTTACCAAAATACCCTTCCTGAACCCAGTCTTCATCTTTTCTTACAAGTAATCCCCTTGTTTGCCACGTGTAGATGCACCATTGACTTGCCATGCATCAGTAAGTTTTTCTCATTTTGGTTCCATGGATCATGTCTCATTTAGACCAACTAGGCCACATGGTACAACTCACCGTTTGAACTTTCCTTCAATATTTTCTGCCTTCCTTATACCATACTTGAGTTCAGCTATCTAACCTGGTATCCTTAATTTTTTTGGACCTCGGTTCCTTTATGAGTGTAACCCAAATTCTTGCCGTTGACCATGATTGACTACAAACCTGTCTACACATCCAAAGACCAAGAAATCATTTCTAGTTATATGTTTTTCACAACTTGACTTACATAGGTCAAAACATGTTTCATGCAATATATATGCATCAACCTAGGTCAAACCAAAACACACCATGACAAAAATCCCAAAACCACATATTTCGGCCAAAGTAACACAGCTAGGCTGGTCAGATCGCCATCTCCAACCATTCTGACCATTGTTGGCTACAGGTTAGATCGCTGGTGCCGGCTGGTCTGACCACATCCTATGGCCGGCTAGACCGGTAGGTCCAAACCAAATGCTGAAAACTGAATTTTTTAGCACAATAATGCACAGAAAATATAATCAATAACTTTCTTAGATGCATCAATAGACAAGGATTTTTATTTTTATATTTGTCCTCAAGTATCTTGTTAAGAACATCAAGTTCAATTGTAACCTAAGGACAATTTTTATATGATTCAGTCTTAGAATGAAGAAGTATTTCAGTAACTTTTTTCATCTGAAATTTGCTATCCTCACAATAAGAGCAAGTATATCAAGATTAAATTTGAGCAATTTTTTAGTGGCACTATCAAGATTTAGTACAAGCAAGGTATAATTTGAGCACGAAGAAGGAATAGAATATAAAAGAATCACATCCAAGCAATAGCATTCAAGCAATCATGATCATTACTAACCTTGAGATATTCTAGTTCATCTAGAGCATCTTTCAGCGGACTGACAATAGATAAATGAGCAATTTTTAGATTAGCTAATTGATCATGCAAGCATAAGCAAGATTCATAGTTTTCATCATTAGGATTATTGGATTTGGGCCTAAAAACTTCTACGTTCAAGTTGTCAATCATAATATCCTAGTTCTTGATTAACTTAGATTGTTTACTCAATTTTTGTTCAGCTACAACAAGAGAACGTTTCATCTCTTTAGTAGTGGGTCATACCTCATCGGGGTCACTATAGAGCTCGTCGTCATAAGAGGAGTCGACGTCGATGCTACCCCTTGGCCATGAAGTATATACTGGTGAAGTTCTGGGTCTTCTTCTTGCTCGAGGGTCATCCTCATCATCTTCCATCCCTGAGTCCACATCGCTCATGTCAACGTTCTCAAGAGTGGCAATGACTCGATTGATGAACTTACGATAGTTGGGCTTCTTAGACCTCACGTCACAAGCTTGAGAACACCTTCAAAAGCCCTTCTCCTTCTTGCCCTTTAGTTTGGGGCACTTGGCTCAAATGTGGTTTGGCTTACTACACTCAAAACAAGTGACATGATCACTCATTATCTTGTTCCTTGCCTTGTTGTATGCTCTCATGAATTTAGTGGACATGAGGGCTAAGACATCCTCAGGAAACTTCTTCAATTGCTCATTGTTAAAAGAATGCAATGCAAAAACAATGAAAATCCAGAAGAGCCAAAATCCAAAGGAATAGAAGAGCTACTTTGAGAAGAGTCAATCACAAGTGCCATCCACTCTATCTTGAGGAGATACTAGATGAAGTCAATCTCGTGTGTCTTCAATCCTAAGTAGAGCTTATCTATGATAAGCTCGCTCATGAAAATGTCGTCATTGATGAAAGTGATCTTCATTCCTCAAACTTTCACATTAAGTGCACCCAATAGCTAGCATGCATTCTTAGATTCATAAAAGGTCAAACCAACAACATGTAAATCATGGATAATCTTAGTAAACCTTCCCTACAACTCATCCAAGAATTCACTACGATTTTGCTTGATCTTTGAGTACTCTTTCTTCAATTAGTTCTGTCTTACTTTTTTTTATCATAGTAGAGCCCTTATGGTAGTCAGTAAGGGTCTTCCAGATCTCATCAGCAGATCTCAAATGAGCAACTCAAACTCAAATTGACTAAGCCCTTTAATCAAAAAATTATAAGCCTTGTTGTTTGCCTCTACATGTAGTGTATTCACCTAATCATCGGCCAGCACAACATAAATTTTCTTGAATTTGATCCATATTAGAAGAGCTAAATATGCTCTGATACCACTTATAGAATAGGTATGGCAATAGAGGGGGTGAATAGAGTCTTCAAAATTTTCCCTCAAACATTCATCGATCCTTCACTCCAGTAGCTACTGAGCTATAAAGGTCATAATTGAAAGCCAAGACCAAAGTAAGAAACTCAGAAATCCAAGAGTCAAAGAACTCATAGCCTTGGCGGTCTGACCACTGCCTATAGGCCAATCTGATCGGGCTCCTGGTGGTCTGATTGCTAGGGGTGGCGATCTGACCGCTCCTCGGCTCCAGAGCAAAAAATCAGCCTAAGACGATGCAATTTTTGGTGCAACTCAAAAATCTAACTCCAAATAAGATGAGATTTTGCACACACCTTGCTTGGGCGGGTCTCAGGAACCTATTCATCCAAGGATCATATGAATCTTTGCCAAGGTATAGACCTTTCTCAAGAACAAGCGATGTTGCACCAAAATCGGCCAAAAATTGAAAACTCAAAATATGACTTGCTCGCGGGTGAAGGATGACTAAGTTGACTCTAGATATATTCTCACATGTCACAACAAATAAGAACTCTCAAAGATTTTTGGCAAAAACATTAGCTCAAGAAATCCCCTGAGAAGGTCAAATCCAATAAAAACTGGGCAACTTTAGAAACTTGTAAGACATGAAGCCTACAAGAATAGGGATTGATCTTCATGAGTTATTTCCATGACTTACACATCCTTGGCACATAACAAGATCAAGAAGGGGAGAAATTAGATCAAAACGACAGGATCAAGAGCAAATCAACCAAAAAAGAGGACTCAATGAGAGATGAGCAAAGTTGATATATTGCTACTTGAGAATGAAGATTTTATAGTCACTCTACCTAGTAGACAAGAGAGCACACCATATCATTCACACTTCTTAAACCCTAACCTTGGAACACTTGGCTAGAATGAGGAATGGTTGGGTGGTTAACTTGCAAGTCTCCATCCCAACCCGCTAAATAGAAGAGGCAACCAACATACATCTAACTCTAAAAGACACTATCCAATAGCACAAATAGGAAAACTCGATAACTCCATACAACATGGGTTTTACTCACACACTACACTCTTGCACGCTTTGCAAAGCACATAAGCCCAAATCCGCTAAATCCTGAGCTCTTGATCTAACTTGATCTTCTAAGCTTTTTTTTTACCTTAACCACTTTTTGAAGCACCGTGATTTTGATCCAATGTAGTTTCTGGTATTTTTGTCAATTTACCAAAATACCCTTCCTTGACCTGGTTTTCATCTTCCCTTGCAAATAATCTCATACTTGCCACATGTAGGTGCACCACTGACTTGCCATATGTCGGTAAGTCTCTTCCATTCCGGTTTCACTGAACCACGCCTTACTTGTATCGACCAAGCCACATGGTGCAACCCATCGCTTAGACTTTCTTTCAACATTTCTTGCTTTTCTTGTGCTATGCTTGAGCTTAGCCATGTCACTCGACCTACTTGCTCATTCTGGGCCTTAGCTTCTCCATAAGCGTAACCCCGATTCTCACCATTGACCAGTTGACTCTAAGCTTTTCTGCATATCCAAAGATCAAGAAATCATTTGCAGACACAAGTTCTTCATAACTTAATCCATGTTAGTCAAAATATGTTTAATGCAACACATATACATTGACCTAGGTCAAACCAAAGCACACCACGACCAAAAATCCCAATACCATAAATTTCAGCTGAAGTAACACAGCTGGGCTGGTTAGATCACTAGCTCCAGCTAGTTTTACTACTGCTGGCTATCGATCAGACCGCTGGTGTCGACCGATCTAACCGGTGGCCGATTTGACCACCTCCTTTGGCTGGTCAGACCGATAGGTCTGAACCAAATGCTGAAAAGTTGAATTTGTGGAAAATTAAAATTCTAGCTCTAATTTGATAACGTGAGCTTTGTAGATAGGAGTAGTGATGCTTCTATGCATGAATGCACACCCACGAGAGCACAAACGGTGGCAGCAGTAGCCGGGGTTTCTTTTCTCGACCGCCCAAACTGCGCAAAGTGATCAGGTCCATGGCCAATTGGAGTGGCTGAGAGGAGAGCATCATGGCTGATGTGGGAGGGTGTGTAACATCCCAATTTTCAAAGTTTATTTGAAACCTTTAAAAAATAAAATTCACCATTTGCATTTTTCTGAATTTAATACAAGTTTAAATTTAATTTCTAATAAATATAAGGATTTAATATGACTAATATAAATATTATCGTTTGTTGGAAGTATTTTATTTGTGCTTCTTATGTCTCAAGGAATTTTCTGTGATTTTTCTAGATTTATTTGTCATTTTCTAAAGCTCTTTTGAATTTAGTTGAATTTTTTAAAATTAGAAAACTCTAGAAAATCAATTTCCATTCAGTCATTAATTCTCAGCCATTGGATTCTTCTCTTGCCACATGTCAATCATCCAAGCCCTCTTCACTTAGCTACTGGATCTGTCCGTAGGGACGTGTGTTGGGCATCCGTGCATCTGACACTATTCATCTGAGCGGTCTGCTACCTATCGTCTGATCCTTGCTATGCCACGTGTCACCCATCAGCAAGCTCGCACACTGTTCATCTTCATTCTTGATTGGGATTGCATGTCCACCGCCACCTTGGCGTCCGTGCCCAACATGGACTCCGCCGCCGTCGTCTCCGACCTAGACTCAACGTCTGGGCCATAAAAGTAGCCGCCGCCCACGTGTTCTGCACCCATCACCGCTCACCCTCATTTCTCGCCTATGCACCGCCGTCAAGCTCGTGGTCATCGCCATCGTCGTTCGCTCTTTCCACCATTGTTCCATCTTCATCCTCCGAGTAGGCAGTCACCGTCTTCGTCGACAAAGTCATTGTCGTGGTCATCCTCGCTGTACAACATGGTCATCATCACTGAGCCGTCCTCACCGCCAATAGGTACAGCTGCTGTCCTGCCTCGCTGGTCGAACCCCGCTGCGTTGCTCTGTGCATTTGCCGCTGCCGCCCACGACGCTTCGCGCACCGAAGAGTCGCTCGATTCACACGCCCGGTAACGTTAGCACCAGCACCAGTCGCACCCACTCCGGGAGACGCTTCAAATTCTCCATGAACCAAGTCCATGTGCATCGAGTCACTGACATGCGGGCCCTACTAGTCAGTGCCTATTGTGTCATAACCCCATGAACCAGCCTAGCCGAGTCAGCAGCCACACAAGCTGCCAGTTCAGCCCTAATCCGACCTGTCGCCACATGTCTAGCCACGTTTCTTGCCACATCAACTCCTGAGCCGATCTGAGTGCCATGTCAGCATGCCATGTGTCAGTGCCTCGTTAGCCCTACCTGCCACTTTTTAGCCACATGTCACGCCAAAATCACTGTCACATTAGCGCTAACCACCACGTCAGCAAGCCAGTTGCCCGTGCATTGTTCTGTACACCGAGTCCACTGTAGACTAGTTATTCCATGAGCCGAGTTTATAGCATAGTAGAATTTTTGATTTTTCAGTAAGTTTCTTTACATTAAATTTTCAAAGAGCTCGTTCTTCTTCATTCTAGATCCGATTGACTCTATTTTTTTCTAAATTTATCTAAAATTGAGCTCTATCTTTAGTCTAGTTTTGAAGTTTTTAGATTTTATTTGAATTTATTTTGTGCCTCGTTCGTTTTCTCCCTCGTTAGATCGCGTCTCCGAAGGAGCGGGAGTACCACCAGAAGATTAAGAATTTGTAACAGAGTAAGGCCAAGGTAAGTCATATCTTTTTATCATGTTGAACTTAATTTTTTATCCATTATTTATTTATTTTATTTTAAATTATCAACCATTACTATTTTATTATAAATCTTTGTATATGGTAATTATTGGCCAAATTGATTAATTCATAGGATGAGCTATTATTTAATGATACCACACTAATTATCACATGGGTTGTACGATTAATTTGCTTAACCATGCTTATAGTCTCATTGGGTTTATCAACACATGTGATCAATTAAATAGTTTGACTAATGAGATATTAAATCGTGGTTGTAACCACAGTTATAAAATTTATGTATCATGATATTGGTGTGTCATAGGTGTTAGTTATATAAAATTTGTTTCCACTCGAGCGAGTGATTGTGTAATACAAGGAGAAGTGTGGATTCACTTCAAGAGATATGGATGTCTCGCCTAGATAATATAAGGATTTAACTTTGTGTGTCATTGATTTAAGCCTTACTGTGCAAATAACATGTCTAGTATGGGATAGACCTGACTGATTAATTTGTGATATTTTAATTTCAATCTTACTATTATGATGAATATGGTTGCTGATTTCTATGAGGCGCAAGGTGGTGTGATGCGAAACCCTAGCGGACGGGATTGAGTTAAGATTGAGCACTGTAAAGACCTTGTTGTGATTTCTTTTAGCACGAGGATGGTAACATCATGTGGGTAAAATTGTGCAACCTCTGCAGAATGTAAAACTATTCGAATAGCCATATCCGCAGTTATGGACAATGCTCGATGATTTCACCCAAAGGGTAGATATTTTATAAAAACTTAGTTGGCATAATTTTGGAAAGTGAATGATTAGTTCACTGTTGATTCATTATGTGAATGATTAGTTCACTGTTGATTCATTAGGTGGACGGTCAGTTCATTTGTAGTTTATTCAATTCCCTTGATTAATTATTTATTATCATTTTTTTAAAGTTCACTTTCAATCTATTTATTGTATTTACTTTAAATTATTACTTTCTGTAAAATAACCTTTGAACCATTTATTGGTGAGTCTTACATATTATATTACATCTTTATTACAAACGACTTACTGTGTACCAATGTACTCACGGTTTTATGCCTACTGTTCTCCAGTTGAAGAAGTGGAGCCATATCAGCAAGAGGTACAAGAAGGAGGATACTTCGATGACTTCGTGGATTAGAAGTTCACTTCCCAATTACTGCCTATGGACATGTCAAGAGGCTAGTAAACTTGGCCATAAGGTCGTACTTTGATAATTAATAATATTTGAGTTTTTTCTTTATTAATCATGCATATGATCGATATTTTATCTATGTTTACACTGTGTGCACTAACGTGATTTTGTACTAGTGCGGTATACACAGAGAGTCTAAATTTGCATATTCGGGTTTTGACAGGGTGATGGTCCAAGGCAACTCATAGCCATGCCCGCACCTGAGGACGAGGGCGGCAGCGGTGGCTCCATGAGGAACGCTGCAACATTAAGATAAGTGAGGTGATGACCAATTGCACAATCGCATGGCGGTAGCCACCGCAGGGCGACAATGAGATGGCAATGACAATGAGCCTACCAGTGGAGGAAGACAACAGCATGATCCATAGCCAAGAGCTAGGGCGATGATAATCTAGTTGGGGCGATGGCGGTGGCGACAGTAGCCGTACTTATCAATACAAGGATGAGGCAGCCCTAATTCCTCTGCTTATAGCTACGGTATTAGGCCTAGTTGGGCCAAGGCAGCCCAACAGATACCACCATCCAATCCAAATGCGGATGATACTTGGAGCTAATTGATGGTTTAAGGTAGGAAGATGATTAAAGAGGGGAAAATTAGGAAAGATAATTAGGAAATAGTAGCTGCCATTATATGATATTTGCATATTTTAGGGTGTAACATCGCGTGCACGGCATTGGCCGCATCGCACCGTGCTACGATCACCCGACCAATCACCTCCCTGGTGGAGTCCTCGACCGGCGATGGATGCTATGATTCTAGCGGCGCACTGAGTTGATTACTTTTTCGACGTGGAGTTTTTGGTGTCCAATCCCCACCGCGCGCGCTTTGCGACCGAACTCAGCATGCTTGAAAAAAGAGCAATAGGCAACGACTGCACCGAGTTGTGCGTGCTCGCTAACCACTGAGTTGATTAAAGTGAGATGCTCACAAGTCATGACTCGTGAGGATGTCCTCGTCAGCACTGACTCAGTCATGACTCGTGAGGATGTCCTCGTCAGCACTGCCCAGAGTCAGTGCTTACTTCCATTCTCGTCATGCTGGTAGGGACACAGTAATTACTAGAAATATGAAAAATATTTTAATTTCAAATTTTACTTGGAGACAAAATATAGTATAAAATCTGGTGATGCAAAACTCATAACAAACAGTAAGCTACTTATTATATGTCAGAAAATACAAAGAAAAATATAGTACCAAAGTCGATCGATCACACGAATGACTTACTGTTGGGCTTGATGAAGAATAGAAAGTAGTGCAGGTTCAATGCAGTGCAGAATGTAGATAAAGCAGAGTAAGAGTGGTCATGCAAATACGCTACCCAGAAACCTTATTGTTGTCCAATGCAGGTATTCTCTGTGGCAATGACTCGGAGATAGCCGTTCTTTCTCCTTCCAGGTGCACACCAAAAAGAAAGGTTAGCGAGGTCACCCTGGCCTGAATGTCTCCAGGTCTTTTATAGATGTTTCCAGCAACTAACACCATTAATTTAATTGAATTGAATTAATCTAGTAACTGGCACCGTTAACCGAATTAATTCAGACATTTGAATTTGCATTCAAACAGAGAGAGAGAGATGCACGGTTCAGCAAAAATAAGGTGGATTTAGTCTGTCAAGTGGCGCGCCGCATCACGGTACAATCGTGCGTCGCAAGTCACACGGTTTTTCATGCAAAAAAACATGAATACATGTGTGTGTGTTTAACCAAGCCATCTCCATGCCATTCTCATCTATGTGTCACATATTTCAAGAAGTGGCAAGGACTCTATTTATAAATTGGTCTCCTTCATTTTGCCTTAGCAATATGATACTAAACTATGTATGCTTTTGAATTATAGAAAATAAGTCTTACTCATATAGGCCTATTTTTAACAATCCTCCACAAATTCCAAAGCAAGTAGCTAAAAGATGTTAAAGATATTGTGCTAAAGTACTGTTAATATACCAGCCTTTTAGTGTAAGTCATGAGTTGAATTTGCACCTAAAATGATAAGATTCATCTTCTCACAACTGATGAATGGACTATGCCTTTAATTCATAACTTTTCATGATCAGACTTCATTTGAAATCTTAGGTGATACTAGACTGCCAATGAACAATGACTAAATGGAACATTATATGGTCATGCTCCCTGATCTGCTCATGAACTCTCTATAGAATGCCTCATTCTTGTGAACTGTGACCACACAGTTTGGCTCAAGTGGGTGTATTTTTTTATATATCCTGTAGAATAATACATTTTTCTTATTTGGATAATATAATACATTAAGACTTTATGCCAACCTTCTATACAATTGATAGTACTTTGTCTATTAGGATATGTATACAATGAATATATACTCTCTTATTACAATATCAACTTATTTTTTCTATTGCCTAAGTCACAGGATCTCCGATCAAAAAGGTATGGGTTACCATTGTGATGTACTTCAAATGAGCCTCATTCCCATGTTCATAGATGCAACAAAAATCGCTTTTTGTTTTAGCCCCTTTGTAAAAGAGTCTACTAGATTTTCCTTGGTGTAAATATAATTTACAACAATCACTCCAAAGTTCCTTAATTTTTTGACAGATTTAAGCATATACTTCACATATTTGGAGGACATCATATTATCCTTAGTACTTGTGACTTTAGCTAACATTGTTTGATTATCACAGTATATAAAGATAGCCAGTATTGGTTTCTCAATCAATGGCAAGTTCAACAGAAGCTTTCTCAGCCATTTAGCCTTAACAGTAGCTGTGTCAAGTGCTACAAGTTCGATTTCCCTGGTTGACCTCATCAAAATGGTCTGTCTGCAAGACCTCTATAAAGCTGTAGCACCAGCAAAAGTAAATACATAGCCACTTGCATGTAGCTTTAATCTCATCCACATAAGAGATCTAATTGGAGTCATTGTATCCTTCTAATATAGAAGAGTATCTAGTATAATGAATTTCAAAAGATGTTGTGTCTCTCAAGTAGCGCAACACTTTTTTAAGTGCCTCCTAGTGATCATCTCCTAGGTTAGATATAAACCAACTTAATTTGCTCATAGCAAATGAAATATCAGGTCTTGTAGTACTAGCTAAATACATGATTGACTCAATAATTTATGAATATCTTAATTAATCTTTTTCTAACTTTTGGTTCTTTCGAAACTTAATATTCGCATCATAGGGCGTTGGAGAAATTTTACAACTTTCATAGCCAAAGCGGCTTAAGATTTTCACGGCATAATGTGATTGATTCAAAGTGATTCCATCCTCATTCTTAATTAATTTAATATTCAAAATGACATCCATCTCCTAAGTCTTTCATATCAAAGCATCGGGATAAGAAAGATTTGATCTCGTTAATTACAGTAGTGTTTGTTCCCAATATAAGTATGTGTCATCCATATACAAATATAAAATCACTCCTTGACCCCCACCATAATGGTAATATACACATTTATCAACTTCGTTTACAACAAAGCCGATTGACGCCATAGTTTTGTCAAACTTCTCATGCCATTGTTTAGGTGCTTGCTTTAGGCCATACAAGGATTCAACAATCTACATACCTTATTTTCTTATCCAGAAATCATAAAATCATCTGGTTAATCTATATAGTTTTCTTCCTCCAACTCTCCATTAAAAAAAGATGTCTTCACGTCTATTTGATGGACATGTAGACTATAAAAAGATGCTAACGCAAGAAGCACTCTGATGGTGATTAGTCTAGTGATTGGAGAATGGGTATCAAAAAAATCTTCTTCCTCTTTCTAGGTGTAACCATTAGCCACAAGTCTTGTCTTTTACTTCTCTATAGTACCATCAGTTCTTAGTTTTTTTAAAGACCCACTTATATCCTACAGGTTTGCATCCGATGGGACGATCAACGATCTTCTAAGCCCCATTAGCCATGATAGAGTCTATCTCGTATGGACTGCCTTTTTCCAATAGTCAACATTAGAAGATGTATAAGCCTCTGAAAGAGTGTTTTGCACATCATCTACGAGGTATACAATAAAGTCATCACCAAAGATTTTCTTAACCCTTTGTCTCTTGCTTCTGCAAGAAGCCCCTATGATTAGAATGCTATTCTCCTTAGGGATATCACATATTGGTTCAAAAACGGTGAGAAGTTTATTAGTTTGATTATTCTCACTTTTAATATTTTCAGTTTCAACATTCTCAATCCGTGAAGTATTGTCTGCAGTTCTCGTAGGAAAAATATCCTCAAAAAAATGAAATATCTCTAGACTCCATTATTGTGTTAGCAATAATCTTAGGAGTTTCTAATTTAACTACTAAAAATATATTAGTCGTACTATTATGAGCGTATCCTAGAAAAATACAATCGACTATTTTAGGTCCAAGTTTTCTCTTTTTCTGCAATGGTATGTTGACTTTCGTCAAACACCCCAAGTTCGCAGAAAATTAGCATTAGGTTTTCTCCCATTCCATCTCTCATATGGAGTAATCTCACTATTTTTAGTTATTACTATGTTTGTGATGAAAGTTCTTATCAATATAGCTTCCATCCACCATGCCTTAAGTATACCAGCACTCTCTAACATGGTATTAACCAAATTTGTTAGTGTCCAATTTTTTCTCTTAACAACCCCATTTGATTTGGGTGAATATAGTGATGTAGACTCATGCACTATTCCATGCTCAGAACAGAATTCAAATAATCTATGAGAGATATACTCTCCTCCACGATCAGATCTTAGTCTTTTTTATTTTTTTTCTCTAGTTTGTTCTCAACCTTGGTTTTATAAGTCCTAAAGTATTTTAAAGCCTCATCCTTAGTTTTTAGCAAATACACATAGCAATAGTGTTGCATCATCAATAAAAGTTAAAAAATATCTTTTGCCTCCTATTGTCAACAATCCATTCATTTTCATGAAAATCTGAATGAACATTATCTAATGGTGCTAAATTCTTTTCATCCTCTAATCTCTTAAAACATGATTGACACTTTGAACCTTTGAAAATTTCACATTTTAGAATTAAATCTAATATAGATATTCTAACAATACTATCAAAGCAATATGATAGTAACGAGAATGTCAAATATTATCCTCATATTTATTTAAATAGTTGAAATATTTAAATTATAACAAGACTCTAAGTACTTAGGCGGAATAAGTCTACGTTCTCATAGTCTTTACCAACAAAGTTCGCGAACTTGGATATTGTAATTTTATTTGACTTAAAGACTAGCTTATAACCATTCCTGCATAGAAGAGAACCACTACTAAGTTTCTTTTTTTTTATTGTAGGAGCATGTTGCATTTTGTTCAAGTGGACAATCTTTCCTAAAGTAAGCTTCAGATCCATCGTGCCAACACAAAGAACAAAAGCATGCGACCCATTTTCCATTAGGACAGAGGAAGCTCCTGCTGCCTGGTAAGAAAAAAGTAAGAAAATATTAGAACATATATGAACATTAGCTCTAGTATCAATCCATCAATCCTTTCAGACAACAAGTGAATTACCATACCCTCCTGAAATCGAGGCCTCACCTATGATCACGTTGACAGCTTTCTTATTTGGCTGTTCACCATCTCTACTCTTGCAAAAGCGACAGTCCTTCGCCATATGACTATCTTTTCTGCACACAAAGTAAGTGATATACCTCAAATCCTTTTCCTCGGTTTTCTTTTTCTTAAAACTGGTTGCCTTGATCGATTTGTTGAATTTGTACTTCTTTCTAGTTGTATTTTTCTCTACTATACTGGCATTGTTCTAACCAGAAGTGGTGGGTGCATCTTTTTCTTTGACCTTTTCTTCCACATAGAGGGTAGTAATGAGATCCTCAATAGAAATCTCTTCCCTCTTATGCTTCAAGCCAATAGCAAAATCCCGCCAACTAGTAGGAAGTTTAGCAATAATATCCGCAGCTAGAAACTTAGGAGGCAACACACATCCTAGATGTGCAATCTCATCTATCAATAGCTAGACTTAGGAGGTCATGAGTTTGTCCAACTATGGACTTAGCATCATCCATGCTAAAGTCAAAGAATTGCTTATACATATAGAGCTAGTGACCTGCCTCTACCTCCGCATATTTGTGCTCTAGTGCATCCCACAATTCTGTGATGAACTTGTAGTTATACATGTCATAGAGCTGATCTGCTAGAATAGTCAGAATGTAGTTAATAGCAATGTTGTTCGCATTTTCGAACTGCATGAAGTACTCAATTGTAAATGGATACTACGGGTAGATAACCCATTACAACCGTAAAGACATGAGCCAAAACTTGACTCTAGTATGCCATCTATGAAAGTTCTGATCAGAAAACCTATCAGGTTTTATAGCATCAGAATCACTAGCCAATACTGAATTAAAGAAAGTTCAAAATAAAGTTTTTGGAATATTAGAAATGTGGGTAATATTTTAATTTTAAATTTTACTAGAGGACAAATATAGTAAGACAATAGTGATGCAAAACTTATAACTAACAGTAGACTATTCATTGTACTTTAGAAAATATACAAGAAAAATATAGTTTCAAAGTCGATCGATTGAGTGAATGACTTACTGTTGGGCTTGATAAAAAAAATCAAAAGTAGTGTAGGCTCGATGTAGTGCAAAACGTAGATGAAGTAGAGCAGGAACGGTCATGCAAATACACTGTCCAGAAACTTTATTGCCGCTCAGTGCAAATACTCTCTGCGATAATGGCTCGAAGATAGATGCTCTCCCTACTTCCAGATGCACACGCATTTCATAACGTAGTACTAAGCCGAAATTACATTTTAACTTGTAGGTTCCTGAGAATTATTCCTTTCGAACTGTGTTTCCTCATTGCTGGGGCATTAGATAGGGGAGAATAAATCATGCCATGCGAGGTCCATTGCAGTTGCTTTAGCTAATACATACACTTCTCTCCTTATTGTAAATCTTGCTTTATATTAGCATGGTTTCACACATATCTGGTATGGTTTCACATTTAGCATATTTTCACACTTACCTCCTCACCTGTCTAGTATAGTTTCACACTTACCTCCTCATCTGCCTGGCATGGCCTATATATGTGCAACCCTTTGTGACTTGAATCAATGAATCAATTACGTGATTATCCCAAATATTCCACGCTTTCATTGTATCAGAGCGGTGCCGCTCCTGAGCTGCCGACTCCATAGCTTCCGCCGTGCCGCCCCTGGGAGATGATCTCGTCTCCATGATCTCTCCTGGGGGCTGCGTAACCTGTAGTTTAAGTCGTGTCGCCGATCATCCGATCGGCTACCAATTAGAGTTTTTTTTGTCATCTTTCAATCAGGTTTTCTCTACTTTTTTCGATCATAGATCGGTTTGCGTCACCCTGCCGACCTATCGACGTTCCTCAGCTCCGGACTTCACCGCCTTGACTTTGACCTCTTCGGCATCTCCTCTCCTTCGATGACGTCGTGATGTGACGTAGCGCGCTCGTTGAGATGGCCCTCCTTCTGCGGCCTTCCAGGCGCCCTGTCTATCGTTGTCATCACGCTGGAACATCATCGTCAGCCCGTCGTCCATGAGCACAAGCTGTCGCATCACCGGGAGCCCATACTTGTGGTCATGTCATCGACATATACGGGCTGCTGTGTCGCTGTCTGTGGTCATCATTGCCATCATCGACGTCACCCCGCCAGTGTCATATTTTTTCTTTTTTCATTCTTGTTTTCTTTTTTGTTTACTCTAATGGTAGTCGTCGTGTTGCGCGGCCCTCCTACACCCTGCACTGCCATCATCATGAGTCCTTCGACGGCAAGTGCCGTGTTGTGTAGCCCTCCTATGTCCCGCACCGCCACTGTCATGAGTCCTCCAACGGCAGTCGTCGTATTGCGCGGCCCTCCTGCGCCCCGCACCGCCACCGTCGTGAGTCCCCCCTCTGCTGTTGCTGCCACAACCTTTTAAATATTGGCGGGCAATATGTGTTGGACGTCAGCTACCCCGAGCACAACGACAACCTCGACACTAGCTACCTCGATATGTCTTCCTCCTCACGGCTACGATCATGGTCACCGCGCTCTCGGTTACCTCGGCAACAAAGAGCTATCATTCACCGAGTTTCGGTCCAGTTTGAACGTCCACTCCGCCGACGCTTCAACTGTGGGTGGTGTTAGCATGGTTTCACATATACCTGGTATGATTTCACACTTGGTATATTTTCATGTTTGCCTCCTCACCTGCTTGGTATGGTTTCACTCTTATCTCCTCATCTACCTGGCATAGTCTATATATATGTATAACCCTTTGTAACTTAAAACAATGAATCAATTATGTGATTATCCTAAATATTCTATGCTTTCACTTTAGCCAACTTAGCTTTTACAATTAAGTCGCAACTCTGTACTCCAATTCCTCTGGTCATGAAAAAAAGTGTCTTCTCAAGATGATCTATCTGCTCACTGAGGATTACGCGTCATGTACAGTTCAGGGATTAAACTATGTTCACTACTAATAGGCTCTCATGTCCTAGGCTAGCTTTAAGATAGCACACGCATTTCATAACGTAGTACTAAGCTGAAGTTACATTTTAACTTGTAGGTTCCTGAGAATTATTCCTTTTGAACTGCATTTCCTCCTTGCTGGGGCATTAGATAGGGGAGAATAAATCATGGCATGCGAGGTCTATTGCAGTTGCTCTAGCTAATACATATACTTCTCTCCTTATTGTAAATCTTGCTTTAGCCAACTTAGCTTTTACAACTAAGTCGCAACTCTGTACTTTAATTCCTCTGGTCATGAAAAAAAAGTGTCTTCTCATGATGATCTATCTGCTCACTGACGATTACGCGTCATGTACAGTTCAGGGATTAAACTATGTTCACTACTAATGGGCTCTCATGTCCTATAGTCTATGCATGCTCTCTTTATTCAGACCTTGCCACACATCCGTCAAGTGTTTACATATTTTTTTTATTATTTTTGAATGGGCATACTTGATCTCACTCAAAGCACGAACCAACTAAAGCTAGGGCATGCATTCAAGGCTGGGCATAGAACTATATAAGACAGCCACCCTCAGAACTTCCTCTCTACTTCGTTTCCTTTTCCCTCTTCTCTTAACACAGTCGAGTCCCACTAGATTACCCAGGCACCAACCTCCACAAAACAACACAGGATCGTTATATATAATCGTTCACATCTGCACCAACTCTTCTTGAGATACAGCATATCTCTTCTTTCAGCTTTTTTTCTGTCGTGCATGCATTCATGTACAACAAAGTTGAGATTGAAGCCAACACCAACAGCTAGATCGAGGAAACACCCATTAGAAGCCTACCTACGTGCATGGACCGTTGGAGTGAAAGTGAGGGCAAGAGAGCCCGTGATCCTATCTTCCAAACCTATTTCAGCCAAAACTGCCGCCAACCTGTTGAAGCTTTCTGCAAAGAGAAGAGTGCAGATGCTGTCGTTGCCTGCTCCGAGCGATGTATCGTGGGTGCAGGGCTCGCCGTCGCTGCATGTCTCAAGGAGAAGGGGATCGACAGCCTTATTCTCGAGCGCTCCAACTGCATAGCTTCCCTTTGGCAGCTCAAGACATATGACCGTCTCCGCCTTCATCTTCCACGGCAGTTCTGTGAGCTTCCCCTCATGCCTTTTCCTGCAGACTACCCTGTTTATCCTTCAAAGGAGCAGTTTGCAATTGTAGCCTACCTGGAGAACTATGCTGCAAGGTTTGGCGTCTGGCGAGAACGCTGAGGTTGTGCAGCCAGAGATCGATGGCCTAGAAGAGTTCGAGGGAACGGTTATGCACACCAGTGCATATAAGAGCGGCGGCGCATTCGCTGGGAAGCGAGTTCTTGTTGTGGGGTGTGGCAATTCCGGCATGGAGTTTTGCATCTCTTACTACAGCGTCAAGCCATTTTGTTTATGTTTTTTTTTTAAATGACAGACTTATGCTATGCTCCACCTCCTCCCCCATTCTGCCGGTAGCTTGAGTCCTCACCCGCCATAACGAAAGCTGCTCATCACACTCTGCACACACCACCGTGCGGTTGTACGTAGGGCAGATGCCAAACCTTGCAGCATAGTTCTCCAGGTAGGCTACAAACTGCTGCTTTGATGGATAAATAGGGTAGTCTGCAGGGAAAGGCATGAGGGGAAGCTCACAGAACTGCCGTGGAAGATGAAGGCTGAGACGGTCGTATGTCTTGAGCTGCCAAAGGGAAGCTATGCAGCTGGAGCGCTCGAGAATAAGGCTGTCGATCCCCTTCTCCTTGAGACATGCAGCGACGGCGAGCCCTGATGGTCCTGCACCCACGATTATTGGCCCGGGAACCCAGATACATCGCTCGGAGCGAGCAACGACAGCATCTGCACTCTTCTCGCCAGACGCCAAACCTTGCAGCATAGTTCTCCAGGTAGGCTACAATTGCAAACTGCTCCTTTGAAGGATAAACAGGGTAGTCTGCAGGAAAAGGCATGAGGGGAAGCTCACAGAACTGCCGTGGAAGATGAAGGCGGAGACGGTCATATGTCTTGAGCTGCCAAAGGGAAGCTATGCAGTTGGAGCGCTCGAGAATAAGGCTGTCGATCCCCTTCTCCTTGAGACATGCAGCGACGGCGAGCCCTGCACCCACGATACATCGCTCGGAGCAGGCAACGACAGCATCTGCACTCTTCTCTTTGCAGAAAGCTTCAACAGGTTGGCGGCAGTTTTGGCTGAAATAGGTTTGGAAGATAGGATCACGGGCTCTCTTGCCCTCACTTTCACTCCAACGGTCCATGCACGTAGGTAGGCTTCTAATGGGTGTTTCCTCGATCTAGCTGTTGGTGTTGGCTTCAATCTCAGCTTTGTTGTACATGAATGCATGCACGACAGAAAAAAAGATGAAAGAAGAGATGCTGTATCTCAAGAAGAGTTGGTGCAGATGTGAACGATTATATATAACAATCCTGTGTTGTTTTGTGGAGGTTGGTGCTTGGGTAATCTAGTGGGACTCGACTATGTTAAGAGAAGAGGGAAAAGGAAACGAAGTAGAGGGGAAGTTCTGAGGGTGGCTGTCTTATATAGTTCTATGCAGTGATGTAGCCAGCCAGCGGCTGAACCTCGGACCTAGCTCAGCTAAAATATCTTAAACAAAGGTTTTGGAAATGAATATTCTGAACAAAGGCTAGGCCTTGGGCATTGCATAACTTCATCATCGACATAGTGACACCCAGTGACGACTACTTGGACATCGAGGCCGAGGAGGGATACGTTCTAGGCAAGAGCAGGACATGGAGTCTCCAGATGATACTCTTGGGAGGTCAGACAAACCCATGGACACGCTTTTGAGATAGCATCGCACACTTTGATAGGTTGATGTACACCAGTACCAACTATTGATGAATTGTTTTGTTGTAAAAACACTACCATGTTGTACCTGACTATATTATAATTTTCTACTTTGAGATTTTGCAGGTTGTCACATACTATGTAATTTCGTATATCACAATTCTGTATGTCACATGGTGGTTCAAACATTGTAGTGTCATGTGTTACATCGCCATTTACTTTCACTCTAACATAATGCACTCAATCAAAAGCCAACACGAACGTCTCAACTTCGAAAAGTTGTTTCTTTCAATTATTACTATTTTATTTTCAGCCAAAAGATATAAGCCGTAGCAAAAAACCATCATGAAAAACCAATACAACGGCCCTAAGCTTATATTGAAAAAGCTAGAACAGTAGGATCTTGACAAATATATCGCCATTTTTTTAAACGAAATATATGACCAGAATGTTAATGAATACTGTTGGAGTGTCATTAATCAGGGTCAATTACTTTGCCATCCCTATCTTCACTATTGTCTCCCACTTCAAATGGTGCACTGCAAACAAGCTTGAAACAGATCGAGAGTTCTCTCCCTTCCTACTCTCTCTCTCTCTCTCTCTCTCTCTCTCTCTCTCACTCAGGTACAGTTCAGTGTCCCCTTCGATTATTTCGTGAACTATTTTGCTTGTGCTCTTATGCTAGATGGCCAAGCTGCTTCTCCGGCTGACTACTCTCTAATTGCAACTTTGCAAAGCGCTTCTCTTTGATGCCATATACAGTATTGCTCCACTGAAAGCAGTAGCTGAGCTGCACCAACAGGGAAGTGAAGTAGTGAAGTAGTGAAGAGATTTTACCCATTCGTATTGAAGGCATGTTGGAATAGTCCCACATTAATTATGGAATGGTAAAGAACCTAACTTAAAAGTGGGGGGAGTTCCTCATCTCATTGACTAGCTTTTGAGGTGAGAAGGTCCTTACGATCCAGCAAGTGGTATCAGTGCCTGGTTCTAACATCTTTGGCCTAATAGACACTAATGTGTGAACGCCTGATGGATTGTGACTCTGAGGGACTATCGGTGTATGGTGAAAGAGTAGTGAACGGCTGAGGGACATCAATATGTGAAGGGGAGATTGTTGGAATAGTCCCATATCGGTTGTGGAAGGGCAAGAGACCTAACTTAAGAGTGAAGGAGTCCCTTATCTCATTGTCTAGCTTTTAGGGTAAGAAAGCCCTTACGATCCAACAACTGGTGGTGATGACTGATGGGAGGATTTTCCCCCAAACAGAAAAGGGTTAGGTAACCGCCAGTAATTCCAAATTGTTAATGCCATTGCTTTACTACTAGAGAGCATAGTTTTGATACTTTCCGCTGCTGTTTGCACTGTTCATTTAAAAAAGCAACATAACAAGACGGACAAATCTTCAAACACTCAACTCTGGCTTCTGGAGCTGCAGCCTGATGACATCCGAATGCTATGATGCAGATCATAATAAATATAATCTCACCAAATACATCACTGCAGCAACACTAGTGTAAGGAAGCAACACATACTCGATATATGCATTACCTGGTCACCATCAATGGGGTTAAACAGATTCCTCTACCATTTTTTGACTAGACACGCGCTAGCATTGCGCCATTGCTGCTTGGTAGTACCATATGGCCATCTGATCCTCCTTGCATCCTCGGCCAAACGTACACGGTTAGAGCTAAGAACGATGGTACGCGCAGTTAATTGACGGTCAGAATATTTTTTTTTACAAATTAAGGTATTATATTATGTTCGCTTTTCAAATAAGCACCTAAACTCCACTCACTCGAATGAAAAATCAGAGCAACTTCATATTTGCATTATTCCAATTATGTCCGGGAAAGGTGGCTGCTGTACGCGCATTTAATTGGCGGGAGGGAAGCAGGGCTCTTCTTAAAGATTTCTGAGCGGTTGGGCGTTGGATGGTAAGACGCTACGTACGAAGTTCTCCTTAACTCGCCACGGAAAGCACCTTTTCTCCGGCCATTGATGCATGGTTAACCCATCGGTACATCACGTTGTTAGGAGCGTTAATTATTCTGGTGTACGCGCGTGCGAACTGCAAAGATCGTAGCTACTGCTCCTCCATGACATGATCCCTGAATTGTATAGGCTCGTAGGAGTACTTATTTGGCCGTCGCACCTAACAGGTCTACGTCTTGATGGGGAGATCGTCGTCGTAGTACCGATCTCTGCAACATCCAGAGAACACTTGGCCTAAATCGGACGACCTTCGAGGACATCTTTGATCTGGTTTTCAAAGTAGAAGAGGTAAAATAACCGGTTCTAAAGTATAAGGTTTAAATTGAACCAACTTAAAAGTAGAGATACTAATTATGGACTTTTTTATACTATATACACACTTGTACACCTATCTACTCTTGTAGTCCACTAGTAGAACACTTGGCCAAGACAGAGAACGGGAACGACACGGTCCTTCTCTGCGCCAGCTCCGCGGCGTCCACGCCTGTCATGGCGCCGCGGTCACCGCGCCCGGCCTTGGCCACTATCCCCCGCCTCTTGCCCGGGGTGGAACCCTTGCCGACCGCGGCCACCTCCTCCTTCTTGGAGAGCATGGCGCGCAGCACCACGCCCAGATCGTTGGCGAGCTTGGCGAGGTACGCCATCATCTGGCCCGGCCGGTTCTCAACCGGGCGGAGTCTGCGGTCCATGGCCTGTAGCTCCTGGTCTATTACTGTAACACCTCGGCTCATGATGACCTATATATGTATGCACATGAGGATGTGGATTAGTCCTACATTGCTAGCTTAACATGAAAAGTATTAACATATAAACCCATAGACACCGTTGGTAATAACATCTGGTTAACCGTTTTACGTGAAGCGAGGATGAAAGCATAAACAAGTTGTTACATGCACGTGGCTTATCCATAATGGGGTTAAGTCTAAACTAGTTTGGATCCTAGAGCGTTCAAATGGTATCAGAGCTGATCCTTGCGGTTACACAGGCGCGTACGGGTCAGAGCCGTGGGCATATGACGTATGACGCGTGTGGGTCCGGAGTGGACATACGGCATGGTATATGTACCAACACTAGACGCACGGACGTATGCCAAGAGAGGGATATCTTGGTCATTTGCCCCAGTGTGAGTATGTTGGACCGACGAGTACGTCGGATTCTTTAAGGTGGGATGTGTGCACATGAGGATGTGGATTAGTCCTATATTGCTGACTTAACATGAGAAACACTAATATATAAATCCATACTAGTAAGGTGCCCGTGCGTTGCAACGGAAAACCAAATAAAAGTGATGTATACTATCAAATATCTCAAACTGAATAATAAATATCAACTTTTTCTTACGTCATCATGTATGCATATACAGGGCTCATGTTATTGTTTGCATATCAACACAAATATCAATTATTTGGCTCATTGGAAAATTAAAAATATTTGTAGTCCATGTAATTGTTCACTTAATGTTTATAAAAGCATTTTTAGACAAAACACGGAGATGGCGAATTCGGTTGCCTTGTAGCGCATCGTAGTTCCTAAAAAGAACATCCGAATACAAATGGGTTAACAACTACTAATGAACTACGAATGTATGCAATGCCTATATAGCAATGCATGCCACATGCAAATTCCAAATATTAACCAAGGTTCCAAATTTATTAACAAATCTTATTATCACTTACTTTTCCTCTTGCAAGTTTGCAGAACCTTGAACATCTCTTCTTCAGCCACATGACAGACCTGATAGGATATAAATCGTGACAATATTTAGTCAAAGTAGGAAACAACCGACTGAAACAAGTAGGCAATAATAGTGTGCATTGAGAATTACCTTTGGCAAAAGAACATGCCATTTGCCAGCTTTTTTCCTTCCTCTTTTGCTTTATTGTATTGTTGAGAACCTAGATTTCACGAGTCTATTAATGATCAATGCAACACGAAGTGTCGTGTATCACAAATTCACAATTAGTTGGCAAGAACAAGCATTTACCTTGGCACGTTGCGTATGATCACGATCAAGTAGATACGGAGGAAGAGCACCTTCTTGAACATCATCATTGACCTTTTGTCGAGAAGTTGACTCATCGTGCATTTTTAGGCTGCAAAGAAACAATTGACAATAAGGCCCCATAAATGCGACTGCAACCAAAAAGACAGAATCTACATTACAAGGAAAACTTAATTTTCATGCTCACATCCCCTACTCAAAGTATCAATGCATAGACTAAAGGAGCAAAACAACTGTGAACATGTTGAGCAGGGGGGAAAATCTACCTAGCCTACACAGGTAAATGGTAATATGACAGGGATGAGAAGCTAAACAGCAAATGTTGATAGGTTATGTGATTAGTGGTATCTATGAGTGATTAAAATTTGAACACTATATAGCCTGTCATAGAATCATGTATATGACAATCTTGATGCATTTCATTTTTACCATGAGCATGAACCCATGTATCTACTTCAACAGTATCAGGGCTGAAGGAGTAAGAAGCTAATTCAAAACACCGTAAAGCATGCATGTACTACCTAGGGTTCATGAAGGGTTTGAGTATGCATGTAGAGAATGTCCATCAAACATTGGCTACAAACAAGCGTTATTCTGAAATAATATCTAGCTCCTACCGCGTAACTCAATTCAAGCAATGGAATACTATTATGCGAATGTTGCTGCTGCTACTGCGGGAATCTGGCAGAGAATTTCGCGCACCACGGGAATCAGAAACCTCGATACAAACGCAAGCTTGAAGTTATGCATCGACAAGAAGAAGTTACAGGACACTCAGTTCACCTACTCCCACGATCTCGCCATATAGTGCACCTTTGCATATAGGGCACCGATTTTAATTCAACAAACAAAAAATTCCTAAACAGTAGCATCCAGATGAAACAACCTCAAAGCAAGCAAAATTTTGTTGTTTTGTTTATCATACGTAACTAATATGAATCAGTAAACACAAAGCAAAGCAATCGATCTTAACTTACCTAACAACAGTCAGTGTACTGACTCAAGGCAATACAAAGAACACTTCCTATGAAGCAATCCAACAAACAGATAGCATGCCAAGTGAATAGGGAAAGAATTACCATTGAGATGAACCAGGATTAGGGCAAAGGAGACGTCGAGGTGACCTGAGTCCGTTAGGCTGCTGTGGCCAATACTCAGGCGCATGCCATGAGATGATCGTAACTTGAGAAGGAAATCAAGGAATGCCAGGGGCAAGAGAATGGAGCGCGTACTGTACTGGTACCAGCAATCACCCGCCGCTTGGCATACAGCCTCTCGTCAGTGCCCTTGCGCATTTCGCCGCCACCTCTGTTGGCCTCCTCCTCGTGTCAGCGCCGCGTCCGGCACGGCCCGGCCGGATCCAAGTAGGCAAGGACCAGATCACCGTCGCCATCCTCTCCCGTGCAGCATTCCCGCTGTCCGTCGTTTGAATCTGCAACGTGCGAACGAGGACAAGGCCCGAGCTGCCTGGGTCGGGAGAGGAGGCGAGGGGAGAAGAATGGTGACAGTTCGAATCGGGAGGAAATCACGATGTGGCTGGGGGAGGAGGGCCCCTACACTCCCTTGTAGAAGAGCTCGTGCGCGGGGCAAAGCTGCGCCGCCGACCGCTGCGGGAAGGGGGCGGGGGGAGGGGGAGGAGGGGGTGGCGGGGGCCGGCGGGGGAGGAGTAGGGGGCGGCGGAGGGGAGGGGGAGGAGGGGGGCAGCGGGGAGAGGGAGGAGGGCGGCGGGGCGGATCTGCGGAGGGGAGGGGGAGGAGGGGCGGCGGGAAAGGCCGGGAGGGGATGGGGCCGGCGGGGGTAAGGGGAGGCCGGGTGTGCGCAGTGGGGATTGGGGAGGACCGGGGGAGAGAGGGAGCGGCGCTACGTGGGGAGGGGGAGGAGGCGGGGGCGGCGGCACGGGGTGAGGAGGGGAAGGAGGCGGGGGGCGGCGGAGGGAGAGCGAGGCGGCGGCGCGGGGTGGGGAGGGGAAGGAGGCGGGGGGCGGCGGAGGTTGAGCGAGGCGGCGGGGGAGGAGGCCGCGGGCCGCGGGGGGAGAGCGAGGGGGAGGCGTGGGGGCGGCGGGAGGAAGAGCGAGGAGGAGACGTGGGGGCGGCGGGGGGAAGAGCGAGGGGTAGGCGTGAGGGCGGAGGGGTGATGTTAGGATTTTAGGGTTTAATTAGATCGTGTGGTTGAGAAGAGATGAGAAAGATCGAATGGTTAAGAAGTGAGGGAGGGTGGACGTGACGGCAACCACCAACTTCTTCTTTTTAAATAGTAAAGATGCACCATTGGTAATAACTTTCAGTTAACCGTTTTACGCGAAGCGAAGACGAAAATGTAAGCAGGTTGTTAGTTATACGTGGTTTATCTATAATAGAGTTAAATCTAAGTCAGTTTGGATCATAGTTCGTTACAATTGCCTTCTGCTCGTCCCGCAGCCTCTGTACCGCGAACTCCCACCTGTCCGGGTCCACCTTGCGAAAACCCTGAGAGCCCAGCAGCAAGGCAACAATTGTAAACACAACTGAACTGGAGATTGGAGAGCTAGCTTCTCATTGGAGCCGAGTGCGTGCGTGCGTACGAGTTGAGCTGCCAAGTAGGAGGGGAGGAGGAAGTCGGAGAAGGCGGCGGGGTCGAGGACGATGAACGTGTTGCTGGAGCTGCCCCAGCGCACGACGGCGTCCGTGGCCGGATCGCTGACCATGTGGAACGTCTTCGCCACGAACGGCGCGATGGCTCCCTGGCCGCCGACGCCGACACCGGCCCGGAGCTGGTGGCCCTTGCACTCGCTGCCCATGACTGAAGCTCAGATCAGATAGTTCCTCCTGGCCGTACGCGCAAAACCGGATAAGAAAGCCGCTCGCTTTTCCTCGCTGGTCGGTGTGGGCGTGTTCGTCGGTGGGGAGTGTGAGTCCTACACGCATGTGAGGACTCGGTGCTTGTCGCATACGGGCCACGTGTGGCGCCACCAGTATAAAGCGTTGTGCTGTCTCCCGGTCGCGTCATGGCATAGTGGCATCTTCTCCGTTCAAAAGCGCTAAGCTCGCTTTGTCTTGCGAGTCAATCTGATACCGTTATTATTGGACGGGGCAGCAAATCGATGAGATCACCGGAGGTAAAGCCCGACGTTCGGATCACAAGTGTTCGAGGCTTTGACAGGGCAGGTCGTAGTAGTCCGTGCTTGTAACCTGTGCTGTAGTAGTGATGTGGATTGTGGAGTATAAGTGTACCACCGCCGAAACTGAGCTTTCAACGGAGGTGAAAGGCGAAGGCGGTGGGAGCAGTCTGGTACGTCGGCGATTAAGCACCAGTAAAAAAATCATGGCGGAACCGCCCAAAGGTGGACATGCTCGTTACTACACGGCAGCACGCATGGTCATTTGCCCAGTATTTCTTGCTTCATTTTTGTTGTTGTTGTTAGTGATCTGCCTAAAAGGTAATCATAAACAATTCGGAATTAAGGCTAAAAGGGATATTGATCCATATGTAATTAGGGTTCTAATGGGTCTACAACGTGGAAGTCCATTAGCATGCTCTATAAATATGTGGAGGTGGGGCTGCAGGGGACATACGACTATCCTGAAAACCCTAGCCGCCACCTCCCCTCGGCCATATCCCGAAACTCTAGCCGGACGCGCGGTGCTAGCACACCAGCGCACGGCATTTCATCCCGAACGTGTGGACTCCGTGGAGGCGCCACTGCGGTTGCTGCTGTGCTGATCGGTGAGAGGCGCAAGGCTATTGCTAGGACGCGAGGAGGAGATGTTCAGTTCGTGAAACGATCGACCGCTTCTTCTTCATCGACGCACATCTACGTTGGACCGTGCTGCTCCAACTCTTCTTCCGCTGCGAAGCGCACATAGTGGTAACTATCCATGACTCTCTTACGCGCATGTTTTTCTGGTTGAACGCGGTAGAAAATCAAATGTTGTAGCTAGCGTAGCCTACCCGTTCTCCTACAGTGGTATCAGAGCAAAACTGCGCAGTATGTGGTCTGGATCATGCGCTTGTAGATGCACGGATTGATTATATCAATCAGTCATAAGGGGTTGAAATAGGTATGAGTTGATAGCATCATGTGGCCAAAAAGATTAGTTCGTGCTCCTTCTTTGATGTACGCGCGACTTGCCCCTACCGGCTGGAATCACCATCGGGGCTAACTGCGCGCACAATCAGTAGATCGAGCCAACAGATCGAGGCCTTGTGTTGCGGTCTTCTCAAGTATACCGATCGCGATGATCAATATGATTGATCTAATGAAAATTGAGACATTTTGAATGGCTCGGATTTGGGTTGATTTGATCGGCTTGATGAGATTTTTATAGCGATTTCATAGATGCGATCTATGTAATTCCGTGAGATTTTCAGGGCGCTGCCCTGAAACCCGCGGGGTGCGGCTCCCCCCTCGACCCCTCGCCGCTGACCGGGGTTGATTTGGGACCGCCGTTGTGTACACGCATAGATTGTTATACAAAACACATTCATGTCAAGGCGGTAGAATACGTTCTGCGCTTCACTGGTTTTTGCAGGGAACGATGTGAATGGTATGGCATAAATGTATATGTGATGCATGTGTGTTTTGGCGGCCTGTGTGTCGTATTAATCACAGCTGGGTTGAGACTGTTCTTTAATTGTATAAAGACCTGCGTGTCGACTTGTGATGCTTGAGCTCCTCATGTAATTCATTTGCTAGCTATTAGTTGTAATAGTTTTCTTCTTTACCATGGAGACTTCAAGTATGATGACAAAGAGGACAGGAAATATGGCGAAGGAGATCACCGTAGAACCATGGCGATGGCGACCACTACGATTCAGAAGGCCATACCATTCACAGTATAATGTGATTATATGCATGTGATATTTATTTCTTGTCATACCATTCTTTCATGCCATACCTGTAGAGGATGTATTTTTTATGACAGAATAGCTTCCCTCAGAAAAATTAAGAATTTAATTGATGCCCTTCCAATTGCTGCGCCTATAAGAATTACGATCATTGTTTGGTAGGTCTGCCAAAGTAGAGCACCATCAACTATCTTGATCTAATAGGGTGGATGTCGGACATCCACATGCATAGTGTTGGTTTACTTGACAAGGCTATCAAATTGGATTTGGGCCTTGGGGCATGATGTTGGGAGCCGGGGCATTGGATGCCACCCAAGAAACAAGAATCACATAAGATGTGATTAGCAAACGTTGCTTACATACGTCACTAGGTTTCTAGCGGTGATGCCAAAACTCACTAGAACATAGATGAATATGGATCTTGACCACTATATGTCGTTAGAGGGAAGACGATTACAAAACATATAGTGGGAGTGTCTTTTGTTAAATTGTTTAATGGAATATCAAACATGAACATAGTGCTGAACTTTGCTTGTTTATTTTCTGTTATAGATCATGGCTGCTTCTAGTAACAATTCTGGTTTTAACTTGCGATCTGTTCTTGAGAAAGAAAAACTCAATGGAACGAATTTTATTGATTGGTACCGCAACCTGAGAATTGTTCTCAGATAAGAAAAAAGGAATACGTTCTTCAGCAACCCTACCCCGATTAACTCCCTGAGGGTGCAAATGTTGCCACCCGCAAAGCTTATGAGAAGCACTGCAATGATTCACCCGACGTTAGCTGTCTCGTGCTTGCTACCATGTCCTCTGAGCTTCAAAAGCATTATGAGAATGCAGATGCTCACAGTATGATTGAAGGACTGCGTGACATGTTTGAGAACCAAGCTAGGACCGAGAGGTTTAACATTTCAAAGTCCTTGTTTGCGTGCAAACTGGCAGAAGGTAGTCCAGTCAATTCTCATGTGATCAAGATGATTGGTTTCATTGAGAGCTTGGAGAAGCTTGGTTCTCCCCTTAATTCTGATCTGGCTATGGATGTTGTTCTCCAATCTCTCCCTTCGAGCTATGAGCAGTTCATTATGAATTTTTATATGCATAGCATGGATAAATCATTGACTGAATTGCATGGGATGCTTAAGACAGCAGAGGAAAGCATTAAGAAAAACACCAATCATGTGATGATGGTTCAGAGGGAGAATAAAAAGAGGAAGCGTTGGACGCCCAAAGGCAAAGGCAAAGGAAAGGTTCCTAATGAGCCTCTGAGCTCTAAGCCAAAGCCAAATAGTTAGGTCAAATTTGGCGCTTCTCCTGATGATGAATGCTACCACTGCCATGTCAAGGGGCATTGGTCTAGGAATTATAAGAAATACTTGGAGGATCTAAAAAAGAAGAAGGGAAGCGAGGCTTCTGCTTCAGGTATAAATATTATAGAAATTAATCTTGCAATTTCTTCTGGTGAATCTTGGGTATTTGATACCGGATCGATGATTCATACTTGCAAATCGTTATAGGGTCTAAGAAGGATTAGAAGTTTTGCGAGAGGCGAGTTGGACGTGCGTGTCGGCAATGGAGCAAAGGTTGTTGTACTGGGTGTCGGCACTTATCACTTGTCATTACCTTCTGGATTAGTTTTGGAATTAAATAATTGTTATTACATTCCATCATTGAGTAAGAATATTATCTCTTCTTCATGTTTGGAGGAAGATGATGGTTATGAGTTTGTAATAAAGAACAAATATTGTTCTATTTATTTGAATGATATACTCTATACACATTGTCCATTAATGAATGGGTTATATGTTCTTGATCTTGAGGATAAGCATGTCTATAATATTAATGAAAAGAGGCTGCGGCCTAATGATTTGAATCCCGCTTTTATTTGGCATTGTCGCTTAGGTCATATAAATGAGAAACGCATAGAGAAGCTCCATAAAGATGGACTACTCAACTCATTTGATTTTGAATCATTTGAGACATGCGAGTCTTATTTACTTGGCAAGATGACAAATGCGCCTTTCACCGGTCATAGTGAGAGGGCAAGTGACTTGTTGGGACTTGTACATACCGATGTATGTGGACCAATGAGCTCAGTAGCCAGAGGTGGTTTTCAGTATTTCATTACTTTTACCGATGACTTTAGTAGATATGGATACATCCACTTAATGAGGCACAAGTCTGAATCGTTTGAAAAGTTCAAAGAATTTCAGAATGAACTACAAAATCAACTAGGCAAGACAATTAAAATTCTGCGATCTGATCGTGGAGGTGAATATTTGAGCCATGAATTTGGTGAACATCTAAAACAGTGTGGAATTGTTCCACAGCTGACTCTGCCCGGCACGTCTCAATGGAACAGGGTATCTGAACGGAGGAACCGGACCTTATTAGACATGGTTCGGTCTATGATGAGCCAATCTGATCTTCCATTGTCCTTCTAGGGATATGCTCTAGAAACTGCTGCGTTTACACTAAACAGAGTTCCATCTAAATCAGTGGAAAAGACACCATACGAGAAATGGACCGGGAAACGTCCTGGATTGTCTTTTCTTAAGATATGGGGTTGTGAGACTTATGTGAAACGTTTGACGTCTGATAAGCTCCATCCTAAATCTTATAAATGCTTCTTTGTTGGGTATCCTAGGGAAACCAAATGATATTATTTTTACAATCGAGAAGAAGGCAAAGTGTTTGTCGCTCGGAACGGTGTCTTTTTGGAAAAAGAGTTTCTTTCAAAGGGTGTTAGTGGGAGCAAGGTGCAGCTTGAAGAAATTCAAGAAACACCTGAAAATATTTCAGCTCCTATTGAATCTCAACAGGATATACAAGATGTTGTACAACCGGTTATGGAGGCACCGCCCCCACGTAGGTCTACAAGGGCACGTCGCGCAACTGAAAAGTTAACGCTCCTAACCACGGGACAACGCGACATATTGTTGTTGGACAATGATGAGCCCAAGAGCTACACAGAAGCAATGATGGGACCAGACTCTGAAAAATGGCTTGGAGCCATGAGGTCCGAAATAGAATCCATGCATGATAATCAAGTTTGAAACTTGGTGGATCCACCTGATGGTGTAAAAACTATTGAGTGTAAATGGGTTTTTAAGAAAAAGATAGACATGGATGGAAATGTTCACATCTATAAGGCACGATTGGTGGCAAAAGATTTCAAGCAAATTCAAGGTGTTGATTATGATGAAACATTTTCGCCCGTCGCTATGCTAAAGTCTATTCGGATCCTCCTAGCGATTGCTGCTTATTTCGACTACGAGATTTGGCAAATGGATGTCAAAATGGCTTTCCTAAATGGAAACCTAAAGGAGGATGTGTACATGACACAGCTTGAGGGTTTTGTTGATCCGAAAAATGCTGGGAGAATATGCAAGCTTAAAAAGTTCATTTATGGATTGAAGCAAGCATCTCGGAGTTGGAATCTTCGTTTTGATGAAGTAATCAAAGGGTTTGGCTTCATCAAGAATGAAGAAGAGCCTTGTGTTTACAAGAAGGTTAGTGGGAGCGCACTTATTTTTCTGGTCTTGTATGTAGATGACATATTATTGATCGGAAATGATATTCCAATGCTAGAAGCTGTGAAGTCTTCTTTGGGAAAAAGCTTCTCAATGAAAGATCTCGGAGAGGCAACTTACATTTTGGGCATAAAGATCTATAGAGATAGATCGAAGAGGCTAATTGGATAAGCCAAAGTACATACATTGACAAAGTATTAAAACGGTTCAATATGCAAGATTCTAAGAAAGGTTTCTTGCCTATGTCACATGGCATTAGTCTTAGCAAGACTCAGTGTGCTTCAACACTTGATGAGCAAGAGAAGATGAGTGCCATTCCGTATGCCTCAGCCATCGGATCCATCATGTATGATATGCTTTGTACACGCCTAGATGTTTCATATACTCTAAGTGTTACGAGTAGGTATCAATCTAGCCCCGGTCTAGCTCACTGGGTGGTTGTAAAGAATATTCTTAAGTACTTTAGAAGGACTAAGGATATGTTCCTTATTTTTGATGGTGAAGAAAAGCTTGTTGTAAAAGGTTACACCGATGCTAGCTTCTAAACTGACAAAGATGATAGCAGAGCGCAGTCTGGTTTTGTGTTCTGCTTCAATGAAGGGGCAGTGAGCTGGAAAAGTTCCAAGCAAGAGACGGTAGCTGATTCGACAACTGAGGCCGAGTATATTGCAGCTTCTGAAGCTGTAAAGGAAGCTGTTTGGATCAGAAAATTTATTTTTGAGTTGGGTGTGATCCCTAGTATGTCCAGTCCAGTGGATCTCTACTGTGACAATAGTGGAGCCATTGCGCAAGCAAAGAAGCCTAGGTCACACCAAAAGTCCAAACATATACTTCGGCGCTATCACCTTATCCGTGAGATCATTGATAGAGGTGAAGTGAAGATTTGCAAGGTGCACACGGATTTGAATGTTGCTGATCCGTTGACGAAGCCTCTCCCATAACCAAAGCATGAGGCACACACGAGTGCAATGGGTATTAGATACTTACATGATTGACTCTAGTGTGAGTGGGAGATGATTGTATGAAGTCTATGTTTATGAAATTTTGAATAAGGTGTTATTTGGTTTCTTGAATAATGATTGTATGCATTAATTGGCAAGTATTTGACTTGTTCGTGAAACTCTTTGTTTTATTTAATTTTATTCTAAAGATCTCTAGTCTTATGTCATTACGTGGGACAACAATGATTTATGGACTAGCACATGTATTGATTGATGATCATGTTTCACGGATCATAGATATAGGAATATCAAATCAATAATGTGGACACATGTTAGAGAACATGGTGTTGGATTGACCCACTCCGAGACGTTGCTGGGATTGTTATGTTAATATGTGCTATCAAGCGATCTCGAGTGGTATACCTACTGGATCCTTCGACCTGAAATCGCCATTGTTTCTCACTATGTGTAGTGGTGCGCTTTGGAGTTGCCAAACACTACTCCGTAACTAGGTAGCTATAAAAGTGGTCTTCAGGTGTATCATAAAACATGGAATGGGATGTGAGCGGATTAAGATGGAATTTGCCCCTCCTACATAACAAGAGAAATATCTCTGGGCCCCTCGATGTGGTTGGATTAGAGAAGTGCATGGCTATGCCAAGGTGATTAAAGAGTTAATCACAATGTGACTAAAGAGTTAGTCATGAGTTGTAATCCACCACAAGATCGAGTGAATGGTTGAGCTATCACAAGGGTGGCACGAATCTCGCCTTAAGTTCGACTAGTATCGTGTGGCAAAGGGATCCAAGTGTGTGTATATCAAGGTTTAGCCGATATGATCTTTATGTGTATTCGGGAGTCAATATGCCCTGCTAGGTGCCACTATTGACTTTTGGCTTGAAAAAGGTTTTCGGGTCATGGCTATTTACACATGAACCTAACGGGTCACACACTTAAGGGGTTGGAATTGGAAAGCTTGCCTATATGATTGTATCTAATGTAAGTGGGAGATTGTTAGTGAAGTGCCCAAGAGGCAATCATAAACAATTCGGAATTAAGGCTAAAAGGGATATTGATCCATATGTGATTAGGGTTCTAATGGGCCTACAACGTGGAAGCCCATTAGCATGCTCTATAAATATGTGGAGGTGGGGCTGCAGGGGACATACGACTATCCTGAAAACCCTAGCCGCCACCTCCTCTCGGCCGTATCCCGAAACCCTAGCCGGGCGCGCGGTGCTAGCACACCTGCGCACGGCATTCCATCCCGAACGTGTGGACTCCGTGGAGGCGCCACTGCGGTTGCTGCTGTGCTGATCGGCGAGAGGCGCAAGGCTATTGCTAGGACGCGAGGAGGAGATGTTCAGTTCGTGAAACGATCGACCGCTTCTTCTTCATCGACACGCATCTACGTTGGACCGTGCTGCTCCAACTCTTCTTCCGCTGCGAAGCGCACATAGTGGTAACTATCCATGACTCCCTTATGCGCATGTTTTTCTGGTTGAACGCGGTAGAAAATCAAATGTTGTAGCTAGCGTAGCCTACCCGTTCTCCTACAGTTGTATCCTAAACATAAACAAGAACGGTTACCAGTTTACCAGTCTAGTAAAGACCTCTCTTTTAACGACTAGAAGACCAACACGTTGCTCTTGTATCGAAGAACGATGATGTCACCGAAAGACCATGACAGGTTTGGCAGCTAAAATGTGAACTGCTTGCACAAGAATAGTTCCAGGTAGCCACGAGGTAAATATAGTCTAAACATGATAGGCAAAGGTAATGATGTAATGTGTAGTTACGAGAACATGAAATGAAATATAATAGTGGGAAGTTACCACGTCATTGTAAATGTGGATGGTTACGACACCGATTTCAACTGCATCATATGCCATATTATACAAGAATAATTAGGCACCCATCTTGACTGCATACCTATGACGAGGGGTTATCTTCCCAACAACGAAAATGTACCATGTCATTGTACATTATTGGGTGGGTAGTGTTATTTTTTTGATGGAGAACAGCAGGAGAGCCTCCTACTGTAGTATAATAATAATAATATACAATATGTACAAAAAAAGGTATATTGAACTAGAATGTTGCTATCCAATTACAAATATCTTCTCGAAAGCTATCTTTTACTCTGTGCAGATGCAGAGTAACCTCCATTAATCGATGCTTCTAGACATCTAGACTATATGAACTCTGCTAAAAAAAATAAACTCATTATGTTGCTTCCAGATATGACAAGTAGCCATAATAAAGTTCTCCATGAAGAAACTTTTGCCGGATATGAAATGAGACTACAAGACCATGCGCGAAACATCAGTATCCGAGATCCAATTGATTCCAATGGCAGTCCAATATTGCAGACTAAATGGACAATGAAAGAACAAGTGACTGGAGGTCTCTTCATCAAAACTATCACAAAGAACACAATGCACATTCCCATGAACATGAAAATGTTTCCATTACAGGATGTTCCAGGTATTCAGTCTGTCCATCATTAGTAACCAAGCAAAAACTTTAAGTTTCATCACACATTGACTCTTCCAAATGCGCGAATATATCATAGAAACACGCAACTGACTGAACTGATGTGCATAAAAATGCTAGGAGCTATAAATGACATTACCCCATATGTAAGTCCAATGATCTCTCTATTGTGGCTAAATAACAAGGTGCTCCCTAAGCTACTGCATCTCAAGATACTCCTGGTGTGCTTCCTCTGAAAGTGGCAGTTGGAATAGGGACTGAAGAGTACTTGCAGACATGAACTCTCTGATGGAAATGTCCATATTACTGGCATAGGAGTAAAGTCTAGGGTATTTCCAACAAACAAGGCACCCTTCCTAGCAATCTGTCCAGAAAAGGATATCTCGTCCATCTCCTAGCTTGCCCATAGCAATCCCACAAAACAATGAAACAACTTTCATGACATCACGCCACCAAAAAGAGTCACAAGCAGTCGCCACATGAGGAACAACATGTCCATAATAAGTCTCCCAAATGAGATGCACCCAAGGGACATCTTGTCTACCAAAAAACTTGTGAAGGTGTTTCATGAGCAACACATCATTTTGCAAATGTAAATTGAGTACGCTAAGTCCCCCTTTCTCTTTTGTCCGCAAAACATGTCCCAAAAGGCCAAGGAATTACATCGAACTTGCAGCTCGAGAGCCCCACCAAAGACAATGCCACCGAGCTCTATCAATATGATTAATTACCTTTTTGGGCAATCAAAGAAAGCACATGAATAGATTGGTTGAAGAGAGAGAACTGCATTAACCACCGTAAGCTGTCCAACATAAGAGAGAAAAGATATGGTGATAGAAAGGCACTGTTCCACTCTATCAATCAAGGACGTGAAGTCCTAACTTTTGGCCTAGTTGTGCCCAGAGGTAGTCCCAAGTAAGTGCACAACATGACTCCAACTTGGCATCCAAACAAACCTACTAAGAGTTCAATTTTCTCCTCACAAAAGGGATTGGTATCATAGAAGATTTATGATAGTTAACTCGAAGACCAGTGGAAGCCACAAATGTTTATGAAGACCTCGCAATAACATGGGTTTTACAAATACACTACACGTATGCACGCTTTTCAAAGCATGAGTCTAAACCCGTTAAGTCTTTAGTCTTTGATCCAGCTTGACTTTCTCAGTTTCTCCTTAACCTAAACCGCCTTCCCAAACGCTACTCAAGCACCATGGTTCTGATCTAAAATAGTTTTTAGTATGTTGGTTAACTTACCAAATACCGTTTTGTAACCCGATCTTTATCTTCTCTTACAAGTAATCTCCATACTTTTCACATGTATGTGCATCACTAACTTACCACGCGTCGGCAAATCTCTCTTATTCTGATTTCATCAGACCACGCTTCACTTAGACCGACCAAACCACATCGTGTAACCCGCCGCTTGAACTTTACTTTAACATTTTTCGCCTTCGTTGTGTCATGGTTGAGCTCAGCCATCTCACCTGGTATCTATGAACGTAGTTCTAATTCTCGTCGTTACCTATAGTTGACTTCAATCCTCTCTGCACATCTAAAAACCAAGAAATCATTTCTGAGCATAGGTTCTTCACAATTTGACCCACATTAGTCAAATCATATTTTATGTAACACATATGCACTAACCTAGATCAAACCAAAACACACCATAATAAAAAATCCCAAAACCACATGTTTCAGTCGAAGTAACATAGTTGTCCAGTCATACCACTATAAGCTGCCGGTCAGATCATTGTTGTCAGTTGGTCTGACCTCATCCTCTGGTTGGTTAGACCGATAGGTCTGAACCAAATGATGAAAAACTGGATTTTTGCAAAAATCCAAATTCCAACTCCTCTAATTTGGTAATGGTTTATCACAACAAACCTTGGACATTCTCACATGGTTTTTCAATCTCCCCCTCAATGAACCTATTGGTAATTTATCAAAAATACAAATAGGATGAGGTTTTAGAAATAAAGAGGTAATTTTTCAAATAGATACTCAAAATGGTCAAAGAAGGATTGCAAAGATTGAAAATGGCCATATGAACCAGAAATATAGTTAAGCTACTGAAAATGATAAGTTTTCCATAAATGCTTCAGATCCACCAAATAAAATAAAAAAAATATCACTCTAGGTCCAATTACTCCATTTGATCTTGGTCATGGTGAGAAGAGATCAAAAGATTAAGATAATACAGCAAGATATAGAAGCTGTAACTTAGCAAGAATTCGCACCAAAAACTCTAAATCATATTCTAAATATGCATTTTTACCAATTTTCACCGCCTTTGACAATGGAATCATCAAGATGCATGGAATAAGGTAGAGCATGAATAAAATAAATTGGATGTATTTTATTTGTTTTTAGCTTAAGGAGTCATAAAAATTATCCAAAGTGACTCTACAAGTATTATACCAAGTCATATTATATAAAGTAGATATTCTAGATTATGGCAAACTATGTATAACAAAGCTAGGCCAATTAAATACAAATATGAAATTAAATGAATTTTTAACATGTCAAGTTGTTCAAAATCATAGTTTAGCCAAAGGTATCCAAAAATGAGCTAAACCATATCAATAAACTACAATCGAGTTAATTTAGAGTGCTACAAGCTTATAGATTAATCATTTTGTTCAAATACTTGGAATTTAGCATAGTTAACAAAATTGGCAATTTTTGAAATACATTTTTGGTCGTATCCTAATAAATCAAGTCTTGGACAAGGAGCCATCCATAACTGCATCTTAAACTTCAACCATTTTTCACATTTTCGCTTCCTTAGCCATGTGCTAGATATCAAACTTTATTCTGAACATCCCAAACTAGAAGTTTAAGAGAGTGGTTATGGTCATCCAAAACTCTCTCTGAATTCATGTCTAATGTAATGATAAGCCATCTCATGAGAAAGGATTAGTGAAATCATTTTTTCGCACATAAAAGAGAACATTTTTCATTTTTAGTTCAAAAACAATGAGTTGCTCCTTTGCAAGCTATACCTGACCCAAACCGTAAAAACTTAGGAGAAGTAAACTCATACTTCAGCAAATAACTAGCACAGCTCAATCTAGAGCATAAATAATAAGAGAATCATTAAAGTAAAACTAGTCACAAGATCCAACAAGACATATTTAGTTCAAGTTTTTCTTATTTAAGTAAGCTAGCACGGCAAAAGATAAACTACACATAGAAAAACATAATGAATCTAGTAAAGTAGCACAAGGCATAGCAAGGTGTAAAGTAACATATCATATCACGTAGGGATAATAGTGAAAACTCTATGTAGTATTTCGCAATGCAACTTGCTAAATTCAAATATGTATTATGTTACAATATATGCAAAAAAAAGTCAAACTCCCCCTCAAAATAGACCAAAAGGACTTATAATCCTCAACCCCCACCAAGAAACAAAATAAGAAGAATCGAGAGTCTTAGTGAAAATATCTGTAACTCAGTACTCTGACTCTACAAAGGGAAGTACAACATCACTCTTCTCTACATGGTCACTAAGAAAATGGTATCTAATATCAATGTGCTTGGTCCTAGAGTGTTGCACTGAGTTTTTGGCAATATTTATGGTACTAGTATGTCACAGAAGAAATGAACACTATGTAATACTAACCCATAGTCCCGTTGAGTAAATAAGATCGAGAGAATCTAATAGCAACAACTTACAGCAACTCCATACTCTGCTTCGATAGTAGACTGTGCAATAAAAGATTGTTTTCTAGATGACCAAGAGATAAGATATATGCCTAAAAAATGACAAGTACTAGAGGTACTATTCCTATCTACCTACGCCTACAAAATCAGCATCAGAAAACGCGTGAATAGATAGTGCATATTCAGAATAATACCATAGTCCAAGGTCAGTAGTGTCCTGAAGGTATCTGAAGATGCAATACATTGCTTGATGATATAAGGCACGATGGGAAGCATGAAATCGAGTGCACAGACACACATCAAACTATTTGTCCAGCCTCGACGCTGTGAGGTAGATGAGGGAACCGATCATACTGCGGTACTCCTTCTGATCCATGGGCTCTCCATCCTCATGAGGATCCAGCACCGTAGAAGTGACAATTAGTGTACACATTGACTTGCCGCTTTCCATGTCGATACTTTGATGAATGAGGGTCCCTTCCTTTAGTTACTTGACTTGAAGACCAAGTTAGAAGGTCAACTCATCCATCATACCTATCTCGAATTTTCTACTCATAGAATATAAAATTTTAGATACCAAAGTATGATAAGAGCCACCGAAAATAATGTCATCCACATAAATCTAAACAAGTAAGAAGTTACTACCATGCCTGGGAGTGAACAAGGTTCTAGAGGCATGCTTGAATACACACAAGGCTTTGGAGAGCTTACACACATGACTTGAAAACATGAAATTTTCAAAGCTAGGGGTTGCTTGATATAGATCTCTTCTTCTATGAAATCATTCGGAAAAGCACTCTTAACACCCATTTCAAATAACTTGAAGCCCTTAGATGCCACAAATACTAGCACAATGCGAATAGATTATAATCTAGATACAAGTGCAATTGTTTCATTAAAGTATAAGCCCTCTACGGTTCTACCTGAAAAAATCCTGAGTTATAAGTCTAGCCTTATTACGAACTACCAACCTATCCTCACTTTGTTTATTTTTAAAAACTCATTTTGTACCAATTATATTATTATTAGGAGGATGTTCAACTTAGTCAAAAACATAATTTTTGCAATACATATGTATTGACTTAGGTCAAATCAAAATACACCATGACCAAAAATCTCAAAACCACAAATTTCAGCCAAAGTAACACAACTAGGCCGATCAGACCGCTAGCTCCATTCGGTCTGACCACTGCTGGCTGTCGATCAGACTATTGGTGCCAACCGATCTAATCGATGGCTGGTTTGACCACCTCCTTTGGCTAGTCAGACCAATATAGGTCTAAACCAAATGCTAAAAAGCTGAATTTGTGGAAAATGCAAATTTTACGTCATCTAATTTAACAATGGTTCATCATAACAAAATTTGGACCTTCTCGGTGGTCCTTCAGGTTATGTGTGCTTGCAGATTGGAGTAGTGATGCTTCTATGCATGCATGCGCACCCACAAGAGCACAAGCGGAAGCAGCCAAGGTTTCTTTTCTTGACCACCCTGCCTGTGCAAAGCGATGAGGTCCATGGCCAATTTGAGCGGCTGAGAGGAGAGCATCATGCCCGATGTAGGAGGGTGATGGCCCACAACGGCGCACGACCACACCCGCGCCTGAGGACGAGGGCAGTCGCAGCGGCTCCGCGAGGAACACTACGACGTTAAGATCGATCTGGGAAGCGATGGCCAACTGCACAGCCGTGCGGCAGCAGCCACCGTAGAGTGACGATGAGATGGCAACGACAATGAGCCCGCCAATGGAGGAAGATGACGGCAGGGGTGGATCCAAATGTATCACTGGATTCAGTTGACACCAGTGCTTATCGGTAAAGCCTAAAGGAATCCTTTGTGTTCCCTTGTTTTGATAGCAAGTGACTAGATTACTTAATGCGAGTGACAAGGTGATGACACCAGTGAGCTTTTACGCTAGATCCACCCCTGGATGACGGCACGATCGACAACCATGAGCTAGGGCAACAATAATCAAGTTGGGGCGGCAGGGCGGCCGTACTTAGCAATACAAGGACGAGGAGGCAAGCCCTAATCTCCTCCCTTCATAGCTACGGTATTGGTTCTGGTTGGGCCAAGGCAGCCCAACGGGTACCACCATCCAATGCACATCTGGATGGTACTTGGAGCTAATTGATGGTGTAAGGTAGGAAGACGATTAGAGAGGGGAAATCACCAAAGACAATTAGGAAATAGTAACTGCCATTATACGATATTTGCATATTTCAGGATGTAACAGCGCGTGCGCGGCATCGGCCGTATCGCACCGTGCTAAGACCACCCGACCAATCACCTCCCCGGTGCTGTCCTCGACCGGCGATGGATGCTATGATTCTAGCGGCGCACTGAGTTGACTGCTTTTTCGACGTGGAGTTTTTGGTGTCCGATCCCCACCGCGCGCGCTTTGTCACCGAAGTCGGCATGCCGGAAAAAAGAGCAAAAGGCAGCGGCCGCACCGGGTTGCGCGCGCTCGCTGACAACCACGCGAGCTCTACGGCGACGGCTCATCTGACATCTCTGACCTACCGGCTACCGATCGGCCCTGCAAAGCACGTACGCGGCGTGGGATTAAAGTAGTGACTCGTGAGGATGTCCTCGTTAGCACTGCTCAGGGTCGGTGCTCGCTTCCTTTCTCGCCGCGTTGGTAGGAACATAGTAATTCCTGACACTGTGACAATATAATATTCTCATGAACAGAATACTAAATAAGCGTATCTTGAAGTATAACCGAGTTTGGTTCGTAGCCTAAGGATTTTTGCCTAACTTGTCAAAGTTGTGGTCAGTAAAATTGGAGCCACAATTTAACTTGTGTAAGAGAATGTTGCTACAACTTATTGTACTTATAGCGTGTGGGATCTACCCTAAAAATGTTTGGCAGCGTATGGATCTACCCTAAAAAAGCTTTGTAACACTATTCATGGAGATTACGCATGGCACTAGGTGCGTGATTTGCATAGAGGAAGAGGACAAGATTGTACTATGCGCGCTTCCCTTTCGGAGGCACGTCCTCGAACACATGGAGACCTCGATTTTTGTGGCGAATCTGGGCCAAATCGCGCGGAGAGCTGACACACATCGTGGAGGAACAAACGCTGAGGCCACGCATCAGCTGGCATTGTTCGCCTGCAGCTTGATCGTCGGTGTGGGCCTAAACTACGACGTCTCTCCAGCCCGAGAGCAATTTGGGCCTAGTTTAGGATGCATCCTTCTGTGGTTCCGTCCCGTATAACCGCATGACTTGACTCTCCAGTCTCCACGACGTACGTAGCGATACATCATACATGCATCCTCGTTTCCCAGTTTTTCCCCCCTGATACGATGCACATATAACATGATCACAGGAAGTCTAGTGTTGGAGAATTTATTGATTTATTTTATATACAAAAAATCGATGACAGATGCTTTAGAGCCTTAAAAAAAGAAATAGCTAGAAATTTTCACACAAAAAAACAGCAAAACACCTTATCTTTAATCATGTGGACCCTAATTAAAGATGAATTATGCGAGCTATTGGATTTTATTAAAAACAGATAAGACAATGCCTTAATTTAAAAGGAAAAAAAGAAAAAAAACTATGTACGGATGTACCTAAGAGAAAAAAAGTGTCATGCAAAAAAAAAAGCCAAAATATTGTACGTGAGAGAAGAAAAAAAGAGAGGTCCGACAGGAGTCCTTCTCATCTACTATTCACATAGTGTGGTGAAAGAGCTCAATATATTAAATGTTACAAGATATTAATTCTACACATGATATATTCACACACTACAATATCTTAATTCTGTTCATGTAATAATATATATTCACATATTATGAAAAGAGTTCTACACATTACCAGATCTCTCTGATCTTTCGTGACGACAAAAAACCGTTAGGAAAAAAAAAAGATAAACCGTCAGAATAATTTCTCGATGGCCACCTGTCAAGCAATAACCCCAGGCATAGAGCACGCTTGTCTATAAAATTTAAGCTCGTCACGAAACATTGTGTTTCTGGTAGCGACATAACCTAGTAATGTATTTGGTAGTATGTACCATATATTAGTAAGATTAGATCCATACAATAACAATAGGAAATTGACCAGGCTATCTTAATTCTATTCATGTAACATATATTCGCATAGTATGGAATAATGGAAAGAGTTCTACACTCTACATGATCTTTGATCTTTCGTGACGACAAAAAAGCAGTTAGGAAAACAAGATAAACCGTCAAAATAATTTCTTGGTGGCCACCCGTCAGGCAATATAACCCTCAGGCATAAAGCACGTCTGTCTGTAAAATTTACGCTCATGAAGAAACATTGGGTTTCTGGTAGCTAGCGACATCACTTAGTAATGTATTGGATAATATGTACCATATATTAGTAAGATTAGATCAAGATAAGTTTGTATTGTGTCTTGCAATAATTGTAGGAAATTGACCAGGCATGTCTGTGGCTACAATATTGTAGCCGCTATATACATGCAGTTGTATATAACAACTACAACTAAAATTTTAATCATAGCCATTAAAGTCGTATATCAATTGCAATTAATATCTAAGCCTCGCAAATGTGCAGACAAGTCGATAACAGGTATTTTTCAACTGCTAATAAAAAAAGACAATTAATCTCTAAATTCTCACAAAAAAAATAAAAATACCCTGCTCTTAATCTAGTGGATCCTATTTTGGTTAATAAAACATAACCATCAGGTAAAATAGAGAATCGTATGAGACAAGATACCATAGAATCCTAGAAGGTACGTCTAGAAAAAAAAAAGAATCATAGAAGGTAGGAAAAATGAAAAATCCTTGATGGCCCCATTAAAATGACCAAGCATCGGATGGGGAAAAAAGAACGAATGTGCATGCCACCGAAGCAAAGGATTCGGGCCAAAAAAAAAAAGAGGCACTAACGAGGGGAAAACAAGATAAAAAAAAACAAAGGATAAATCCTAGGGAAAAAAGTCAAAAGCATAAAAAAGCTCGTGCTTGAGAGAGACCAAATTGCAAGCATTCTCTCCTCGCCACTGTTGTGTTGTAGTGCGCTTCCCAACCAACTCAAACTAGCCTTTTGCCATTGATTCGTCTAACTTAAGGGCATATTTAGAACGCAGGAGTTTTGTAAGAATTTCACAAGAAATTTAATTCATGCAGGAATTGATTCTTGCATTCCAAATGGCCTAAGGTAAGATGGTGGGATTATAACGGTAGAAGGATTAGTCTGATGAATTAAGTTAGTAATTAAGATTAGATTGTATTAACGTGTATACTGAATGGTCCCGGTGTTCTTTGCATTATACAATTACAAGTCTAAAGAAAAACATAATAACATATGCAATATATGCAAGCTATAAATTGCATGCACATGCAAACCAAAAGTTTGTGACATGGAATGTTTTGAGTTATTGCTTTGGCCTATCACGCAACCAGCGTTTGATTTCATTATGTGGCACCTAGGTTGCACTATCAAATTGGGTTTAGCTCTAAACATTATTTTCTTGCAAGTAGGTTTTTGAGGGAATTTTGTGATACCTCTTATAGCTCTCGACTTGGTAGCTATACCACCTCTAAAAAACCTTTGTACGTGGATACCAATTCAAGGATCAAAATTACATGTATCACACCAGTCGGACTAACCACCACTTAGTAATATCCGTGTATATTTCAAATGAGGCACTATATACTGCCTGCGTAATCGAGCGGGCCAATTTCCTACTAAGAAAAAGAAAAATTCTAGAAATTATAAAAATGAAAACATATGACCCTTCACTTAGTGAACCATAATTCTATTTAGCAATGCTACGTAATAAACAAGGATAATTGCTAAAAATTCTAAACAAAATAAAAACACCCTTCCCTCAATTTGGTGGGCCCTTCTTATGTTTAATAAATAGCAGTCATTGCTTTCTCTCGATCTATGAAAGTGCACACGGAATTGATTTGCATCATGATACATACATACGTATGTATGTATGCAGAATTACCACTCTGCGCGTAGATGTAAAATGTGCGCCAAAAAGTTACTACTATACATGATAAAGTTACTGCCAAACACATATAGAGCTACTGTTAGTTGTAATACTACACAATTGGCAATAACTCTACATGTACTTGACAATAATTTCACTCATGCACGATAGTAACTTTTCGCAGGCGCAGAATATCATAGCCATGTATGTATGTATGTATGTATGTATGTATGTATGTATGTATGTATGTATGTATGTATGTATGTATGTATGTATGTATGTATGTATGTATGTATGTGCTACATGGTCACTGGCTGGATTCCTAGTGTGGTTAGTACGTAATTTCATGAATTATAGATGCTAACTTTTTTGCATAAGATAATAACTTTTGCAAATGTAAGTAATTTGATGAATTATCGATGATAACTTTATATTCAAGAGATAGTAACTTTCTGTAGTATTGCAATGTGAAAGTGTTCATGTGAGAACTGTCAGTAACTTTGTGAATTATTGATGATAAGTTTTCGAGCATGAGATAGTAACTTTGTCAAATATAAGTAACTTGATGAATTATAAATGATAACTTTATGTTCAGGAGATAGTAACTTTTTCATAACTAACAACCACACTAAATTCAAGAAAAAATGGCACGTGGTATCGCTTGCGAAGGGTGGCAATGGGTCTAACATGTGTAAGAACCATAAGTAACTTTATGAATTACAGATGATAACTTGATGTGCATATGATAGTAACTTTATCATAATAAACAAACACTATTAATTGTTCCATAGAGTGTGATGGTGGGGCGTTGGCCGGTTATGTCGGTCAGAGTCGTGAGCCTATTCTAAGTGTAGCCACTGAATAGTACTTATAGAGAGAAAGAAAGAGAGGAAGCCACTTTTATATTCCCAGGAATAGTTACTCCGTATGACGTACCTTACAACGTGGGAAGTATCTAATGTAACGGATGGTATGTACTTGTAGTATATGAGTATATAAGACCACATATGTAGTATGTACATTTTTTTCAGATGTGGTATGTACAATTTTTAGACATAGTTCTTTTTCTATGTGTATATGAAGGTATTTGCAAAATACGCTAAAAACTATAGATTCTCTTACAATCTTCTGTGTATTTCATATTAGAGTATCTTATAATTAGTATATGAGTATACCCAAAGTAATAAAGGAGTATGTCAAGTTCGTTTAGATAGTATATCAGAGGTACTAGGAGTAATTACACCCAGGAGTAGAGGTATTTTTCCTATGTGTGTGTATGCATGTATAGATGGAGAACTCTTATGGTGAAATTAAGATGCATGAAAGTACCCGACCCATCAGTTGATTGTTAGAGATAGAATCAAACTTCTTCCATGCATGCAAATTCTGTGTAATTAATATCAGGCGAACTGAACAATGCGGCGACGTAGTAGCTAGCAAGATGCAGTGTTGTAATTGCCGTTGAACAAAAACAAAAGGAAAATAATCCATTGGTCATTGACAGATGACGAAGGTGTCACACAAATATTTTGATGAATATGTGAATATTTCAGGTTTTCAAGTGACCGTGTTAAACAAATAGTGCACATTATGTGACAAGAAAGAAGATGAATATGGATATGATTTTAAGGGCGTGTCCAAAGGTGTGTCATCAGCTATTTATAAATCTTATCACATAGATTTTTTGGTGACATGGACAAGAGAGAACATATGAGACAACTCAAACTCTCTCTCATGTGAGACAATATTGGCACAAGAAGCAACCGTAGAGAGAGTGGGTATATATGACACATTCAGGCCAGTGTTTAATAATTTGTAGAGTCAACTATTGTCCCTACTATTAGAGTGGTTATGGGTGGTTTTTATTGGAGATGCCGCGCTTAAACATTTATAAAGAAACGGACATACATATTTGGAAAATTAATACATTTAATAAGGATGCGCTTATAGAAGAGGACAAGGTTTGGCTGGACTATTAATGATATTAGCTATGAATGATTGACAACTATGTTAATATATATTGTATATTATAATATATGACATTCTATATTCTCTATTATACTAAATAATATTAAAATAGCATAAATGAAACAATTTTTCAATAACTAAAATTGAATCGAATTAAAAATGTAAAAAAATCTGATATTTGAATTGTCTAAAATGTGTGCAACCAGATGTTTTCTAAGTGTAGTGCTTTCCCATCTATATGATTTTGCTATTCAAACAACATAATCAACACACGTATATAACCAAACCATTTAAACAAAATTTAAAAATGATGCTCACGCAAGGTCGCCTTGCTAGTTTAATTTAATAGTCGTGCTGCATATGCATGATCGGGAACTTAGAGCGATGCTTAGGGCATCTTCAATGGTACTGAGTCAGCTGGTTATTTGTATGTACATATCAGCATATATCTTATGTGGAGGAAAGAGAGTATGCAAAACACAAACAGCTAGCTACTATTTCGTCTCTAGTCTATAACGCAAAACGAGGCAGACTCTATAAATGACTGTGTGTGCATGTAAACATCAAATAGCTATCCTTATAGATAATCCTTTGGAATGCTAGCTTCTAGTGTGTACTCTATAGATGATATGAAATTTTTATAGATAGTACTTAGCTAGGACCATTGAAGATGCCATTATGAATGCAAGCTTCTTTTCAGAACGTTACCGTGTGTTCCGCGTGGGCGGACGGACGTCTCCAGTATAGCGAGCCTAGCTAGCTAGTACTCTAGCAAGGATGTAAGCACGGAGCATTGGCATGACGCGAGCTTTTGCGCCACCGTAAACTTGCAGACACGGAGCATTTCGATGAATCTCTATAGATTCATGCCTGCCTCAGTTGGGAATAAAGGCACCGAGGCGGCAACCACTACGGCCACCTGGTGGAGGCAGTAATGCTAGCTAACTACAACAAATGTAGACACCTAGTGGTAGTGGATGCAAGCATGCAACGTCTTATTTGAGACCTAGATTCTACAACGCATTAGCAGATACCATCACTGGCACGGCCACTGGGTGTGCCCCAGGAAGGTGGAGACGAAAGGTAGCCGTCCGTGGAACCCGAGGGGCATCCAGGCATGCGCTCAGCGTAAGCACTTTCCTAGAGAACACTACTAGCTAGTACCACTATTTACTAGTAAATCACAAGCATAAGGGCACAACTCCAAAGAGGTGATTGGGCCGAGTTGCAAAAGGCTAGGCCAGGCCTAGATTAACACGGGCAACTTGTTAACATTGACTTTCCTTTCGATCAATTATGGTAACACTCGCCTTTTGGTCCAGTTCTTTTCAAATTATGACTTTTTATAAATAAATAAATATGATGATTTCTCTATCATTTTTTTAAAATAATTTATTAAGATAACTTTTTCGAAGCAGTACGCTAGACCTAAAAATCATTGGTTACAGCCATACACCATCAACCACCGCACCCTTTAGCTACAAGACGCAGGCAATGGTTAGCCGAATCACTAGCTGGTGCGCACTACCCTAGCTTGAGAACTTGACATGACTACAAGAATCTCCTTAGCATATACCCTTAACCAAAGGGCAAGTAGCACCTAGCGTTCCACCGGAAATCACTCGGGGGCATTAATTGTCTTCCAGGAAAGCCCCGAGGCACGCACCCAGCTTTACTAGTACTTCTTGTGAACCGTTCACCGTTGCCTCTAAGTAGCCAGGCATGCAGAGGAAACCATACCACTAGTTCTACGTACCGAATGAAAAGAGTAAGGTGAGTTAAAGCTAGAGAGTAGAGAGTTGCATGCCCAAGATACCACGACCAACGGTTCTGCCGAGGGAAAGGAAGGACCCAGCTTTTGCCTTTCCAAGGACCTGGGAGACGCACGCCATGCGAATGGTAATGCCGCAGAAGCGCATGCTCGCACGAACGAGCCAAAAGAGAGGAGGCGGCGGCCAGTGGAGGAGGAGAAGCTGACGGGCCAGCTGCAGATTCGTGCATGCATGCATGCATGCATGCGCGCATGTGCCCGCGCGCCTCGGGCTTCGCCTTTCGCTCGGTTCGGCGTACGCTTTCGCAATTTGCTCGGCATGCGCGCGCCGTGCCCGGCTGCCGTCCGCTCCTTTTCGGTCCAGGCCCCATGGGTCTCGGCGCGAGCCTTTTCTTGCCTTGTTTAATCCAACTGGAGCAGCCATCCATCTGAGAAAACGGATCTGCTGCAGTGGCGCCGCCCTGTTGGATTGGAAGCTAATTAATACGTACTGTCGATGGAAGAACAGGGGGTGAGTCGCCGTCAGCCTAATCATCCGGGGTTGATGACAAGGGCTATGCTTTCTCAGGCGAAACTTACGTACATTTCATCGATTCGCTTTGCTATGACGGGCCAGGCCTCATGATGGCTTGTAACATCAGAGATTCGCCTGGCCAGTTAAGCTACTGCAACTCGATTGCAACGTCCATTATTGCTCACTACTTGAGATGCTACAATGGTTGCACTCGCTTGTTCGTTCTCTTCCCTTTGGCTGGGAGCATGGACGTACATGCTACAGCGAGTGTAGTGTCCCACGCATAGCCGATAGAGTTTGCTTGAGCTGAGAGAACCCGCTTTGAGAGAGAGAGAGAGGTCGGACGTACATTCGAGAGAGGAGAGTGGGTGTCTTTCAAACATGACTGATATTCACAGATCAAAAGTGTTGTTATCAATTCATCTTGTCATAACACAAAAGTGGAGTCAAATCCAGCAGCAGCTGGCTAGCTCTACGTGCTTGGACGGAAGTCATCCATGCATCAGATGCATGTGCCTGCCCTGTACTTGGCATTATTGAAATTTTCATTTCTTAAGGCCGCGCTCAACTGAGCTTTTGCCACCGCGCGGATGACGATTTTTTACTGTGCTACAGTACCTACTACAGTAAAATTTATTTTTCCGTTTTTTTAAAATTTACTTATACTTTTTTTTCATTTTTTGTTTTCGATGTTTTTATATATATTTTTACATTTAATTATACTTAATAAACCAACTCAGCTACAATATTTTTTCAGCAAAAACTAAAAGACATCGCTATTCCGATCACCCCCCTAAGTCTTTACTCCTCCATCTGACCTTATCCACTGCTTATCTTCATTCCAGTCTAGATCTCATCTACAATTTGTTTATTATGAAGCATAGACCGCTCTTGCTCCCAAATGCTCCTTGCTTGACGCGTGGTTAGCTACTCATCAATCTGGGCAAAGAATCCAGTTAATTATTTGGAAAAAAAAGGAAAGATAGGTGTAGATTTATAAGAGCAAAGAAACCATTCAATTTTGCACCCGTTTATGCATTTCTGTAGCCCAGTGTATGGCTTATATAATATAATTAAGGGATTTATTTGGTTTTTGAAATAAATATTATACACAACAGTGGTGAAGCCAGAAAGAAAATAGAGGGTGGGCTCAAAGCATACTGGTGGTGAGAAACACCAACGAAGTCATACTCGAAAACATCGTAGTCTACACGTGAAAAGCGGCCCAAATAAAATAAAATCAAATGAAATAAAAAAGTATAAAATAAATACTCGGAAGTATATTATGAATTTAGATGAATTAAAATTTTGAACCACTTAATTCAAAGTTTGTATGGCAAAGAACAGGTCATTGAAAGGTTTGACGGAAGAGACAATATAAAATAAGATAAAGGAGACTGTGCGGTGGTGCTGTTTTTGTGGGTGGTGCCTATTGATATGGCTGGGCAGCATAGTTTTTGAAATAAGTTTATCATGATTTTGATTTGGTTTTAGCAAACTAGAAAGGAATCATGTTGTAGAAAGCAACAGTAATTTTTTCTCTCGAGCAACAGAAACGCTTAAAGTGGAGAGAAAAGCAAGAAGTAAGCAAGCAGCAAGCAAAATGACAAGTATTACTAAAAATACGTTGTTAGTTGTTATCAATAGCAGAAGGTTTTTGATTTGCTTTATTTTGTTTAAGCAAAATGACAAGCAACAAATAATGTATGAGCAATAAGTAAATATGCAAAATCGCTTCTACTTTACTTGTTGGTTACCAGTGGAGAAGATGAGGCTCAAGCCGCACTAAAACCCCCCTCCCCTCCCCCCGTTAGCTACACCCTGATACACAATGAGGTGTTTGTTGGTTGATGGCATTCTAAAATTATGTAACAGAAGGAAAACATGCTCCATGTCTGATTTAAATTTATCCATAGCACAGATTAAGGCAGGGTCTGTTTTGTGATATATGCAGAATGATACATTGAGCACGGCCTTCACAAACAAAAAAAAAACTGTAGGTATCAGGACGAGCAACGACAAAAGGAAAAAGTTACAGGAAGAATTCAAGAACAGGGACGGGTGTCGCATGCTGTCGTGTCCACATTGAAAGGAAATCCCTAGAATATTCCTGTTGTCTTTGCAGTGCTAAAAATTACCTCGTCCCCCAAGTGACTTTGGTAGGGCCTCCTGTTCTGTACCAAGTCCGTTCCATTCGAGCTGTCATTTCGCCGATGATACGCAAACTGCTGCCCAGCAACCAGAACTTTCGTCACTTCCGTGCATGGCTACCAAAAGGAAAACGGATTCGCCGTAGGTACCCGATCTTCCTTTCGGTGTTGCCTAATGAGTACTAGGAATACTCAGGTATTTTAGGTGGTAGATCACTATCCAATGTCTTAAATTTAAAGTATTCATATTTTTTTTGAGGAGAATATGGTAAGATCCGTTGGATAGAGATCTAATATTCCAGATTTATTTTTTTAGGAAAAAAATATGAGAAATCCGTTGAATGAAAGTCCAATATCAAAAAAAAAATCTAAATACTCTCAGCTTTAAAAAAAAAATACTCGAGTATTCCTCAGTACTCTCCTTTCTTTATTTATTCAGGCCTAGAGCCGTCGGACATACTAGAGACCTCCAAGCACCCAAAAAGTTCCATGCCGAAAGTAAACTTGATGGAGCAAAGCAATTGTGGAAGTGTATAACGTATTAACTATTCGACGGAATCTTGATCTGAATACTAACTTCCGAAACTTTCAGCTAGTAGGCAACTTTGATGAAACTGTTGTATATCATGGACATTTTGATAATTTTCTAGTTGAAAAAAGAACGGAAGAGGGAGTACTGGTCCCACATGTTGGTGGGATGGTGAACAAAGAGATAAAGCCGAAGATCATTCTCTTCATATGAGCGGCTTTGAGGGACAGTTCGGTTTTGCCCTATTCTTGCAGCAGCAAAGTCAAAGGGCGACGGCGGTGATGGAGGCGCCACCGGCACGGGCGTTTTGGCACTAGACCTAAAAGTTAAAGTCACGGAGAAACTTTAGGGATTTTCCATTAAGGACTAGATTTGGTTTTGCCGCATTCAAAAGGAAGGATCTGTGGCTTGAGCATAGCGTTCACAGGTGCTCTCGGCTGGAGTACTTGTCGGTCTTGTGTGGCATCTACCCCAACCTTTGACTCCTACTTCAGCTACCCAAGGTTGGAGTGTGGTATTGTATCTCCGATTACCATTGTCCCCTCACACGGCATAGCGAGGCGCTTGGTTTTCTGGGCAGCGTAGTCGGTGTGCCTTGCCTTCTTCAATTGCTTCTTGGTGATTTTGAGTATCACCGGCACCATGAGTTTGTCGGCTGTTTGCTCTTTGTAATTTCAAGATGTATTTCTGATATTTGTGTGGTATCACTGATTGGAAATTGTAAAGCATTGGATTCATTTGCTCAGTGATGAAATGACATATTCTTGAGATTATATATAAATGTGAGGGTAGATAGATCTTAGGCTTTCTGCTAGCTTTACTATGGTGATCATTGCATTTGCTATACCTTGTTTGATGCTATCTTGGTTTAGTGGTTAGTTTCGGTTGTTCTTGTAGTAGCCGAACTCTGTTACAATCAATAGTGTTAATGTAATTTGAATGTTAGATTGATTATTTCATTCCTTTATACTGTCCAGTATCATTGGACCATGATCTGATAGTTTTATTTAATAGCAAAGCTTGATTTAGAGTGTAAGATCTTATCTACAACTATCATATATAATTAAGATTAATATTTATCATAGCGGAGATGACTAAGAATAAATCTTGTGCAACTAGTCTTCCGAGAGCAATATATAACATATAAAATGTTATTAACATGCTGAATTTGGTCATACATGTTAAATTTATATTAATATCAGCATTCAGTTGGAATGAATTAAATTATTCGCATATGTATATGCTAATGATATACTCTTACGTGATATATATATATATATATATATATATATATATATATATATATATATATATATATATATATATATATATATATATATATATATATATATATATATATATATATATATATATATATATATTGGGCATATGTTTCTATTTTGATGGCTTAGAAAGTTCATATGTTAGTATGGTGGTCAAGTTATTTATATGTCTTTTATTATGCTTGTGTCTTTATAAAATATACTAGAATCAAATCTAAATATATGCTTATCATTCATAATAGAAACTATGCGTGAGAGAGATAATAATATATTACACACACGAGAGCGAAAACCAAAGCTAGATTCAGTCGAGGCCAAACAGCGCCCGATTGTCGAACATGGGCACTTCAATATTACCCCTCCGAGGATGATACAGAGCTGCCTATAGGATGGTTAGTCATCAAAAGCAAATAACACAAAAAAAAAAAACATTGACAATACAATACCCTGTACAAGCACTAAAACGGCAAGCAACACAGCACATGTACAAGCACTAAAACGGCAAGCAACACAGCACGCAGCACATGCACCACACCCTTTTGTCACTTCAAGCGCACCGTTGAAGTCGGCAAATACCTCGCATCATTTCTCGCCAAACCTACTAGCATTCACAAAGCTTGAGATCGATCGATGCATGCCACGCCTCCCGCCACCGCGGCAAACAACACAGCGACGGGTGCGCTAGAGCAACCCTTTGGCCCTCCATTGCTGCTCGACGTCGTGGGCAATCCTCCTCGCGTCGACCGAGGTTCCCATCAGGCCGCGTCGGGTGAATCCGACCGAGTAGAGCCCCTTCTCACCCTTCCACCCGTTTGGAAATGCTCTCCTTGGCAAGCCATCTTTTTCGGAAAACAACTCCCTGTCCTGCCCATCTCAAAGCAAAATACGATTTGGAGATCAGGACGCGGACGCACAGGAGTTTACCAACTTACTTACTGCTAGTATATAATTCGATATGTGACAGCCAGAGTCAATCTTACAGAGGTCTCATTACTTTTTTTTTCATCCAACTGTGATCTAAATTCATTTGGAGAGTTCTTCCAGTGTTTCCATTAATTACATGGTCAGATTTTGCCTCTTGATTCTCAGGGGGAAATAGTGCCACTCTAAAATTACATACTCGACACTATATTACAGAGATGCCGCTGTGAAACAGTAAACGTACCTTTAACCAGGAGGGAACGTTGCTCTTGTAGCCAGTGGCAAGCACAATTGCATCAAACTCCTCCGACCGTGTGTCCATAAACTCTACATGTCGTTCTGATATCTGTTTTATGGCAGGTCGAACCTGCACGGTTCAACCATTGAGAACAATTACAGCTCAGTAATAAATCAAGGCAGAGATTGATCGATGGATTCCGTCGATCAATCACTTCCACGTTGCCTTGTACTTCAGTGCTGTGAAACAAACCTTGATATCGCCAGACTTGATCTTTGCAAATGTGCCGACGTCAAGAACTGGGGTCTTCCCTGAGAGTGACTTGAGCTCAAGAGGACCAATGGTAGGCCGCTTTAGCCCTAGCCGAGCAGTATCCCCAAGCATGGTCCGTGCTATGAGCAGTAGAATCTGGTCCACCACGTGGACTGGGAGCCACTTGAGCAGCCACATTGACAGCCCAAAGGTGGACTGACCCAGCATCTCCCTGGGCAAGATGTGCACCTGCCAATGACAAACAAAATCTTAGCTAACGCTCACAAAAGGCATTGCAACATTTCGACTAATGATAGGATCATAAAATTAGTCAGAGCAAATTTCTCTTTTCCGAAGTCTGCTTCCTGCATGCTACAAGAAGCAACATGGCCCATTTGAAACACACTCCCTGGACCAAACTTATTCCTTCATCTCCAACAAGTATAGTATGCAAACCCCAGCTTGCATTTTTTTTAATCTCACTAAGCTCTTTCAAAGCTGAAAGCTCCTTCAAAGCTGAAAGCTCTTTCAAAGCTGAAAGAGCTGTGAGAAAGGAATGCACCTAGCCATGAAAGGTAGGTTCTCAAGCCATTTTGTTAATGTTTCTTTTTAAGTGACAGACTTATGCTATGCTCTCGTGGTGGTGATGGGGACCCATGGCTAATGTGTGCAAATCATAGTTTTTACATGAAGTGTAGACGAAAAAGCTCTTTGCACTATCCTTGGGGCAAGAAAACTATTAGCAGAAAACTAATCAAAGAACCAATAGAACATGGAGGACACAGAGATGGTCAAAAAAAGCTGCAAGTACACACGCGTGAAAATGAATCCCGAGAAAGAACGAATTACTCAAAGGACGAACACCAGAGAAGCCTTCCGTTTCAAGAATCTCCCCCTTAAGTGACAGCTAGCTTGTTGGTAACCCTCAACTTGGCATCAATTAATGCCGAGTGTACTGCAGGTGCAAGAACCAAATTGGCCTTGAAAAATCTTGCTTTTGGTGCACACTAATGATTTCAGGCACTAGGCCTTCCTTATGCTCATGAGCTAGAGATAAGCACGCTCAAGCCGCTGACATGCATCCGCCATAGGCTAAACCGGCACCTCAACAACTATAACCCAAAAATAGTAATCAGGGGGGCATCTCCTCCTATCATTACAGTCTAGGCCTACCACTTCTTACAGGGTTAAGAGTAGGCAGCAAATATAAGTTATAGAGCATAATTTGTAGTATAATAACTTCATAACATTGACAAAAAAAAACTAATAGAGGAGGAGGAAGTCACGTACAGCGTCTCTTACTACAATATGGGGCTGTGCATTGTGGTTGCAGAGATCTAGGCACACCTCCATTCCGGAATTGCCACACCCCACAACAAGAACTCGCTTCCCAGCGAATGCGCCGCCGCTCTTATATGCACTGGTGTGCATAACCGTTCCCTCGAACTCTTCTAGGCCATCAATCTCTGGCTGCACAACCTCAGCGTTCTCGCCGGACGCCACAACCAACCACCGAGACACATACTCCACCTCCTCCCCCATTCTGCCGGTAGCTTGAGTCCTCACCCGCCATAACGAAAGCTGCTCATCACACTCTGCACACACCACCGTGCGGTTGTACGTAGGGCAGATGCCAAACCTTGCAGCATAGTTCTCCAGGTAGGCTACAAACTGCTGCTTTGATGGATAAATAGGGTAGTCTGCAGGGAAAGGCATGAGGGGAAGCTCACAGAACTGCCGTGGAAGATGAAGGCTGAGACGGTCGTATGTCTTGAGCTGCCAAAGGGAAGCTATGCAGCTGGAGCGCTCGAGAATAAGGCTGTCGATCCCCTTCTCCTTGAGACATGCAGCGACGGCGAGCCCTGATGGTCCTGCACCCACGATTATTGGCCCGGGAACCCAGATACATCGCTCGGAGCGAGCAACGACAGCATCTGCACTCTTCTCGTTGCAGAAGGCTTCAACAGGTTGGCGGCAGTTTTGGCTGAAATAGGTTTGGAAGATAGGATCATGGGCTCTCTTGCCCTCACTTTCACTCCAACGGTCCATGCACGTAGGTAGGCTTCTAATGGGTGTTTCCTCGATCTATCTATTGGTGTTGGCTTCAATCTCAGCTTTGTTGTACATGAATGCATGCACGACAGAAAAAAAGATGAAAGAAGAGATATGCTGTATCTCAAGAAGAGTTGGTGCAGATGTGAACGATTATATATAACAATCCTGTGTTGTTTTGTGGAGGTTGGTGCCTGGGTAATCTAGTGGGACTCGACTATGTTAAGAGAAGAGGGAAAAGGAAACGAAGTAGAGGGGAAGTTCTGAGGGTGGCTGTCTTATATAGTTCTATGCCCAGCCTTGAATGCATGCCCTAGCTTTAGTTGGTTCTTGATTTGAGTGAGATCAAGTACGCCCATTCAAAAATAATATAAAAATATGTAACACTTGACGGACGTGTGGCAAGGTCTGAATAAAGAGAGCATGCATAGACTATAGGACATGAGAGCCCATTAGTAGTGAACATAGTTTAATCCCTGAACTGTACATGACGCGTAATCGTCAGTGAGCAGATAGATCATCATGAGAAGACACTTTTTTTTCATGACCAGAGGAATTAAAGTACAGAGTTGCGACTTAGTTGTAAAAGCTAAGTTGGCTAAAGCAAGATTTACAATAAGGAAAGAAGTATATGTATTAGCTAGAGCAACTGCAATAGACCTCGCATGCCACGATTTATTCTCCCCTATCTAATGCCCCAGCAGTGAGGAAATGCAGTTCAAAAGGAATAATTCTCAGGAACCTACAAGTTAAAATGTAACTTCAGCTTAGTACTACGTTATGAAATGCGTGTGCTATCTTAAAGCTAGCCCAGGATAAAAAAGACTGTTCACCTGCAAAAGTTCCTATTGAAGCATCCATGAACCATAGCATCGATCAGCTTCTGGGGCAAATATAGTCCATCAGTGTCTAGCACCACCAAATTCTCCAGCAAAGAATGATTTAGGAGGAAAATTCTTTGAATTGCGACGCGCACTGGCAGAACCTCAGAAAATCCGAAATTTCGGGGTTTAACTTTTCCAACGATTGTTCATGGAGCCATCTTGCTTCTAACACAATACCCATTCAGACGAACTATTAGGCCTAAACAGTTGCCAGCCGTCAGCAATACATGTTGAACCATTAACGTGGCACTGCGCCTGGACCTCTATGGACCAACTGACCAAGTGTTGTACCTAATTTCTTTTTTGCATTCAGAAGATCCCTACACAAAAATAGTGCCGTCCCCAACATCTCTCCATGGTAGGGCCAAAAAATTTGAAAGGTCAACTCCAAATAAACAAATAAGGATGTCAAGAATTGGCGTTGCACTTAAATTGACCCCAAGTTCTATATACTGAAATGAACCTAAATTTGCCATGAACGAGAATCATCTAAATGCAATGATGCAGGGATGACTATTTCAAGCAAGTTCAGAAGAGATCCATGCTAACTTCCGAAGTTCTCCTCTTACTGACAGCAGACTACACAGATTTGTTCTATGTTGCTAGCATCATGAAGAGATCCATGCTAAACAGACATAACACAGCTCTCACAAAACCTGGTTCTCTCCCTGGGAAACCAAACATCCACCTGTTGTGGGGCACCAGAAAATGGGAAATCCAACAACTAGCTTCCTCAGTGGGTGCAAGCAAATTGTGGCCTTTTGTGCCCTAAACAAGAGCAGCAGCCTTTCCTGTTGCCAATCAAACCAAAATCACTGCTGCTGCACACTCAGCACATGTTGCAAGGATCCACCTTCACAAGGATCCACCTTCCAATGATGGAGGATCCTGAGCTCGTGCCTGCCATTCTCCCAGTATACTTCCTCCTGGATTCTCACTGGATTCCTCTTTAGCCACCCCACTACCGTACATCGCAATCTCTTAACCATCGCTTTTCAGGATTCGTACAGTCACAGCACTCCAGAATGCTATTGCCTTTATTTCGGTGAATGAACAGCTCCAATGTACCCTTTCGGTAATAGTATTAGTATACAGTCCTTTCACATGGTATGGATCCGAGTCCCAGAACCAGCATTCTTGCCATTACACTACTAGAGGACGTGACTTGGAGAAGTATATACCTCCAATGAGTGGTATATTACTAGACAACAGAAGACTTGTGTTGCAAGTAGTGGCAAGGACCAGTGTACATTACATTTCTTTTCTAAGAGTCTCGGAGAGTTTTGAAATCCATTAGTGCGATAGCTTTATCAATCTGACACAACCATCCTTCCACACAACAGTGGTTGCTTTTAGACAATCTAAGAGAGATATTTTGCTATTCATAACTATGCATCTTATTCATTATGAGAAGTCATATATATATATACACACGATTAGTTAGGTCTTATGGGCTACATGGGCCATATGGACTGAGAGAGAGAGAGAGAGAAAGAGAGTTAGACACCAATATGTACAACACTCTTAACATCTTCCAAACTCAAGATGGATTAGGAGGATCTGAAGCACTGAGTTTAAGTAGATGAAGTCGATGTTGTTCCCGAGTCTGAGCTTTAGTGAAGAAGTCTGCAACTTGAAACTCTAAAGGCACATACTAGAGGTTGATGATCGATTGCTGATAATAAGACCTTGTGAATGATGGATCAACACCAGTATGCTATATCAAGTCATGCTTGACCGGATCACTAGCAATCTAAATGACACTTGTGTTATCGCAAAACAAAGGTGCAGGATCATAATAAAGAATATCAAGATCAGCCAAAACCAATCGAAGCCGCACAATCTCTGAGGTAGTAGCAGCAAGAGCTCAAAGCTCAACCTCTACACTAGAGCGTGACACCGCGGTCTACTTCTTTGACTTCCAGGTAATGAGCAAAGTACCAAGAAAGATGCAATGGTCAGTAATAGATTAACGATCAACAGGATCACTCACCCAAGTGGAGTCAGAGTAAGCGTAGAGCTAGAGCTGACTTGAACTGGCATAAAACAGATGTCTAGACATAGTCCTCCTCAAGTATCTCAGCACACGAAGGTGACTGTAGTGAACTGAAGACAGCAAACATAGCATGTAGGAGCCTCAACACCTAGGGTGGCTACATATAGACCTCCTTATGTAGATCACCATGAAGAAAAGTACTCTTGACATCCATATAAGATATAGTTCATGAGCATACTATTGTCACAGCAATGGGAGTATGGACTGTAGTCATATGAGCAACATGAGCAAAAGTTTCATTATAATCTCGACCATAAGCCTACAAAAACCTCTTGCAATAAGACGTGCCTTGTATCGCTCCACTAAATCATCTAACTTGTTATTTGGCTTTCCAGTAAGGTACTTGACTATTGATTTAACCACTATGTGTGTACATGGGTGTTTGGGTTTACTTCTAATCATAAACACATGCATGTGCTACATTGATTTCCTGAATGGGCATTAATAAGTTTATCTCAAGCTTGTAGAAAATCTTTGTATACTACAACATGGTCCTATCCCACAGAACCTTAAGCCACCTATCATGAAATGAGTTGACTACTTCGTAGTCTAAATTGAGAGTTGTTGAATAAGGGAGGAACAAAAGAAGCTTTGTGCAGGGCTTCTGCTATTTGGAAGTGAAAACATAAATTTATCAGCCTCCAAGAGGTAAGACCAATTCAACAAAAAGATGAAGGGAAGTCCACGTTTACAAAGAGAGAATATATCATGTCCAAATATAAAATGTAGAGCTATATATTAATAATATTTTCTCAAAAAAATTGTGTTTTAGTAGTATATATAGAATTGGCAAGCTTTGCCTACATTTTCTAAAACTTAGAGAATTATAGTCAACAATAAACCATGTACCTTCTATATATGTATCATCAGTACATACTGCTTTTCTTTGATTGCCATATGTAGGCTTTGTCTATCATATGTATGATTGGTGTAGGTCGAGTAAGGTGACTAGAGGAGGTGAATAGGAGTCCAAATTAATTCCGAGGCTTTTTAAAAAAATTTTCCTTTGAGCAGAAGCAAAACTTTTTACTCTAATAGCTATGGAAGCAATGAAGATCAAAGATAAATAATCACAAGAAAAGATCTGATCAAAATTGAGCAAAACGCATTTTGACAACCCTCGGCGGTCTAACCTCTGTAGATACAGTGGTCTGACCTCCATGAAGGGGGCGGTCTGACCTCCAAGACAGTTAGACATCTGTTTCAATAGCGGTCAGACCACTATAAATAGTAATTTTAGTGTTATTTTAAAACCAAAAATACATGCAACTTTTAATCAGTTGATTTAAATGACTTAAAACTTTGCATGCACCTTGTCTAGGATGTAGAGGGTGCAAACGGAGCGAATACGGATGGATATTGCTCATTCCGTATCCTTTTCTATATTTTTTGTCGGAGTTGGAATCGGACACGGATAATACCAGATACTAATACGAATACATATATTCTCGTTCATGAATACAGAGCGAATATATGTCGCTCCGAATACGGTTAGTCTCGGTCACGTACATCACTTTAATCCGCCAAAACACGCTCACGTTGATTTCGTTGACTACCAAGCGAAAATCTACCATGCATCCAATTCTTAGCGGAAAGGCTGAACTATCTTGATTGGAAAACACCCTTAATTCTATATGGAATTTCGGCAAAAATGATGAACTCGAATAAACTTTACTAGATTAATTTTTCTCAAAGATAGTTTGAGCTCTAAAGGCTACAATTACAAGGCTTATATAGCTCCTTGGGACGTCCATATAGCCCCAAATCGAATACAATTCAACCATATATTGTTTTAGACTTAAACTCATACAAAAAGGAAACTAGCTTTTACAGCTATCATATTGTTTCGATCATAGTAGATGATTCATGATGTATTTAAAGATGAGATCTTATCCATTGCATAGGTCTTGAAATAAGCTTTTCAACGAGTACAAGGATATTCGAATCGGACTCCGTTTGTGAAAGTTATGGCCTTTTTAGTATGCGCCTGTTGGGCTGTCCCGAACTGAATCCGAATTAAGTTCTGAGTTGAATCCGAGTTTGAATCTGGTAACTATCTAAAAAAATATCATGTAACTATCTGAAAAAATATCCGGATAGTTTCGTATCCATCGGATAATGTTTGTTCCGAATCCGTTTCCGTATCCGATAAAAAAATATCTGAATCCATTTCTGTATCCAGCAAAACCTCCGGATATCCAAAAATTTGCTCCAAATTCTATCCGAATTAAAACGGACGGATGGACGGTCAAAAATATCAGCTCCGTTTGCACGCCTACTAGGATGTGCATGCACCTTGTCTAGTATGTCAGAAATCTATTCCAATCAATGATTAAGAAAATTGATAACAAAGTTCTAACCTTTTTTCATTAGTGTTAGACCGCTGGCACCATGCGGTTGAATTGGCAATTCACACCGATTAGACTAGTACCAAAAATTGGTTTGACTGATACTAACAAGTGGTTGAATAGCTAAGGCATCAATGCGCAGCATGCAGACACTCACAGGGAACTCAAAGTGCTAATTAATGTCTACACTAATCCATAGGAGAACCAACTTGATGGCAACACAAGGTCAGTAAGGCTATAATTCAATGATAACACAAAGTCAATAAAGCAACATCAAATCATCAAGTCACAGACCAGCAAATCATCAAGTCAAATAACAGTAGTACTAAAAACTATTACTATTACATGCTTAATTCAAGAGCAAGCAGAACATAATCCAAGAATAGCATGGCCAAAATTCGAATTCACAAAAATCAAACTCAAGCAATGAAATCGAGACACGACCAATGTTAAATACTCATCACTCACATGGGGTTGCCACCACATGGTCTTACAATTGGCAATTTAAATATCACTTGCATAATTTGGTAACAAAATTGTCCCCGTATCTATGATGCACATCAAAATCTATGTTTAAGATGCACACAAACACACAAAATAGTTGATGTTTTAGGTTTTCATGGTAAAACATTTATGTATCTACTAACTACAAAGAATATTTATGTATCTTCCAATCATGCCCATGTATTGTGGTTGAGAATAGAGTAAGAGAGAGGAATTACTAGGACAGTTAACAGAGGGTTGATTTATAATCTTATATCATTCTTAATACATGATTATCTATTTTGTAACGGAGGAAAATTTTAGCCTTATTCTGATATACAAGATCAACACCCTATATGTTGCTATAACTAAAAGAAGTTCATAGCAACAATCATGGCCACACAACTATTTTTCAAGAACTATAGCAGTAAAATGCTCAATTTTGAATACATTGATGACTTGCTTGGGAGCCCAGTAAAGGCGATGACTGATGACAAAACCAAAAGATAAGAGAAAACAATACATATAACTCATAACCAAAGTTCTCAATTTGAACCACAAGTGCAAAATCTAATAATAAAAGCAAGGTTGTCATGGCGTCGCCTAGGCATCCTGGCAACTGGAGGGTGACACCGAGGCCATTCGCTCAGGCTTGGGGACTTAGGTGAGTGCCTGGGATCGCTGGGTGATGCCATGATCGCCTGGGCGTCGTCTAGCTATTTCTAGCGGGCCCTTGGGGGAACCCTTGAAAGGGTAGGGTTTCAGCCGAGAGAGCAGTCTTTACTCACTTCAGTCGCTGCCCCTTGAAAGGTTGGGGTTTTGCAGGAGAGCCTAGCTTGTTCCCATTGCTGACACCCCTCTCCACCACTAATCCTACCCCTCTCTACCGTCAACTCAGCTCAGGTGAGCCTCCTCCCTCCTTTCTTCTTCTCCCTTTGCTCTACTTTTTTCTTATTCCTTGTGGCTTGTGCTGCCTCTATTGTGCTTTCTTCTTCTTCCTTGCCTGACCTCTGCTCTCTGTTTACTGCCTTAGCTTGCTACCTTTACTTCTACTCTGGACCCAAGTGGTATGATTCGTCGGTAGGTTTGGATTCCAATGGTGATGCAAGAGATGCCAGTAATCAGTTTCAAACATGGGTTTGTGTGAGATTTGTGATTTGTCCATGATTACCATGAATGTCTTGTAAATTTTGTATAGTAGGAGGTCATTAGCTCACAATAATTTAACATAGTGTATCTAGGTGGATCTTCAATCGAAGTAACCTATTTGCCCTATATACAAGCTGATTTATCAAGTTAATGTAGTGTTTGTAGCCTGATTCCATTGGTGATCTCTACATATTGTGTGCTAATGTGCTTATGGCTTGTGTGTTTGTGATAATTGTGTTTGTGCCATTGCTAGAGGAGGAAAGGATGGAAGTTAGCCAGTTGATGGCTAAGCATGAGTTATCTTGGAAACATTATGGTTGCTCACTAATGTTAGATGCATGGTCAGATAAGAGAAGTAGCCACTTGATCAATTTCCTTGTCAATAGTCCAAATGGGACTTTCTTCTTGGGGTCATTTGATGCATCAAGTGAGGTTCATGATGCTAACTATTTAGCTGACTTACTTCAGAAACAAATAAACGAGATCAGTGCAGAGAATGTTGTTCAAATGGTCACTGACAATAGAGCTAACTACAAGGTAGCAGGAAGGATTCTAATGGAGAGATTCCCTAGTCTATATTGGACCCCGTGTGCTACCCATAATTTGGATCTTATGCTTGAGGACATTGGCAGTATGGTGGAGTTCAAGGATTAGATTGCTAAAGCAAGGCATATGATAACATTCATATATAGGCATTCGAGGCTTTTCAATGCAATGAGAGAGTTGATGAGTGGGAGAGATCTTGTGAGGCCTGTGACTACTCAGTTTGTGACATCTTTCTATGCTTTTCAAAGTTTGTATAGGCATAGAGATGCTTTGAGAAAGCTCTTTGTTACTAAGGATTGGTACAGGTCCAAATTGGGCAAAACTCAAACTTGGAAGAATGTGTCCAATGTTGTGCTCTCCACGGCATTTTGAAATGATGTGGAAGATTGCACAAGAGCAACACACCCTATTGTTAATGTGTTGAGGCTTGTTGATAGTGATAGAAAGCCCGCAATGGCAAAGCTTATTGTTGCTATGGATACGTGCAAGAAGAAGCTCACGGAGAGTTTCACGGGGAAGGAGAGATTGTTGAAGAGGATCAGAGAGATTGTTGATCGTCGGTGGGAGGATCAAATGGAGAAAAAGTTACATGGGGCTGATTTGTTTTTTAATCCACAAAGATTTTTTAAAATCTTGGGAGGTGATAGTAATCGTGCAATAGCCATAAGGAATACTTTTAATCAAGTGATGATCAAGATGTTTAGTAGTAATGAAATTTTGTTGTCCACCATTAATGTCCTAGCCAATGACTATGAGCATACCCATGCTAGCTTTGATACCACAATAGCAAAGACGCAAAGGAAAAAATAGTCCTTGTGAGTCCTCAAAATTCTAATTTCAATAGTTCAATTGGTTCTTTACTTCTTTCTTAACCTTTCTAGTTTCTAATATAGAGTTTTACGTTTCACACTTTACCTTTTTGTTGGTTAGTAGAAATCAAATGGTGGCTTAGCTATCCCACTAAAAAAGGTCGCAAAGCGCATTATTGGTCTTTGTTGTTCCTCATCCAATTATGCATGCAATTGGAGCACATTTGATTCTGTAAGTATAGTGAATGCAATTAGAGCACATCTAATTTTGTAAGTATATAGATGTGATAAATTAGTTTACTTATGGGTTGTTTTGTACTTTTGTTTGTTATTTGATTGTTTCCACTTTCCAACTCCATACTAAGAAGAGGAACTGGTTGAAGTTTACTAGATTGAATGATTTCGTTTACATATCATATAACAAAAAAAGATTGCATATAAGTTTCAAAAGCATCATGGACAAGGTAACAAATCCAACCTTTTGTTCCTAAAAGAGTTCCAATGGAACGATGAGTAGGTTGACAAGAATGCTGCAGTGGCTGCACAAGTGCATGCTGGTGAGGATGATCTTCTATGGTCTCATGTTGATGAGGCTCTCAATGTGATATCCTCTCTTCATGGTTGCAATGTTCCTAGGAGAGCTCATGGGGATGTCCAAGGGAACCAAGTCCAAGCTTATAGTCGACGTGTATCTCTATCAACTTGTGATCATGAGGAAGATGAGATGATGTGTGATGATGAATATGTTGAAGATGACTTTGTATAGCCACCACCTTCTCATGAAAATGGTGAAGAATGTGCTGAAGTTGAGCTTGGGCATGAGGATGAGTTAGAGTTGGATGAAGAATGAATTTGAAAGATGGAGATGAGAGTAGAAGACTTTTGAGTTATTTTGTTATCATGTGATGCACTCATGTAGTCTTGCTACTATCAGTCTATCACTTTTTATCTTGGTTATATTATCTATACCTACTTATGTTGTCACTTTGAAAAGTGAAAAGTGAAAACCTAGTTGCTATTATGGACTTTATTATGGTTATGTACTAGTTGTTGATTTTGCTATTGAATTCTGTTGCTATTGATTCTACTACTAAATTATTGTTGTTTAGTGGTGTTCAATGTTACTTGTTGAGGGGATGATTATATTATTTTTCTTTATTTGTTGTGATCTGTCAGAGGCCATTATCCAACATCTAATGATTTTGGCTCAGATTTTATTCCAATGGCTGCAAAAGACTACAATGTGCAGGTATTTACCATTCATAGTCCTCCAAATTCTTTTGATGCTAAGTTTTGACATACAAGAATCGTATCATTAACAAGAATGCTCGAATTGGCAAGAATGTGGCCATTATGAACTCAAAGGTACCAATACTTTATTTGTGTAACTGAACTTACTATGAATATCATGTCACTATGTCAGCTTTTTATGTCACTTGGCTAAAATTTGATGTCTAGGAAATCCCATGGCAGAAACTAGTTTATTTGGGCTGTGTTGCACATAGAATCAAAATAGCGGCTTTTGCTAACATTATTTGTTCATGCTATTAAATATTCGAGTTGTGAAAATTTTCAAAAAAAATGTTGATTCTACTGCTGAATTGTTGGATGGATAGTAAAATAGCATGCCTAGTGACATTGATCTACTATGGTTGCGGTTTAGTGGTGTTCAATACTTCAATAGTACTTGCATTAATTTGTGAAAATAAAATGCTATTGTGCATCACTAACTTAGGATATTATTGAATTATTAAAACCTTGAGGGTGTATTGTGTACTTAATGTTAGTTAACTTAGTTATTATTTGGAGAATTTGTGATATGCTTATTTAATTTTCTGCCAGATGAGGTATTATGTGAGGATGTTTATTTAATTCTCAGCTATATTATTTGTAATTTTTTATTGCCATCATTTAATTCTCACTATTGCGGATGCCTAGACAGCTAGGCGTCTAGGCGCCCCATGCTCGCCATGACTTGCCAGAGTGTCGTGACAACCTTGAATAAAAGAACACATAATTGTCTAAAACTAGGCTTTGAGGTGGAGTAATTTTGTTCAATTCTGGGTAGTATACAACAAAACCATCTCCAGAGTGCAAAACTTCTGTACATACAAAATATGAATGTAAATCACAAAGAACGTTTGAACAAATAATAGCTTACTAGTAGTGCGAGTAAACGTGCTCATGACGCCTGAGTTAAAAACAAGTATCCTAGATCCTGAGAACATAATTCTGACATAGCCATAGAATTGCCAAAGCTCTAAAAGGTTAAGTAGCTCTATGAATAGTTTAAGTCATGTTGAGCAGACAATGCAAACTAACTAGATCTGCAAAAGGATATATGTTTCAGGGAAAGCTGCCCTAGTTTATCTCTCAGAACAAGTATGGAAACTACTAAAGTTCCTTATTTCCTAATCAAACTATATTTATAATTGCAAGATTGTTGTCCATGCGTAAGCTCATGCGTGAGCATCATAATATGGGCATCTCCATTTTTGGCCGTCATTGAAACAATATGATAAGTGAAGAACCATATTCTATATTGTGTATCTTTTTGTCCTTCCGCAAAAGCATACATGACATATAGTTTGCATTTTTCAAATACCAAAGTATACTCATTTTAGCTAAAAATGAAGTTCTGACAGCTATGATATCAATGTTTTGTTCCAAACCATGCTCAAACTTGAAGACTTTTGCATGCTTCATTGTGATGATCTGCATGTTAGAAATGTAAAGTAACTTTACTTTTTCAAAAAGGTATATGCAAAATATTTATACTTGATTGACAGTAGTCAGCTTACAAGCATAGACTCGGTAAATGTATAAAGAGTAGGAGATAGCACATGAGCAGTCCAAAAACCCTTTGAGATAACCAAATATGGGTAATAATATAATGGTCTTTATTACGTAGGTACTAGGCACAATATTCCCTTGTGGATAGCGAGTACAAATTATTGTTCATGGTTAATGCAAGTGTAGTGAAATTATAAATAATTAAGTATCAATCAAGAACAAGTGCAATTTGTGGAAAGAAAAGAGAAAAGTTGGCTATGATGGCATTGTTGTGTGTGTTTCATGGAATATAATTCCACATCCATAACATATATAAGTACATAAAGGCTAAAGCTATCATGGACCAGATTCGAGGAGAGCATCAAACCACAAAAACATCAAGTTGTGCTTGTGCGTCAGAGGTACATTAATTTCGTAATTTTGCTTGCACGCTTATCAAAGATGCAAGTCATTACATTAAGTCAGCAATCTCACTTGACAGGGTGAGTTTTACAGGAGAAGTTAATTCTCAATATTTAGTTTGGAAGCAGTTGGCACAAATTTTGTGTATGAATCAATGACCCTAAGAACAGCTACGTAAATTCTATGCAAAATTTCAGTAGTCTCACCAGACATCTGTTTTTCATGGACACTGCATAAATGGATTATTGCTTATATCATGACACCCTTACAGCCATCTACTCCGTAACAAATGGGTGTGAGACACTTCCATGGGACCACCTATTCTCAACATTTTTTTTATCTTACCTAATATTCACCACGCTGCTGCCTCGTTGTGCCACCCTTCGATGCCACCCACCATCCTCCCCCGCCACCCATCGCCCTCATCCTCCCCCGCCACCCATCGCCCTCTACCGTCACTCACCGCCGGATCACCGCCTCCTCAGTCTTCCTCTACAACCGAGGAGGGGCAGGTTCAACGGTGGTTGTGGCAGCACTCCCATCGGGTGTAGCCAGACCTCCATCGTCGTGCTCTGTCGTTAATAAGTGAGAGAGAGGAGTAAGAGACATAAGTGTTGGGGGAGAAATGGAGATAGTGCTATACCGTCGAAATGCTATAGTGTTCTTTAGTTTTTCTCAAAAAAATAGAAAAATTAGGGAATAGTATACCATTCCCTTATCTTCTGATGGTACAACTTCTAGCCATTTGATTTTGCATCTATTGCATGAATCCTAAAGCCTGTAGTGTCTCTCCACCCATGAGTCTGTGACTTGCTCAATCCCTAATTCCCCATTGCATTGTAGTCCCTCTCTCCAAGCTTCGCCACCTTCAAATCCACTTGGCAAGTGCAGCGAGTAGTAGTGGTAGGCAACGAGCTAGCGCGGTGACCAGGGCGTGGTGGCGACAGTGAGCTCATGGTCAGCCTTTGTTGGACCTCAGTATGAGAGCTCGAGCTTTGCACTCTGCCACCCTTGATGTGTTGGGCTCGACTTTCTCTAATCCACAGCAAGGGCAGCACCACATCCCATCACTGGTGACTTTGGCAGTAGCTAATTCCTACATGTCGATAGCACTGCATGATTTTGCCATGAATTGAGCTTTGTATTGGCGAATTTGAGCTCGGATTTGGGATGTTTTAGCATTGTGACGAGGTGGTTTTGAAGTAGTACATTTTGCTGTGCTTTTGGAACCATTTGAGGATTGGGAGTTCTTTGTTGCTTAATGTTCCTGGTGACATTACATGTTTTTTTAGGATTTGGTTTTGTACTTCTTGCTGTTTACGGTGGATTTTGTGGAAGAAATTTTTTCGTTCGCCCTAATCTAGGCCTAAGCATCAACGTCAATTGAACAAATCTTCATTGCTGGATCGTTGTAACATCGCCAATTCTATTTTTTCTCATAAAAACTCCTAACTTGGGGTGATTTTGTGTTGAAATTTGTTGAAATTTCCACCAAAATCCCAATCTAAAACATGAAATTCATTTCCAAAGCATGGGTTTTGCTTTTTGAAACTGATGCATGCCTCAAAATTTTCTTTTCAAAATTTTAACACTCACCTAGAGCTTGAGCTACTGTAATGGACTAACAGTTGTTGATGCTATGTGTCTACCAAGTACGTTGACGATAGACTATCAACGTCCTAGTGCTGTTATTGACCCTGGTTGAAACATGAAACTTCCTGAGACCTTCCAAAACTTTGTAAAACTTGTTCAAAATATTGCTCGTGGCTTCTTGATAAAAACTACATGAAACATGTCAAAACATCTCAAAACTTGTTAGATACTTCCTGAAGCTTGCTTGGAACTTGATGAAACCTACATGATACATATTAAAACATCTCAAAACTTGTTGAAACTAGCTTGAAACATAGACTTAAAACATAGGACTTCTCAAAACGTGCGAAAACCTATTTGAAATGTAAGCCTTGAAACCTTGCTTGAAACTTGATGAAGCCTACTTGGAACATACTAAAACTTCTCAAAATTTGCTGAAACATACTTCAAACATAGATCTTGAAACTTGTTCAAAACTTACTGTTCCACTGGATGCATTTCCAACAAGTTAGTGTATAGTAGCTTACCGTGTTTGAAACATAATACTCTTCCAACTCTTGAAACACGTGCTTGAAACGTGATGAAACTTATATAAAACATGTGAAACATCTCGAATCTGGCATGAAACTTGGTGAAACTTACATGAAACGTGTTGAAACATCTCGAAACTTACTAAAACTGAAACATAGATTTTGAAACCTTGAACTTCTTGAGACATACTAAAACCTGTTTGAAACATAGACGTTGAAATCTTGCTTGAAACTTACTTGAAATATGCTGAAACTTCTTAGAACTTCCTAAAACATGCTTGAAATGTAGAACTTGAATCTTCTGTAAAACTTATTATCCTCTTGGATGCATTTCCATGTTAGTGTCCAATAGTAGCTTTCATGCTCAATCCATATGATACATACATGATACTTTTGTGACTCTTCAAATATGTGCTTGAAACATGATGAAACATACATGAAATATGTTAAAACATCTTGAAACTTGCTCGAGGCTTCCTGAAACTTGCTTTGAACTTCATGAAACATGGTGAAATATCTTGAAACTTGCTTAAAGCTGCTTGAAATATAGATCTTGAAACCTAGAACTTCTTGAAACATGCTAAAACCTATTTGAAACATAGACATTGAAACCTTACTTGAAAGTTGATGAAACCTACTTGAAACATGTTAAAACTTCCTAAAACATGCTGAAACATGCTTGGAACATAGACCTTGAAACCTGTAAGTTCTAAAAAAAACTTAGTGTCATATTGGATGCATTTCTAACAAGTTAGTGTCCAATAGTAGCTTCCATGCCCAAATACGTACATGATACTCTTCAAACTTTTGAAACTCGTGTCTTACTTGTATAACATAAATTGATGTCTCAACTTCAAAACTTAACCATTGATAATAGAAAATACACACAAGGTGAATATTAGAGTGAAATTAGAACTAAATTCAACCATCTACGAATGTTTCCATTTTAAGTTGGTGCCATCACAAATATGATGAAATCATAAGGATAATAATTTTTATTAAATCATAATTACACAAATGTTCATTAGGTAGTATTTTCGTTAGTGTCTACATCCGTTTTATTACACGCAACACTTATCTCTTTGTACTCATCATCTACCCCAATAACAGCATCTAGCAACACTTGCTTCCATTGTTCTTTCTATTCATGATTAAGATACCTTGAGATTTTACGATCTGGTGTGTCCATACCCAAAAGTCTTGCAGAGAATTCATGAGCATGTGTCTTTAGTTCTTCTCACACTAAAGCATAAAAATTGTAATGAATTTGAAAGAAGTGTTATGAAGGTATCACATAAAAAACTTGAAACGACACTTGGCCATCAATTTGACTAACATTTTCATGGAACATCTTATACACATAATTCTGAAACTTTTTTCCATAGGCCAAAACAATGTTACTAGTGAAGAAGCTACAACATAGTAACCAGTCATGCGAAAGACCGATAAGGTGTCAAAAACATCAGCATACTTGTCAACACCTTCGTCCATGGCTATCACCAACTACTCATAGCAAGTTCATCACGTTTTGAGACATTTTGTCGAATAAGTTGCATGTAGTACACATGAAACACATCAACTCCCAAAAAAGGGATCTACTCAGATGGAGAAAACAATGAGGAACAAAACAAATCAACTCAGACGTGTGAAGGAGGTCCTGCGCACGTGAAGGAGCAAAGCGGCAACAAATATCAACAACAAGGTTTCAGGCCAGCGTTGAGGTTGTGCAAGGAGCCAGAGTCGACGACGAGCACACGGTTAGTGAAGAGGAGGTCAGTGTCAAGGTTTCACACGCGCAGGGGGTGGAGAAGGAATGAGCTGATGAGAAGCACGCGGAGGCACGTGAGGAGGAGGCCGATTGCAAGGTTTCACCAGGAAAGATGCGGACGATTGCGAGTGTTAAGTGGGGAATGCGCAGAGTCATAGGAGTCACACGATCGGCTTGCATCTAATGGCTACAACCTATACCATTTGAATGCCTCCCAATAGCTCCAATAAAATATCACTGTTTCACAGTTTCATAATAGAGACACCAATGCCCACACTAGACACAACGCAGTAGTGGGCAATGACAAATCAAAAGCACCCAGAGCTAGAGACATCGCACCCCAGACAAATGAACAACGTAAAATGGGCTGTAGGCCAGTCTCACCATGAAAATGTAACCGTAAATTCTTTAGTACTTTGCCTACCACAACCTGAATCACTGAGGAAACAGAGTGATGATTTTAGGCTGTGGTAAACACGATCAAGAGAGGAGAGGCTGCACACAGACTTCAATTTTTCCTGATAAATTGATGTATGGTACAAAGTACGTACAGACTTGGTAATGCTACAAGCCTACAACAAAAAGAAATGAAGTTATGCAAATTTCAAAAAATTTCTGATGGATTGATGAATCGTACAAAGTGTACACTGAAAGTGACATATGAGCCACTTGTAAGAGCCACTGCAGGAGCCACTTTGAACAGAGTGGGTTCTCAATACGAGTGTCCCTTACTCCATTAACCTCTCTCGCAATCAACCATAAGCTACAAACAAAAGTCAAAAACCACAGCACTTTTGAACATGGACTAAAAGAGGGTAGCTCTAACCAGTTTAAAAGCCCCAGCTTCTGGCTTCGACTTTTGGCTTTTAACTACAAATGATCTGCAGCGGATGCTAGCTTTTTTGGAGTAAAAAATAGAAAAATGAGAAAAAAAATAAAAACGTGTTTTGTCGTTATGGACAATGTAAAGGAATAAAGGGAAAAAAGAAAAATATAAAAAGCCAAAAATTAAAAACCAAAATGAATAAGACAACACATTTTAAATGCTAGAAGCCAAAGACATTCAAAGCAGGACCAACAACGTACAAGCTTTGAAATTATTTTGGATGCATTGATGTATATGGTACAAAAGTACAAACCAAGTGATACACGATCGTTGAAGCTTTGAAAGACACGCATCCGTTTTATTTTTTTGAGAGAGATGCAGCCTCGCTATAATTAAATTTTTAATTTATCCTCCTATTGGACGGATGCAGAATTTTTTAAAAAATAATTAATTTTTTATTTTAAATTATAGTATTATACCTTTTTTGTTTTTTTAGCTTTGATCATATGTCGCTCCATGGTTGGATGACTCAGATTAATCGTCCAATCGTTAGGCAACTAGGGGGTATATCCTTACACCCGCGCGCCCGGCCAAGCCATGCTCATTTCAATTCGCCTCTCATCATGTAGGACACTCCCAGATGTGGCTCCCGGAGGGCCACATGCACAGGCCTCACCAGTGCCTTACCAGGCCAGAGGGTCGGTGTGGGCATATGCCTACCCTCGGGCACTGCCGCCGCCGAGCCAGGCCGGAGGGTCATGGTGGGCATGTACCTATACACCGGTGTCGTCGTTGTCCATGGACCCCTACCTGGCATTGGCAGAGTATCACATGTTGTTCGGTCAGAGTGGGTACGACAGTTTACTATAGGTCATGGCCCGTGTGGAAGGTACATTTTATATAAGGTTTTTTCGCATCATATATTACAGAAATAAACAATACCTATCATGTAGGTATGACGCACAGACCAAGAATTCAACTATCCCCTATGAGGATCTCCCGGGGGACATGACCGACTTCCTCACGGATGACCCGGTGGAGGTTAAGGGAGCACATGAGCCCGCACTCATCGAGGTTCGTTCCGGGTCATAGCTCAGTAATGCCTAGTACCCACACAGCCAAAGGTGTAGTCGATCCCCGAGGCACTAGGAGCACGGGTCAGCATACTCCTAATGGCCTCACCTTGTCAGGGTGCTGACACCCCACGCTGAAGAAGGCCAAGAGGGACCGTACGAACGGGCACCGATCGGGGGTGGGACGTGGCGATGGCGGAGGAGGTGCTGCGAGTGGTGTAGCTATTGGTGAGTAGCGGTTCGTGCTTATCCTCTGTGTATAAATTCCCTATTGCATCGTAATATAACTTACATTCTTACTTACGAATCATTGTTAGCTCAACTGTCCTCACAAAATTGTTCAGAAATTTATCACACTATAACAACATACAATGATCACATAATACTATTACGAGTCTAACAAATTTTGTACCCTTCAGAATTTATAAAAATTACAAATAGATCAACCGACATTATCTACCATTTTATTTCAAATAAAAAACAACATACAAACAAGATTTGTTAAATATAATACCTACAAAAAATCGCCATTTACTCCCCCATAATTATTTTCATTAGATTAATAAAAATAATTATATTATTATTTTAAATTGTCCGACCATTGGGCGATTTGGACTAATCGCTCAATCAGATTAGGTTTGTCACCCAACCGTTAGGCGACAGGGACTAGTCACTCAATGATTGGGCGACTTGGCCATATTTTGCCAACAGTTGGATGATTTAGGCTAGTTGCCCAACCGTGCGGTGACATATAGTCAAAATTGCAAAAAAAAACATAAGTATAATATTATAATTTAAAATAAAAATTAATTATTAAAAAAATCGACAGATACATGCTCACATGGTACATAACTGGACCGTAATCATTCATCTTTCTTTAGGCTTGTATCGGTATAGGGCTAGAGGCGAGGCCCTATACTAAGGATCCGCTCATTTCGGCTTAATGTTCTGGTTTATTTTTACTATTCCTAGATTTTGTTTTTTATGACTTTTTATTTTTTTATCGGTTTTTTTTCCGTATTCATTTGCATTATACATGGTGGGTTAATCTATTTTTTCTATTTTTTAAAATTTAATTAGACCAAATAAACCACCATCAATCATAATACAATTTTAATTAGTTACAGTGTAGATTCAACCATAAATCATTATTTTTTTAGCCTCTCTAAACGGTCTCTAACACTAGTGTCCGGTGGATAAATGAACGTCGTATCCCTCAAAAACCGGTTGCTGTGATGTAGCGTAGGAGTAGTACTGTGCACCATCCATTGCTTTCACCAAAGATGCGGCAGTATATCCAAAGATTCGAAACTTCAGAGGTCACAAGTCATCTCTTGGGACTTTCAGAAGCCTATGATGACGATCGATCCCTCTCGTACTTTTTTAATCCTTTTAAAGCATCTTTAACCGATGCCGGGCTGGATTAAAATCCTCGGCTTCTAGTTTTGGTTGTTGATTTTTAACTGTTATTATATTGTAGTGACAGTTAACTTTTTTAAATTAATAAATAAAAAATAATAATAAAGAGAAAAACTGAAAAACATCACTATATCTTTTGAAACAATATAAAAGAATAAAGAAAAAATAATAAGCAAAATTAAGAAGCCGATATATTTTAAATATCTTCTGACAAAAACCGAAACTGGTTAGAGCAGGACATCATCAAGCCAAATTAATGGCATATAAGATTGTGTTAGATCTTGTAGTTGATTTTTTTATTCTGTAGCGACAGTTAACTTTTTTAAATTAAAAGTAAGAAAAATTAATTAAAAAGAGAAAAAATAAAAATATTGTTATATCTTTTAAAATAATATAAAAGAATAAAAATTAAAAAATTAAATTTAAAAAACTGATACGTTTTAAATATCTTTTGACAGAAGTCGAAGCCGAGCAAGATCTCGTCAAGCCAAATTAATGGCACATGAGATTGCGTTAGATCCTGCAGTTGATTTTTTTCCCGAAAGTCCATCATGGACTCCGGACTTCGGAGTGTTGCACCACACGCAAAGTGAAAAAGGGTTATGCTGTTGTCTATCAGCTTAATTAGTCCAATGACAACTCAAGTAGCATAGTCCTTTCCTGTCGATCTCTTTGCATGCATGGCTTTGAATTGACTCGAGTTTTTACAATCTTACTTAACATTTCTATTAAAAAAGAATAAATGTGCGTCAAAAGAAATATCTTATCGCAAAACCACACCAAGTTCCATTCGATACAGCTGTATCGCTAGCTTAACACTGACCTCAGCTACAGTTACCATGCATGTTAACTTCTTTACAGCACACCACAGCCAGGGGTGCCCTGATCTTTCGATTTTTTTCGGTTTCAGTTCCTAGTTTCAGTTTTTTTTCACTATTCACTACACTATCCACTAACTCAGCTACAGTAAAAAAAACCCCGCTACAGTAAAATTTCAGCCAAAAACTAGAAACCATCGCTAAAACGATCACCACTTAGCAACCTAGATTCTAGCTCGGAGTATGAGATATTTACAGTCGCAGACCTCAGTTAAGTTCGAGACATAACTATAGTAGTTGTAAGTGTCCAGCAATAAAATTCTAAGGCCCCGCTCAACTGGGCTTCGGCCGTCGCTAGCAGTGGTGATTTTTTCACTGTAGCAGGTACTGTAGCTACAGTATCTGCTACAGTAAAATTTATTTTTTTCATTTTTCCTGTTTTTTTTAAATTTACTTATACTTTTTTTCGTTTTTTGTTTTCGGTTTTTTTTAAAAAAAATTTACATTTAATTATACTCAATAAACCAACTCATTTCTGATGTTTTTTCACCAATTCTGATATTTTTCAACAAAAATCAAAAGCCATCGCTATTCCGATCACCTCTAAATCCGTCACGTACCACAACTTACTTTTAATTAGCATGCATTATTAAGTGTACAGTGTACTACAAGTGCATTAATACAACCAATGGGCTAATGGCTGATCAGCGTGAGATAGTTGATGTGCTGCTTAACTAGCTACGGACTAGTTAAAAAGCAACATCTACAGAGAAAGCAGCTGCAGGTGAGGAGGACAAAGGGCGGTGGTCCGTTAGATGGCTGTCGCCACGTACGTGCGTACGACGCATGCTCACGATTGAGCACATGCACTGCACACACTCACGAAGAAAAGACAAACTGAAACTACATACATCGACCGTAATTAAACGCGCGTACGTAGCGAGCTTAGCCACAACAATAATTAGGACATCCTAGTTTCCTCGAGTACCCAGTCCTAGATTCTCTCTAGCTTGGCTGCTACTATGTCTCTGTGTTGTGTTTTTCTCTCGCTACGTCGGGATAAGGGACGCCGTCCAAGTATGCAACGCATCACCGTGCGTACGTGTTGAATTGGATGTGTCATTCGGATACCGAGAGCCTCTCGTTTTAATGGCTTCTAACTTTTATTTTATTATTTTTTTAATTTTAATTTTTCTAATTTTATAGGTTTTTTTATCTTTTTGTATTATTTATGACGGGTTAATCTTTTTTATTTTTATTTAATTATATTAAATAAATCATTTTAGTTATAATAAAAAATAAATCAACTATAACAAAAATAATAATAAATCATCGTCATTCTAAACTCTAAACTCTGGTGAGGGCAGGCGAGCTCCGTCCCCCGTTCCTTCGAACCGCTGATAGGAGGAAGATTCGCCCCGGCGGGCAGCGGCCAGCTGCTGCGCGTGGCGGAATCTTTGTTGGGCGTTCTAGTTGGCGCTTGGCGAGACATGGATCCACACCGACCATTTCCATGGCAAGGCCGTGTGTTAGCTGTTCCAACGGCTGATTATAATCCTGGTTGGACGCCAGTGAGGCTGCCGTTTCACACGGTTGATGCCTCGATAGTGTATGGGGTGATCGTTTCGGTTTTTTTCGGTTTCAGCTTTTAGGTTCAACTTTTTTTCACTATTTACTACATTATCCACTAATTCAGCTACAGTGTTTTTTCAGTCAGCTATAGTGTTTTTTCAGCTAAAAGCTAAAAGTCATCGCTATTCTGACCACCCCCTATATCCAAACGGTTTTACCTGAAAGTGATGGACAAAGCCCCCATTAGCTAGTAGGAGCACATATTGCATTTTACGTGTGTGAACTGTGATTCGTAGCTCGTAGGATCTGTTCGACACGTAGAGATAGATTTGCAGATACAAGCAGTGTACGTAACTCATAGTAAGGAGCAGCAGCATTTTACGTGTATGAATGTCTACCGATGCTTTTGGAGCCAGGCATTCGAACGAATCTCATAGTAAGGAGCAGCAGCAGCAGTAGAGTAAATTGGTTTCTTCGAACCCAGGAGCTGACGGGTTTATTTTCGGACATGTGACCATGCACCTTTGGAGGCTCTTTATCGAGCATCGACAAGACGCGACCACATCGTGAATTCGCGACGTCGGGAGCCCGGGGCCAGAACATCACGTCAGTCACCGAAGAAGCCATGCACGGAGCATCCCAGCCCCAAGTCCGCGAACGACACGATCCAAAACTGCCATTGATCGATCTGATCTCAGTTAGATCATACGTTGCGGTCGAGGAGTCACCCAACTCAACTGTAGTCAATGACGGAGGCCGGCCGGTCCGGCGCGAGGAAATGGGCGCTGATTAGCACGTACGGACGACAAGACGCGACGAATTGGCCACGTCCTGGGCTCTGACGACGGCGTCACGTCGGTCGGCAGCTGGCGGGCGGACGGGGCCTCTCGGTGCGGTGCGGTCACGTTGCGCAGAAAGGTCGACGAAGCTAGCTAGCTAGTAGATGCGTACAAGAGCATGGAGTCCAATCTACAGTTCGCCGTCCGCCTTACCTGACTGCCCGAGTGCCTGTGAGGGCGCTGGCGCGCGTACGTCCGCGCGCGCGAGGAAGCCCACACGGCGCGGTTCGTTCGATCGATCGACGCCAAGCGCCGGGCGGCCGATGGCGACGCGGCCCAGATCGAAGCGGTTTACAGTTCACGTCGCCGACGACGTACCTGGTTGGTGCGATTCGCCAACCCAACCGTTCCTATCTACATCATCGATCTATCAATCAGGCGTGGTCACCAACCGCGCCAACCGTCGCACATGGCTGCTCCTAACTCGCAAGTCCTACCCAAACAGGCAGGGCAAAAATATGAAGGGAGTGTGTAGAGGGTATTTTTGTGTTTTCTGTGCTTCGGATTATTTATATTTTTTAGAGGTACGTAGGAATGATTCGAGTATTTTTTATGATTTGAAGTACTTAGATTTTTTTTTGATGACGGTGAGATTTCTTTTGGAGGAGGTGTCTAAAAGGATTCGAGTAGATTCGAAGTAATTTTTTTTGAAGGAGACTTCCACTGTCCACTATATATCCGGTAATGTCTGCGACATACGCTTTCGTTACTTGCGAAGGAGAGGACGTTGCCAATTCGGCACTTCTTTGTTTGCCGGCTACTCCTTCCCGATTTTCTTTGCTATTGTATAGACGCAGAGTCAGACTGAAGCAGAGAATAACCTATTTTATAAGTTCGTCAAAAGTATTTAATTGCAAACGAACCCGCATGCACCTAGGATTGTGAATCATTTCGCGAGGAAGAGTTCTGTTGGTGAAAGAGTTTGAAGAAAGGAGATATGGAGCGAGTCAAATGTGCCCATGAGTGTCAATCGTTTTCAGGATATTAAGTTCTTTTTTTATTGAAGAGTTGAATCAAGCAGAGATGAAAGAAAATTGTTTTGGCATTGCCAATTCAAAAGTATAACCTCACGAAGCAAAACTGTGCTTCTCAAAATGTGATCAGCATTCGTGGAAAGGGCCCAAGCTAGAAGTTGACGTCAAGAAACCAAGGAAGAGTACCATCACGTACAGAGAGACTACAGAGTCCGAATTAAGCAGGAGTTAGCAAGTCTAGATTCAGCAGTGAACGACAGAGACAATGCACGTACGCACACAACAAAGCACATGCCCAATTCCTGTGCCATTACTCACGTTTGAAAAGGTTAATCCTATCAATATCACAACGGTGCCGGGCCGATCGGCCGACGAGTTCAGGGGAAGAGCGTCTCCCGCACGTCCGCGAACGCCGCCAGGATCGCCGGGTAATGCCGCGGCGAGTTGAGCACCAGGTACGTCTCCAGCAGCCGCTCCGTGCTGTTCTCCCCGTCGCCGTCGCCGGCCGCCGGCCACTCGGCGATCATCTCCTTCATGGACTTGCGGAAGTCCTCGTACGGGTCGGTCGACCGCTTCACTACCGCGAACCCGCCGTCCGTCGCGGCGGAAGCCGTCGAGCCTCGCGGCAGCTCGAAGCTGTATCGGCAGCTCTGAGACGCGCCACGCCTCGCAGCAGCAGGCGGCCCGCGGCACGGGCCGGACACCGAGGCGCGCGCCTTGGTGTTCTTGCGCGGGCAGTTATAGAAGTCCGACGAGTCGGAGGAGAAACTTCTTGAGGAGAAGAGGTTTCGTGAGTCCTCGTCGTCGGAGGACGAGCTGCTCACGATCCTGCGCGACGAGTGGGTCGAGAGCCTGCGGCTGCTGGCCCGCTCCTTCCACCTCGCCACCGGCGGCGGAGGCGATGCGGCGAACGGCGAGGAGGGCGGGCACTTGTGGCCCTCCCACTCGCCGGTCTCGTACGGCAGCCCGGTCTCCGTGAGCCGCCTTTCCACCTTCTTGGCGTCCGCGTCGAGCGGCGCGAGGAGGGACGGGTCGGCCGCGTCGACGGAGCGGCGGCCGGCGCAGTCGATGGTGATGTGGACCAGCGGCGTGGGGCGCGGTGCCGAGACGGAGAGCCGGCGATCGTGCTGCCCCCCACCAGCCTTCTTGCCGCCGCCTAGGCGGGAGTAGGAGGGGAATGCGAGCGGCGGCGGTGGCGCGTCCTCGTCGCGGCGCTTCCTGCCCCCCGCTCGCCTGGAGAAGGCCGAGAGGATGGCGGCGAGCCGGTGCTTCAGCTTCTTGCGACCCGTGCCGGAGCCGTCCATGGATGGCCCTTCGCTTTGTTGTTGTGTTCGTGCTGGCGACTAGGCGTCTCGGTCTCTGCGTGCGTGTATGCGTGGATGGAGCGCGCGCGCGCGCGGGAGGGAGTTGGTCTATCGCATTCGTGCCGGGCTAATGCGGCCTCGCCCGCGGCTTTTAACCGCCCGTTCCGCGAGCTAAAAACAAAACCGCCGAGCCGGGGCCAGGGGTGCTCGCCTCGCTCTGCCTCCGCTACGTGATGGGGACGTGCCATGTAACGTAGTGGGGGAAATGGCTCGAGGCAGGCGGTTACGCGCGACGCTGCGACATCGCTGAATCGTGGATGAGTTTACTCGGTCTCCTCGATTTGGCTTGGTTTACGACAAGATTGCCCTGTGTTAATGTCGGCTTTGTGTTGCCTGCGTGGCGCATGGGAGCGCCTCGTGAGCAGCGTGCACGTGGAATGCTACGGTGACCAATGGCCTTACGAGCAGCTTGCAGAATAAACTGGTGCTCAGCACAGTGCGAGGCACATACATTTCTTCATGTGCAGTACAGTTTCCGGACGGAACTTTGAAAGGAGAAGAAAATAAAGAGAACAAGGAAGTAGATTGGTTGGCGATTTGGCATGCATCCTTTCTGTGTATGTAACTGCTCTGTGCAAGGCCGCAACTGCCCCCAGTTTTACTGCACAATCGGCCGGCCATGTGCCAGTGTTGACTACGGCAACTCTGCAGTCTGTGCACCACTACTACAGTGCCGCCAGTACATATACTAATACAACGTTTTTACCGCAGCAATCAACATAGCATTACGTAATTGAAGCGTTGAACAAATCCGAACAACCTGTGTACAGGCGCTTTGTTAAATGACGTTTCTTCGTGGGGGCATACACACATAAGCATGCGCCCAGTGCTTTGTTTAGTGGCAAATGCGTCCTCCAGCTGTGGGAGCCCAGCTGAGCTGTTCTTTTGGATTATAAGTAACTATCTATCGCGTAGACGGCGCACTGCTTTTAAAGGTTTGACCTTATAAAGACAAAACAAACAGGTGTTAGTAATACAAAACTGAGGACAGATGGACAAGTGAGGCCTATGAGAGCAGAGGGGCCTAACAAACCAAACATGCGTGGGCAAGAGATTCAGGATAAGCGCAAGTTACAGTGAAGCTAGCCTGCAATTATCTGACCAGTGTTCTGTCTCCAGACAGACTTGTATCTTTCTTAATTGAGTCTGGGATAAAAAAATCACTGAAGGATAGATACCAATAATTAGGCATTTCCAGTGCATTCTGTACATCACAGAAACAATTCCTTAAACAGGTCAAGTGCCTGTATCTCCTGCCATTTGTATGATCAGGGTCCAAGGGGGCACATAACAAACAAAAAAGTGAGATTCCCGATGATGATTAGCTGACACCGGAGTTTTTTTAATCTACAGAATACACAAGCTTATAATCAGAAAATAACAAAGAGAAAACGTTGAGATTGTACCGTTATGCAAATAGAAAATCCAGGGTAGTTGATTTCAGCAGCTTGTTTGTGTTCCCAGTCTGTTTATTCAGTAATCATTTACAATGTGGACAATCAACAGCTCAAAAGGCAAATTAGTTGGTGAAAACCTGATTGCAAAGGTGCCGATGCATCAATGCACAACAGGGCTTGTGTCAGGCCTCTGAATGAAGTGAAGCTGGGAAGGGAGAAGACGGCAACTGGCATAACGCTTTGACGACTTCGGTTGCGCAGGATGAACGGCGGATGATGAGCTGAGGAAGCGTTAAGTCGCATCGGAGGGAGGATAAAGACTCCAGTAACTACTGTGCGGGAAAACTGTAGCTATCATCTTCAATTTTCGCATTTTACTTCAGTAAACTTTAGATTAACCGCTCGGCTGTAACTGGGTGTTAATCCTGGGTATTCTAGCCCAGACTAGCTTGGAATGGAAGTAAGAAATGATAAAGTAACGTTAGGTTTTCTTGCTTAGTCCCGTAGCGTAAACCCTAGTTCTAGCTGCCTCTTTTTTATCGATTGCATTCCGGTTTCTATTCCTCTTCCAGATTTTCTTGTGATTTTTTATCCATTTCCCTGTCATTCGGATTCGATTCTCTTCAGATCTGACATAGGTATTAGAGCATAGCTCGATTCTTCGAGTGGAGATTGAAATCAGTGAAGGTTGAGTAGAATCAAGTGATTCCCCTGTAAAATCCCTGAGTTAGATTTGATTGTTTACTCGGGGTGAAGAGTCCCTTCTCTATATATCTGGGTTGGCTTGAAAACAGTTGTAAAATCCCAAGATTTAGGAGAGAGGAGGTTAGGCGACGGTGAAGGATTCCAAGAGGAAGAGGGGAGAGGTTGGCACTGGTGCTCGTAAAATCCCTTGAACTGCTCCTGGGAGTCTAGCGGCAATGGTGGCAAATAGTCGTTCTCATGGGAGCTTGGTGGAAAGGGAAGGAGACGTCAATGTGAGATCTAAGATTCAAGCAATTAAAGGGGAGATCCAGGAGTTACAAGGATTGAAGACTCTGAAGACAGATGTGGAGGAAATCAAGAACATGCTGAGATCGTGGGGAAACCCTCCCTGGAAAGTGGCTAGGATGTGTTAAGGGTATTTAGGTCATTTCCTATTATCTAGGATTTGGATCCTTGTATGTTTCCTTCTACTATTTATATACCTTATGAACAATTGCAATACACAAGAAAGCATTCCAACTTACATGGTAGGAGAGGAAAGGAAAGGAAAGGAAAAGAAATGGAGGGAGAAATAAGAAAAAAAAAAGAGAAAAGGAGATAAGCTGAGTGCTGTCAGGTGGAGTACGAGAAATGGTTCTAGGAATAGATGCTTTGGGGAGAACAAATGGTAGAATCCACTGCTTTAAGTTTTTTTTTCTTTTGAGTCTTCCGTTTGTGTCCATCCAAATTTGTAGTATCTCTCTGTTAGTTCGTCAATACTGTGCGAGTCCACAAATTTCTTGTCAATTAGCTGATTACTTTGCTAGCCATGGTCCATCCTCTCGGATAAGTGTGGTCATCTCTTCTTCCTTTTGCATAGCCGCAGTCGTCGCTCTTCTCTTTGAGCCACTGTAGATCGTAGAAGTCTTCATGATGTCGCTGCTTTTCTTTGAGCCGCCGTCCCGAGCTTCTAAGGTCGTCGCACTTCTTCTGCACCGCGCCTCAGTTGCGCTTCTTGTGCACAGCGCCGCCGCCATCTCGGGCTTCTATCTGTGCTGCTACATCTCTCTCTACTTGTGTCACCTTCCACATCCTCTTCGTCGTGTTACCACGGCTCCCGCTTACCTCTATCTTATCGGCCCTTATACTTTGTGCTTTATGGGCTGTCACACAATTTCGGATGGAAGGCGATCTTTCCGACATAATTTTTCAAGAGCCACATGTTACGACATCTTCAAGATACAGACTTTGATGCTAAGGGTATTTACATTATTTCCTTTTTAGTGTTAACCCTTTTCAAATGTAATGCAATTGCATATGCTTTACATTTGAGGGGGTGTTAATGGTATTTAGGTCGTTTTTTATTTTTTAGGGTTTGGATTCTTGTGTGTCTCCTTGTACTATTTATATGCCACATGGACTATTACAATACACAAGAAAGCATGCCAACTTATAGGATGGAACCCCTAGTGGAAGGAGAGATTTTAAGGGCAGGAGGGTCATCTTCCCATGTAGATCCAAGCTTGACATCGACAAACCAGGTCCCAGCTGGTAATGTATTTCCTAGAAACCCCCTGTTTACTGTTGATCCCGTAGATCCTTCTACCATTAGTCAGGCTCAGGGAGGAAATATGGTTGTTAGTGTCAATCTAGTGAGTAATCGACCCTCAGTGAATTTCTTTATTAAACCCAATGCTCAGTGGAACTGCACTAGTCTAGTGTACACTAGCTCAATCAGACCAACTATACCTAATATCCCACACTTGGGTATGTACCTAGGGGTAGCTGGTAGAAATCAGTCCTTTGTTCATGGAGTGGCACATCAGTACAGTAATGTAACATCCTGATTTTCAGAGCCTTTTTGAAGCTTTTAAAATAAATTCACCATTTGAATTTTTCTAGAATTAATACAAGCTTAAAATAAATTTTTATTAATTAAAAGTATTTAATATGAATAAAATAAATATTAACATGTGCTAAAAATATTTTATTTGGGTTCCTTATGTCTCAAAGAATTTTGTGCAATTTTCTGTGAATTTTTCAGATTTATTTGCTATTTACTAGAGCTCGTTTTAATTTCTTCTAATTTCAGAAATTGGAAAATTCCCTAAACTCGCCACCGCCACGCGTCTGCCATACACCGCACGTCCCGAGCCATCCGATCGATGTTGCCGTTCGGACCGTCTGAACGTTCGTACCCATCCGGACCATTCGATCGCTGCGCCATTTGCCCAGTCCAAACAATGCCTGAGCATTGTTCATCTGTGCCGTCTAACCCTAGTAGTTTGATCCCTTCCCGAGCCACATGTCAATCATCTGGGCAAGCGCATACTATTCATTGTCGAGTTCGGGACAAACTCCGCGCTGTATCCGACCCGGCCTCCGTGTCATGCGCAACCTGGCCATCCTCAACGTCCGGGTATAAAGCCGTGCCACCGCCCTCGTCCTTTGCACCCCACAGTCGAGATCGCTCGTGCACCGCCTCCTTCGCAACCACCGCCATTGTCTTTGTCTTCGACGAGCAGCCGCCATCATCATCTTCGTCAAGCGCTGTCGCTCGACCAGTCTGTCCTCGCCAACGACTGCCATCCGCCTATGAGCCCCATTACCACCTCGTCTCTCGCTCCGCTCCAGCGATCACTCCACTGCTCCTTAAACCACGTGCACCGCCGCCTCGCCCATCACACACCTGCGACCCTTCGTCCACTAAAAGCCACCGCCCCTTCGCCTCCCACAGCCAACCGCTGAGCAACGCGTGTCATCAACCTTCGGACCATCCGAACCTTTCCACGCTTCCAGACCGTCCAATCGACATCATCATTCGAACAATCTGAACATCCTTAGCCATTCGATCGTCAGACCGTCCGAACAATCCTTACTCTTTGGCCACCCAATTGCCTTCATCGTTTGGACCGTCCGATCGTCGCTAGCCCAGCCGAGTCCGTCGTCCACGCTAGTTTCTACCTCAGCCCTAATCCTACATGGTTGCCATGTGTCAGCCACGTCAGCTCTCGAGTAAACCCGAGTGCCATGTCAACGGCCACATCAGCCCTAGTGCACACATGTCTTGCCACATTGCCGACACGTCAGCCCTAGATACTTAGTCAACAACCACGTCATCCAGTCGAGCCGCATCACACTGTTCTATGAGCCGAGTTAACCGTAGACCAGTCTTTCCATGCACCGAGTCTACAACACAGTGAATTTTCTAATTTTCAGTATTTTCTTTAGATTAGATTTTTTTCAAGAGCCCATTCTGCTCCATTCTAGCTCCGATTGACCCGTTCTTTTTCCTAAATTTATCTAAAATCGCGCTCTATCTGTTGGTTCTAGTTTTGAAGTTTTTGGAGTTTATTTAAATTTTATTTGATTTTATTTTATGCCTCATTCGTCTTCTCTCTCGTTAGATCGTGTCTTTGAAGGATCGGAAACATCGCCAGAAGATCAAGAATTCATAACTGAGCAAGACCAAAGCAAGTCATGTCCTTTGATCATGTTGAACCTAGTTTTTAATCTATTATTTATTTATTTTAAATTATCATGTATTGCTAACTTATTACAAACCCTTGTACCTAGTAGTTACTGTCCTAATTGATTAATCACTCTTTTGATAATTTAAATACCATGATACCATTATCACCGTAGGATGTGTATTTATTTAGTGATGCTATACTAGTTGTCACATGAATTGTACGTTTAATACGTTTAGCCATGCTTATAGATTCATTGAGTTTATCATTATATGTGATCAAATATTTAATTTGACTTAATGAGATATTGAATTATGGTTGATGTCATAGTTATAAAATTTGTGTGCCATGACAATGGTGTCATTGGTGTTACTTATACAAAATTAGTTTTTACTTGGACGAGTGATCGTGTAGTAAAGGAGAAAGTGTGATTAGCACTTCGAGGAATATGGAAGTCTCGCCTGGGTAATGTTTAAGGACTTAACTTTGTGCGTTATTGATCTGAGTCTTACTGTACAAACCACATATTTAGTATGTGATAGACCTAGCTGATTAATTTGTGATATTTCAACTTTGGTTCTGTCAGTGGGTGTTGGTTAGACATTTCCACAGGGTGCAAGGGGGCAATTATCGACTAGGTGGTTAACCTACTCGACAGCGAAACCTTAGTGAGAGGAACTAGGTTGAGATTGAACATTGTAAAGACCTTGTCATGAACTCTCTGTCGCACACCAAAAGATGTGTGTTAATCGCGTGGCGATATGAGATGATCATGTCATGTGGGTAAAATTGTGCAACCTCTGCAGAGTGTAAAACTATTCGAATAGGTGTGTCCCTGGTTGTGGACAATGCTCGATGATTTCACACAAGGGGTAGATATTTCCTAAAATTATGGTTGGGAGAGCTGTGGAAAGTGAATGGTTAGTTCACTGGTGGTACATTATATGAATGGTTGGTTCACGTGTGGTTCATTGGAGTGAATGGTTGAAAGCATCTAGGCCCCTAAAAATAGTTTTGGTAATTAATGATAATTTGTGAATATGGAACTAATATGTTTGTTGAGGATTGTATAGATTAAGTCTCAAAAGTGCGCGCATATCAAATGCAAGATGCATGCTAAAGGATGAAAAGAGAATCAAAATAACTCAAAAACAAAGGTACAAATAGTATATGATCCCTTTTTATATTTTATCGGTTTTAAGAGAAAGGTTGGAAGACCGGATTATAGAATAGTCATCATACTATTAAGAGGGATAATAGAAACTAACTTAATAGCATGTTTTCGTGTCATTTGGATCAATCTATGATCATGCACGCACTTACAATTAAGTTTGAAAATCAACTGTGCTCTGTCAAAAAAATCAGAAGTACCAGCGTGAAAACTGTAGTCTCCGGTAGTACTGACGTGTAAACTGCGGAACTACCGGAACTTCGTAGTACCAGAAAAATCCAGCGGTACGTTTTTTTCATAGAGAACCCACTTTGTGACTTAGGCTTGCCGAAATCAGTAGTACCAAAAAAATACACGACGGAACTACCGTAGTGCGGTAGTACCGCAAAAGAAATCGGAACTACCGAACTTTGGAAACACCGAAACATTCCAGCGGTACGTCTTTTTCCTGAGAGGGTCGTTTTTGGACCCGAGGAAATCGGTAGTACCGCGCCGATAAACAGAACTACCGATGATCAGAACTACCTCATTTACAATGGCGGTAGTACCGCACCGACTTTCAACGGCTAGTTCTGATGCTCTAACAAAACCGTTACTGTGTGCTACAGTACATTATGGTAGTACCGCAAATTGCACGCTGGTAGTTCCGATATCCCTGATTTTTCAGAATTATTTTTTGTAACGGCTAGTTTTGGTTGGTAAGGGTATAAATACCTCTCCACCAGCTCAACGACATGTTGCTAAACTTGCACTGAACATTCTAGAGTCTTGAGCATTAATTTTTCACCTCCTCTCTTTGTGTGCATTCATTTTGAGGTGTTTTAGCCAAAATCAAGTGCATACTCATTTTAGATTGATCTTTGGCACTTGATTGCTGTCAAGCGAAGCTACGATTCATTACTCTTGGTGCTTGCCAGCACCTAGATAGCTTGGCAGAGGTTTGCATGGTGATCTCATCAAGAAGTTTGTGAAGGGACCCGACGCGGATTTGTGAGTGGTTCAGTGTCCACCATCTCCGGAGTGGAGAAAGGGCAATCACTAGTTGATTCAAGGTGGAAGGCTTAATTCGTGGAGCGAGTCCAATTTATTTGGACTAACCTCAATGTGGACTAGTGGAAATCGGCAAGTTTTCGATTACCACGGTAAAAGATCGTGTGTCACCTTGTTACTATTTGTGTGATTCTACTTGTCTCTATATATTCTATTTCATGCAGTTGATTATTTTAGAACCTTGTAAAGTTATTGTTTTAAGGTGTCTTAGGGTTACTAGAATTGTATAGGTTTAAATTGTGTATAAAATTTATCTTGTAAAAATTTTATTACCTCCTATTCACCCCCTCTAGTCGGTCATTCTTGATCTTACAAGTGGTCTCAGAACTTGACCTCTCATTTATTAGACTTAACCGTCTAGAGAGAAAAGGATGGCTAGCGAGAGAATTGCAATAGGAAAGGCATCTCTCTTTGATGGCTCTAATTATGCATATTAGAAAATTAGAATGTCTATTTATCTTAAGGCCATGAGTCCGAGCATACGAAAAATTGTAAATGATGGTTATGTCATGCCTGTTGATCCACTACACCCCACGGATCAAGAAGGGTGTAATGGACATTTAAATGTTTAAGCCATGAATACTTTGTTTGGTGCTTTAAACGCAAATGAGTTCAATAGAGTGAGCAATTTGGAATCCGCTTACGATATTTCGACTACCCTCTCTGAAATACATGAGGGGACATCCGTGGTTAAAGAAGCTAAATTGCATAGGCTTTGGATCAAATATGAGACATTCACAATATTGACTTATTAGGGTATAAATGAAATGTATTCTCGCCTAAACAATATTGTGAATGAGCTCAAAAGCTGATGTTGATATTGTGAGAAAGATGCTTAGGACGTTGCCGGAAAAATATGAGATATTGGTGACACTCTTCCTCAACTCTCACGAGTTGGGTAGAATGACACCAACACAACTTTTGAAAAATCTCATCACCAATGAGTTATACAAGAAGGACAATGAGGAGCTCATAGAGCAATCCTTCTCCAAAGGGAAGAAGGTAATCGTTTTTAAGGCCAAGGCGGTATCAAGTGACGAGTCCGAAGATAACAAAAATGACTCTGAAGAAGAGTTGGCTCTTCTTGTAAGAAGGATGAAGAAATTCATGAAGAGGCTTTCATATTGAAGCGCTAGTCATGAGAAGAGCAAGAAGGGGTAATCACACGATCATAAGCGCTATAGCAATATTCGATGCTATGAGTGTGATGAGAAGGGGCACATAGCCTCTCAATGCCCAACAAAGAAGAATGACAAGGACAAATCGTCAAAAAAGAAGTTAAATAGCAAGAAGAAGCTTCACAAAGAAGGCAAAAATGAAGCCCACATTGGAGAGTGGAACTCCGATGAGTACACAGACTTCGACTCCGATGAGGAGAAGTCTTCCAAGAAGAAGAGACTAGTCGAAATTACAATCAATGAAGCTTCATCCCTCTTCTCATCTTTAACATGCCTAATGGCAAAAAGGAGAGAATGTAAATTCTTTAGATGATAATGAGACTTCTTATGATGAGCTAATGGATATACTAATTGAATTGAATGAATTTTTTGAAAAAGAAAAATCAAAATTTAAAAGCTTAAAGAAGAAGCACATCTCTCTTAAGAATTCTTATGAAAAAAATGAAAGAATCTCATGATTTACTCATTCATAAGGATTCTAGAAATACTAGCACTAACATTGGAATTACTTGTGATATTCATGGTGCCATGCCTAGTGTAAAAATGTCTAAAACTAGCATATCTACTTCATGTGATGATTTAATTAATATATCATGTTCTAAAATTGATTCAAATACTAATTATTGCAATGACAAACTCCTTGTTGAAAATAACGAATTGAAAGAGCAAGGAACCAAGCTAAACAAGAGCTTGGAAAGGTGCTACAAGGGTAAGGACATCCTTGACAAGTTATTAAGTGAGCAAATGTGCTCATTTAATAAAGAAGGTCTTGGGTATGTGTCCATAAAAGGTAAGAAACCGGCAAACAAATCTATAAGATTTGTTAAACAAAATGGTAAGTATTGTAAACAAGCCTGTGGGCATGTCAAATGGCTACCATATTTATTTATATTTTTCGCTACTAGTTTCTCAAGCCCTTCAGACTAATAATTGTAAACTTGGCAATAAGGTTGTGCTCTGTTAATTGTTAATATTTGAGTCTTTTCCTTTATTTATGGTGCATACGGTCGATATTTCATCTATGTTACACTATGTACAGTAGCGTGATCCTGGACTAGTGCGGTATACACAGAGAGTCCGGATTTACATATTTAGGTCTCGACAGGTAACAATATCAAAACTAGGGAATCAGCCTCAGGACAGTATTTTAGAAGAGAAGGTGGTTTCCATTTTTTGGGTGTGCAAATATTTGATGCTAAGAGGAATACAAATGTGGGAAATGTTCAGGGAAATTCCATGTATGCTGAAGTGGTCATAAAGGGACCCATTTGGAAATTCCGGTATTCTCAGGTGATGATGCTCTGAATTGGCTGAAGCAATGTGAGAAGTTCTTTGAAATCTCAGGTACACCTTGTGGCCAGTGGGTAAACTTGGCTACATGGCTGAAGAATGTTGGAATCCCCTTGCAAATATTGACCTGACCACAGTTATGTTCGATGGTGGGAGAGAGATTTTCTGCTGCTAATGCTCATGAAGCGGTTGAGTAGTTACAAAACATTAAGCAACAGAGCTCAACTGTCCTTAGCTACATAGATCGGTTCGAGGAGTGTGTGGATTTAGTAAAAAGGGATCACCCATATTTACATGAGCTCTTTTTGATGAGTTGTTTCATTGGAGGGCTGAGGGATGAAATCAAATATGATGTGTGCAGCCAAAAACCGCAGGGTATGATAGAGGCTTGTTGGTATGCAAAGACTTATGAGAAAGCAGCAGCAGCAAGAAAGAATCCTTGGGTAGGGCCTTATAACAAGGGAAAATTCACCACCCGACAAATGGATCACAGCAAGAACATTGGGCATAAGCCAAATCTAAATACATCAGCCATAGAGAAAGGCAACTCAATGGCAGTGGAAAGAAAAGAACAGAAGTGTTGGTATTGCAAGGAACCCTAGAGAAAACAACATAAATGCAAAGTTGGAAGAACCATTCACATATTGCAAGAAGAAGAAGAAGAAGAGGAGTCGATTGAGGTTCTCCAAAACCCAGAAGAAGGGACAGAAGGGGGATATAAAACATGTTAATATCTACCGGTAGCCCTGCTCGAGAAGAAGCAAATGAACAATTGATGTTAATATCTGCTCGTACCATGAAGGGCACAACAGGGCCCTCAACTTTTTCCCTTATTTTAAACACTAAGGGAAGAAGGGCAGTAGCTTTAGTGGATAGTGGGAGTACTCATACATTCATGAGTTATGATTTCAGTTTGAAGTGTGAGTTGCAACTGACTCCAACTAGAATTAGGAAGGTTAAGTAGCAGGAGGAGGAGAATTATCATCAGGATTAGCTATACATTCAGTACATTATCGAGTACAAGGGAAAATTTTCAATAATGCATTTCAGTTATTGGCACTGCAGAGTTATGATGTTATTTTGGGGGCTGATAGGATTTATAATCACAGTCCCATTGGTTTAGATTTGAAGCAGGGGGCATTGGCTATAACCAAGGGTGAGAGGTTAGTACTTTTTAGAGATCACACCTTTCCCAAAGACAGATTCAAGGTGGAAAATGAAGAGTTGTTCGAAATGTTAAGAAAAGGAGTGATGGGATATGTCATACAAGTGAACCACCTTCAAGAAACAGAGCACATAGCAAAACCTGCAGAAGCAACAGAAGAGGTGCTGAAGCAGTTTGCCGAGGTGTTTAAAGAACCTGAGGGTTTGCCACCAAAAAGACCTTGTGATCATGATATTCCCCTTCAGACTAGTGCCGAACCACCAAACCTTTGACCATATAGGGTTCCTCATTACCAAAAGAATGCCATGGAAGATATCATTAACAAGATGTTAGCATCCAAGGAAATTAGACAAAGTATGAGTCCTTACTCCTCACTGGCAGTAATGGTCAGGAAAAAAGACAGAAGTTGGAGAATGTGTGTCAATTACAGACAATTAAATGCCAAGACTATCAAAAACAAATTTCTAATGCCCATAATTGAAGATTTGCTTGATGAATTGCATGAAGCCACAATGTTCTCTAAACTAGACCTGAGATCAGGTTATCATCAAATTCAAATCAAATTCAAATGCAAGAAGACATTCATAAAACCGCTTTCAGAACACATATGGGACATTACGAATACACCGTTATGCCGTTTGGTCTAACCAATGCCCCAGCCACATTCCGCCCTCATGAATAGCATTTTCACCAAGTATATTAGACAGTTTGTCTTAGTCTCCTTTGACGATATTCTTGTATACAGCTAAACACTTGAGGGGCACAAGGAACATTTGAAGTTAGTGTTAGAGAAGCTCAAGAAAAATCAATTCAGTCAAGTTGAGCAAGTGCACCTTTGCTACAAATAGTATTGAGTATTTGGGTCATGTAATCTTAGGATAAGGGGTCTCAACTAACCCAAGTAAAATTGCAGATATTATCAGTTGACCAATATTAGAGTACAATATATTTGGTAGGATAGAGTCCATTTGGATTACAATCCCTTGTACTGTCTTGCCCCCCAAGTCTTGTACCTCTATATATACCGTCCGAGAGGCTCAATGCAACACATCCAATTCCACCCAATTCTATCTTCCTTCATGATATCAGAGCTCTAGGTTTCAATCCTAACCCTAGTTGCCGCTCGCTTCCGTACCGCATGCCCCCGAGGAGATCTATCTCCACCAGGGGCAGCGCCACCGTTTAGGCAGCGGATCCTATTGATCCGGCCGCCATCGTCATCGTCGTCGTCATGCAGCAGATCGGGCCTACCTCCTCGCGATCGTCCTCGTCGCGGTCGGGCTGCCGCCGCCCCCGTTCCCCAGGCACGTCGTTGGGCCGTCGCCGTCACCCCCTTCCAGATCTTCGCCCCGCCGTGGAGGAGGCTGGGCTGCGCCCTGTCCCGCGCCGCCGTGATGAACGACAGATGATGAGCTGAGGAAGCGTTAAGTGGCCCACGCCCACGTTAGTGCCCTGCGTCGCCGGCACACTCCCACCCGCGCCCTCCTTGCCGCCGAATCGGGGCCCCACCTCCCGCCCGCCATTGCTGCTACCGCCTGTCAGTTGCCGCCGTAGCTCCCGTGTCTGTCGCCGCCAGGTCCCGCCGCCGTTGCTCGCGTGGCCTCTGTAGGGGTGGAAACGAGTCGAGCCGAGCCGGCTCGAGCCAGACTCAGCCGAGCTCGCACCGAGTCGAGCCATGGCTCGGCTCAGCTTGTTTAGAAATTGAGCTAGAATGCAGGCTCGACTCGGCTCAGTAGGTGGCTCAAGCCGACTTGCGAGCCAAGTTAAAACCTGAAGAACTCCAACTTCCTATACAGTTTTTTGAGATGAATTTACAATTTAACAAACTACTAAGACGATACATTGCCAATATTGGTGGCAATCAGAAGCGCACCATTTTCTTCCTCGCTGTGGACACAATTAACTTGCCCTAAATCCCACTAATAATCATGGACAACAAGACCCGAAATAAATTCACCAGGAAAGGAAAAGGAGAGGGTTAAAGGATAGATCGAGCGACTGGAGCGGGAGAAATTACGCACCTAGATGTTCATGGCCTTCATGTTGGCCTCAAGTTGGCTCCCTGCAGAAAACAAAAGAAATCCAAAGAAAATCAGATCAAGAACCCTTGGTCAAGAAGAAGGCGACCACCAAATCAACGATTGACAAGATTCGCTTCGAAGAAGTGGTGAGAAGGTCAGGGTTACCGACCCTTGGCGGCCTTGTTCTTCTCCATGTTCCTCTCCCTGGTCATCTTGGACTTCAGTCCATTGCTGCCACCCATCTTAAGGTCTCTCCCTCCCTCCCTCCCTGGTTCCGCCGCCTCTGCTCCTCGCTCTCTCCCCCTCTACAAGGCGGCGGCAGCATGAGGGGCGGGGGAGCGAGGAGGGGGCGACGGCACGGGGGCAGGGGAGCGGAGAGGAAGGCGACGACGGCACAGGGGGCGGGGAGCGAGGAGGGAGGCGGTGGGGCGGGCGGAGGAGAGAGCTGGCGGTAGCGGCGGGGGCAGGGAAGTGGGGAAGGAGGCAGCGGTGACAGGGGACGGGCGGAGGAGAGAGCCGGTGGCGGCGGCAGGGGCGAGGGAGCAAGGAGGGAGGTGGCGGTGGGCCGACGGCACAAAGGCGGGGGAGTGGGGAGGGAGGCGGCGGCGTGCGGGCGGGGAATGCAAGAGGCGGAGAGACCGAGCGGGGATGTGAGAGGCGGAAAGACCGAGCAGGGATGCGAGAGGTGGAGAGACCGAGCGGGATGCGATCTGGTGCACCGTGCACACGTGTTCATCTATTTATCGCCCCTGACTCGATCGGCTCTCGAGCCACTCGCGAGCGGCTCGGGCTCGGCTCGTTAGTGAGCCGAGCTGCAGCAGGGGCTTGGCTCGTTGAGGGAAGCTCCGAGCTCGAGCCGACTACGAGCTCGAGTAGTTCACGAGCCTCAAGCTTTTTGTCCAGCCCTAGGCCTCTGCACCGGCTCTGGCCTCCTTGCCGACGCCATGTCTCCAACACAAGCCCCTGCTCCACACCGCCGTCGGGGTCCCCTTCGGCCGCCGCCTCCTTCCGCCTCTGGCGTCTCGCCCGTGCCCAGTCACCACTAGTCCGGCCATCTCCGGCCCACGTTGGCACCCGCACCGCCGTACTTCCATCGAGGCTCCCCGCTACCGGATCCATCTAGATCCGATCTACCCAACACCGCTCCGAAGTCACCGCCGTCTTCAACCTGGCCTCCCCTTCGACCGCTGCCGTCTTCCCGTCCACTGCGCTTGTCGCGCCGGTGCCGCCGCATTCAGCTACCACTGCCGCCCATCCTCTTCACGCCGTTGCCTAGAGGCACTGCCCAAGAGCTCGTGCTGTCTCCAAGCCACCACCCCAGTGTCACCCCTCGCGCTCGCATATGTGAGGGAGAGACGGGAAAGAGATGGAGAGAGAGGATAGAGTGGAGTGAGTGGTTAGTAGTAGTAGATTGCGAGGCCCAAGCAAAGCGGGAGTATGGCGGCCTGTTATCCTCCCACCGTTGGCAGCGGGCAGTATTCTTTGCTCTATTAAGCTAGTCTCACGCTGTGCCAGCCACTTTAGAGACCGTGAGGCCCATCTTTCGCACAAGCCCTAGCGATCAACCACACAACTTGGAACATGCAGGCCATCAATGGAGCACCCGACCCAAGCTCCATACAACAACATCCAATTTTGTAATGAAAAGGGTGGTCAGGTGGAGATTTTCGGGGGCCTGAGGATGAGGAGTTAGCTATTGGCAATATCTATATTCTGTTGAGTCTTTTTTTGAAGTCTTCCATTGCGCCTATCAAAGTCTGTAGTCTCTATCTTTCAATTCGTCTAAACCATACGAGTCTATATATTTATTACCAGTTATAGAAATATAGGAATTTTATTTTACATGCCAGTAACGGCCGCTTCTCTGAGCCGTGTGCTAATCATAGAAGTCGTTATGATGCCGCCGCTTTTTTAGCCACCACCGTTTGCATGCAGTTTCTGTTGCTTCGGTCCTATTATTGTTATTCCACCTTAATGCTTGAGCCAATAGTTTCTGAGCTGAGACATGTGAAGAAGTATCTGGTCTCGCCCCTGGTTGGTCACGCTGCTCGTCATGATCCAAGGAGGCGCTGCCTCGAAATATTCACGAATCAAGTTCTGGAAATCTTCTACATTTTCTTCCGGTCTCCTGCCACCATTTTTCTTCTTCTTGCGCTTGTCACATTTCGTGAACACAAGTGTCATGGGGACCTGAACAAATGGAGCATAAGAACATTGAAATTGAACAATATCAAGATTTATTGATCAACTAACTAGTATCAATTTTCTCACATGTTTCAAGTAACAATAATGCATGTTTGATGCAGTAGTAATGGACTAATGGTATGCAGATTGCAAGTTACAGAACACATCTATAGACACAGCCAGACATCTTTAATCAGATTTAGGCATCAATGCATCAAGAGAAATAAATACGCGAGACAATAATGCAATCTTTGGTGGATCTTGCCTGTTATTACGTGAACATAAGGCCACTCCATTACTGTGTCCCAAAAAAAGGCCTATGTTAATGGATGTCCTCGGGACCAGGCTCATGCCGACATAGGTCCTTGTCCAAAGAGGAGTGTTTTGCACTGAATTGCACCAGAACAGGAAAGAGGGTGGTCGAAACTCGAAAGGCAAAATAATGGTCGTCGGGGGAAGGCAGCAATAAAGGACAGACGAGCTTAAAGGGCACTACTGATTGATATTGACTCAGTAGGACAAGTGGTACAAATCCAGAGTCGAGAGTTCAGGCCTTGTTGCAAATGGTGGGTTGCGGGGGGGGGGGCACTGCAGTATTACGTAGCTCGTGGACCAAAAAAAAGCATGAAAGTAATAGTTTTAAAAACTTCTTGGTCAGGTAATACCATGTCTGTAGGACTTGTCTTTGCCAGAAATTCTACTTTGTACTGCCAAGTTAGAACTACCAGAAATGAAGTCGTCCCGAGTCAAGGTGCACTCTGCAGACTTGATTGGATTTTGAGACAGATATTTGTTTTTTTAAACGATTTTGAGACAGATATTTGGATACTATCCAAAATCCAAATAAGCCCAATGGCAGCATACAGCAACAGAGAGCACATTGCATGTTCCTTTCCTGATTGTTGACTACTGCCTCCGTTCAGAAATGTACGACATTTTAGAAAGCGTGCAATCAAACTTATATAACTTTGACTAACAATATATGAGAAACTATTTAGATTGGTCATGTGAGAATAGTATCGTTAGATTTGTCATGATAAATATTTTCATAATATAATTTTGTAATTTTTTACTAACATAATTATATGAAAAGTAATGATCAAAGTTAGATATTGAAGACCGTGTTGATGTCCAAAACATCATACATTCTTGAACAAAGGGAGTAAAACATTCCACAGATACATATCATAATCTGAAATTCGTTAGGGACCTACATATATTTATCTTCACTATCATGAGTAGGAGGTCATGTTCGGCACTTCATCTTCTGCGTTTAAAAGATTAAGCTTCATATTAACTAAAGTAGACTCATTGCACTTGACCTACTTGATGGAAACCCATTCTTCAAAGATTGGGCCCAGTCCTAAAAGTCAATTGTGAGAACATTTGTCATGGACTCACGGATATCCTTTTACAAAATTTGAAAGATTGGTTAAAGTTTGAATATAACTTTATTACAGACTTCGTAAACAAATGACATTCATTTTAGGCACATGTAGGACAATTACCTTCATGCTTTTTCGGTTGGGGCACTTTGTTTTTGCCCTCTTAAGTGTGATTTTCAGTAACATCACACATGACCGCAACTTGGAGTTAACTTTTCTGAGTTAACTGTTCTAAGTCCTAACCCTTGCTTCATGTTTCACCATGTGTGATGTAGTGAGGTATACTACATGACAATTTTGTCAAATCAATTATCTCCAGGTTTGAGCTGTTCATTTGAACTGCCTCATCTTGATGTGGTTTTTGCACTCCTTTATTTTCTGTGTCCAAAGAAGACTGGTTTATCCAAGTCCTGTGTTTGTAGTCCACAGAAGACTTTTACTTACATGCGGTCACCTATGATGCTAAAATGTTGCTGAAAATCGCACGTGGAGGGCAAAGGAATAAACTAAAATGCTCGCATGAATTGCCCCAGGAAAAGCAACACAAAGGTGTACTCGAAGTTGTAATAGTTTAACCCAAAATTAAAACCATTAATGTATCTGCTAAAAAATGAGTGCAAGATAGAAGGAAAAAAAATGGCTCAAACAGAGTGCCCTAGTACTAGAAAGCCTAGAGTGCAGCTGAAAGGATAGACATAAAAGGCTCAAACAAAGTGCCCAATCCAAACAAGCATGAAGATAATACTCCTTAATTTTCCTAGAACGATGTGGTTCGTTTGTTCTTTCAGAAATCTGTAATGAAATTGCAGTAAAACTTATACCAATATTTCAAAATTTGTAAAAGGTTATTCAAGACATATTTTTACAATTTATTTCTGGACTTGAACACCTGTCAATGTGATGGGTGAATTAATTTCAAGTTAATTTTGTCGAAAAAGATGGACTAACATTGTTGATACACATTAGGGTGTGTAAAACCAAGATAACTGTAAAGTACTATAGTAGGGGCCTCCCCCAATGCTTTCCCTCACCAAAAAAAAAGTTCAGAGGACTGTTAAGAACTGTGCAGTCTGTTGCTAGAATCATGTACACATAAGCATTCAACCTGACATATTGACAAATTTCATCCTGCTTTTAGGCTTCCATCAATCTTCTTCCCTGTTGCTAAGATCAACTAGAGTTTCTACTAACAATTTCAAATATCACTCCTAACACTCATATGGAAGACAAAATGAAGGTATAGTTACTTTGTCACGGCCCCAGGCCCCCAGGCAAGGACGTCGCAGAGGAGAACAGAGGAGTGAAACAGAACAGGTCACAGAGTGAAGGCGTAATGGAAGGAGTCCCCAGCAGCAAAGGGTCGGTGGAGTTGGACAAGGAAGGGTGACTGACTGTGGATCCTGGCGTGTAGGTGTGAGTGGCCAAGCGGGGTCCAGCTGTAAGTGTGTGTGGGGTGAGGCTTATAAGGGGCCAGTGTATCAACGTATCTCTGAAGAAAGCAATAAACTGATTTTCCCCCAATCTCTATCTCTAGTTCTTCCCTGCCCCAAATTATTGCTATCCTACCCAAAATTCTCTTCTCTGATCGTGTTTTTGGTTTTATCTATCTCACATCAGGGTGAATTCTTCACTCCAAATGAAGTTTAGTTGCTGAGAAATATGTCATACCTTGTTTTGACCAAGCCAACTAGCATAGTCAAGATCAATCTTCTTAGCAGGAATACTTGCATCTATAAGGAGAAAAACTGACACCAAATTCTCCCTGCTGAGGAAGTAATTTCTAGTAAATTCATCCCAATTTGTACGAGCTTCCTGTGGTGCAGCAGCATATCTGTTTGTTGGAAGCTCTAGTTAAAGCCAGGAGATGGAGAATATTTCACCAAAAATATAGGGTCCAATCAATGCAGTGTATATTTTCTACTCTCATGAGTCCATGTCCCATTGTTTTATGTATGATTAAGAACAAATATTTTGGTTAACTTCAACAAGGAAGTTTCTAAGGAAAAATCAGTATCACATAGTATTTTTCACATACGTCAAGATCTACATCAAGTTAATAAAGATAATGGGCACGCACATGTTGCATTCAACAGTGTAAAACATTCTTCCAGATTCCCAAATATCAACTAGATTACGAAGCAATTGGCAACCACTTGGTTCCTAAAATTATCTTTCACCACAATGTCTCGAACTCTAGGTTAAAGTAACCCTGTTCCTTCTGCTAAAAAAATTAACCTTGATTTAATCAGATCGCATCTTCTTCCTGCTAATACTACCTATGCTCTATAAAACTTATCGAGTACAGTACTCTTTCTTAATAGGCTCCGAATAAAATGGGCCTTGGCTTTTGTTCTAAAAAAAGGGTATCCAGTAGGGCAGTTACTTAGTTGGCTGATACTTCAAAAGAAAAGTAGCTTCATTATTTCAGAGTTCAGTTAAGCTACTCTATCCATTCGAAGAATAGTTACATTCTCAAGTCATGGAATAATATGTGAAGAAAACAAGTAATGCTGCTGCATCAATTCCCATGTAACATCGAAAATGATAAACATGTGTAGGAAGAGAAATGGTTAAATTTCATGGCAACTAAAGAGGAGTGAAGTTCAACGATCAAACAATTTAGATATGCCATCTACATGGTTAAGATAAAAGCTGGAAAATGGGCTAATAGTAGCATACCCATAACCAGGCAAGTCAACAAGGTACCAGCTGTCGTTTACTTTGAAATGATTGATACATTGGGTCTTTCCTGCAATAATAAAAACAATTACAGAAATTAATGGAATCAAGATAGATAATTGGCTTCCTAGTACTGCTATTATGTTTATTAACGTCCTGCTGTAGTATATCTGCAAAGTGTGAAAAAGACAAGCACCTGAACGAGTAGCTGGAAAAGGGCTATGTTATGAATTTCCAAAGATATTTTATAGACAAAAATATTGATGTTAGACAGCACAATTTCCTGTAATTTCAGCTAGTTTAGTATTATCCTTAACCAGACAATCTTAGGTTCTCACATGGGATGATAGCTCTTTTTAAAAAATATGTAGTTATCCTTTTATTAAGGAGAACAATAGGTGCCCAATTCTGAGCTGAAGAGGACTTGAACCTTGGTGGTGGCGGTGTACACCCACACCCGCCACCAACTGAGCTAGGCTTAGTTCCTGGGATGATAGCTCTTAAAAGTTGGGGAAAAAAGTAGTGATGCAAGAGCTAGACAGAACAATTTCATAGAATTTCTGCTAGCATATTACTATTATCTTTAGCCAGACATTCTTAGATTCTCGCTTGGATAGGAAATGGGATTCGGGCCTATTGTTTTTGACTTCGGCTTTTGACTGTGGTTTATAGTTTTTAGGCTGTTCATGAGAGAAAGTACAGAGTAACAGAAACTCGTGTATGGTTTTGACTGATATAAATAAAGTCACGATAGTGTGTACTGCAATTAATTTATAGACCCCACTTTGAAAAAACACTCCGTTTGAAAGCTAGTTATTGAAGAAAAACCGAAAAGCAGCTTCTAGAAGCTGAAAAGAAGAGGCCATGATAGCTCTTAGAAGTTAAACCTGTGGCCTGGTCACCAAAGCACCTTGAAGACCAGAGCTTCCAAAAGCCCCACATTACAAAAAGAGTGAATATTTCTAGATAACTATATTACAGTACACATTGCCATAATAAATAAAAAAGAAATCATCTAGGAGAAAGAACCATTATCATTTCCATCTATTCATGGTATTGAACAGCCAAATGTAGCACGAAAAACGCATAAGGTTTGCTGCTTTACACCAAAAAAACAAAATGAAGCCAAGCATATCCCGTATAAGCAAGACCACCTAGAAGTATCCCCTATGAATACAATTGTGAACTCAAATCACAGAATAGCCCACTTTTACCAGCTCTAACATTACTGACAAAGCTAGCGTATCAACTAGAGAACCTCCTCCAAGCAAATAGGAAGTAGGAACGAAAGGTCCTATCTTAACCACTAAACCCTAAACCCCAATAGCGTTATATTTATAGTATCCAATGGAGGCAACAAACCCTAAAGCATTACTTACCAGGCTTCTTGGAGGTGAGCGCGAGGCGCTTACGGCGGACGAGGGAGTTGAGCAGCGACGACTTGCCGACGTTGGAGCGGCCAACAAGTGCGAACTCCGGGAGCCCGTCCCTGGGGCAGTCCTCGGGGTGCACACTGCTCTTCACGAAATCCGCGGTGGCCACCTGCGCGTCGCCGCGAGCGTACGGGCCCAGCACGATGTTGGAGCCCTTGAGGACCCGCGCGGCCACGGCCTCCTCGTCCCCCGCGGTCACGCTCGCCCCGGGTGGCACGAAGAGCCGGTCGAGCGGGAGATGGACCTGTACCTCCCCGTGGGGCTTCTCGGCATCGAAGTGGTCTACGGTTTGGGGGGCCGCGAGGTGGGAGAGTGCGGAGGAGCAGGGTGAGAGGGGGCTGCGGGGTGGGAAGCGGGAGGGGCGGAGGAGTTGGGAGGTCGGGGTGGGGGTGGGGGTGGGGGTTGAGGAGAGGAAGAGGATGCGAGGGAGGAGGCGGTGGTGGAGGAGCATGGCCGTCGCCGGCGGTCGGGTGTTCGGAGGCGGCGAGAAGTGTGCGGGCGGGGTTGGAGAGGCACGCAGTGGAGGGGGAAGTGTGATTGGGTGGGACCTGGAGTGAAATGCTCTGATCGAGAATTTAGACGGCTTCGATTTTTTTCAACAAATTTGACCGTTTAATTGCAGAATTGCAGTTTTTCGTTCGGAGTAAAACCGTAGGAAAACTGCAGGATTCCACTTTATATGTTTTCTCCACTGTGTGACGCGTTTGTAAAGTTTCCCATACCCGCAGATTTCACCCGAAACCAAACAATTGGCTCAAACCTCTTTAGAAGGCGTTTATATTGGCTTTTTACCTTTGATTTTTAGCTTTATTTTATAAATAGTAATAATTTATAGAGAGACACTCGTATACGATTTTGACTGATATAAATAAAGTCATTGCAGTGTATAATACAATCAGATGTGCCAAAGATGTATAAGCAATGAAGATGTGTCTTAGACACCAGATCTCATCTATTTAGGCACTTGTATTTACAAGTTATTGGGCCTGTTCTTTTTGGCTGCGGCTGATGGCTTTTAGCTGCGGTTGATGGCTTTTGGGCTGTTTACGGTAGAGATTGCTGAAAGAGAGATACTCGCTTGTGATTTTTGATGGTACAGCTATTAGTTTTTTAATGTGTACTACAATTAACTTGTAGACCACATCTTAAAAAAATACTCCGTTTAAAAGTTAGTTACTGTAGCAAAAGCCAAAAGCGGCTTTTAGAAACCGCAAAGAACAGGCCCATTGTGTTTGTCCCGTTTTGGCTCAAGAACGGATGATTTGGGGGTTTTTAATGTTATGGGTGTTTTGGTTTAAGTTCATGCTGTGATCTAATTTGCTATGATATGTGAGAACACATCCAAGATTATCTAGATTATGAAGAATTCATAAGTAAGAGCAGATCGAGATTTCTCTCTTTTGGTCGATTTTGGTGTTCTCTTTCTTCAATCATAAAAAAGTTAAAACTTTAATAACGATTCTCGTGATCGTTGATTAAAATAGGTTCTTGACATTCTAGAGAAGGTTCATGTCGAGTTTCATGTTATTTAGATCAACCAATCAAAAGTTACATGGATTTTTGGTTTTAAAATAGCACTAAAATTTTTATTTTTCCCCTGATTTTACTACTCTTGTAAGACCACACTGGTCTTATTTCGACCATATTGGTTTTGTAAGACCACTCTGGTCTTATTTCAACCACACTGGTTTTGTACGACCATACTAGTCTTATTTCGACCACACTAGTCTTATTTCGATCACACTAGTCTTATACGACCACACTGGTCTTATTTCAACCACATTGTCTAGTTCGACCACACAAATTTTATTTCGACCATATTGTTTGGTTCGACCATATAGGTCTTATTTCCATCATATTATCTAGTTCAACCACATAGGTCATATTTTGACTACATTGTCTGGTTCGACCATACAAGTTTTATTTCGACAACATTGTCTGGTTCGACCCCACAAGTTTTATTTTGACCACATTATCTGGTTCGACCACACAGGTCTTATTTCGACCACATTGTCTTGTTCGATCATATTGGTCTTCGATCACACATTGGTCTTCGACCGCTCTGGTTTTTTCGATCACATTAGTTTTTCTCAATCAAATAAGTCTTTGTTGATTTATTCTTTACTCTTGATTTTCATAACTTCTCATAGCCATTGGAGTAAAGATTAGAGAGTACTTGGGGGAAAATTGAAGGCGCAATTCATCCCCCTTTGTTGCCATCTTCAATGCTGCAACTATTGATCTATATTTAGTATTGATGAGAATTAAATAATCCATTAAATATAGCTTTAATACTTAATTAAGGCCCTAAGACCCACGTGGTCATAAGCTTTCTAAAACTATTCTCTGAGTACCCCTAGTCGGAAGACTACTGTACACTTTACCTAACCAATAGACTACTTGGAGATTCCATGAACTGGTATAAAGGCTCACTTCCAGGGAACTCCTCCCATATAATGGATAAAGTATGTGCTTTATCTACTCCAAACAACATGATGTTTCGGCTCTGTATCTTTGATAACAGCCGCTATGCATTTGTTCCTATGATTATCTCCTACTGACAATAACCGAAGATCAATTATCATCGGAGGGTCAAAGTACTCTCAATGCGGTCGTGAGGCTATTCACCACTGTCTCCTACGTATAGCAGGAACCGAATGACACCTAGTCACGGTGTCGATGAGATTGCCTCCAGCGGAAAGGCAAGAGAAGACAATAACACTTATCATTTGATCGGCAATCCGTCTGATCAGGTTGAGTTCACCACACAGTCTTTCAAAAGTGGTGGTCTCTAATCATTCCCCATTATAAAAGCTACTTGCTAAAGCGGTGGAAGACTCCCCCTCTAGTGTCGTCATAAAGAGTGGCGACTATTAGAATAATTAGATATCTTTTCCTGTATGCGCTTTCAATGTATGCGTTTTTCATGTATATGCTTTTCTTGTATGCGCTTTCCATGTATACGTTTTTCATGTATATGCTTTCTTTGTATGCCTATACCAGGCCATTATATACAAGCCACCCCAGCCCTTTAGCTGTGTGGTGTCTGCTCCAATATTTCTCTACTCTTCTACAGCGACCAAGTGAGGATTTGCGTAGGGCATGACAGTGACAATAAGTTTGTTTCGTGGCTTGTCCACTCACTAGAGGGATCAGGTAGCTGGAGATCTTGGTTTAGATCCAACCGTTGTATCCGGTGGTGGATTTGGGTGGTTTTCTTAGAGACATATGGGGAAAGTGGTTTGCAGCAGCTGAACAAACTTCTTCTTCACCCTTTTGCATATTTTATAGGGTTTAACTAGGGTTTCTTATGATGGTGCTCAAGGTGGTTTAAAGTCATCTTCTGTTTTTTTTTTCACTATTCAGTAATTTCTTTTTTTCTATTTTTTTCTTTTTTGGGCTTTTTGCATTTCCTTTTTTTCTCGTTTCCTTTGCATTGTTCGTGATGGGGCTAACATGTTTTTTCTATTTTTACATTTTTTAAATTTAATTATACCAAATAAGCCAACTCAGCTACAATAAAAATTAGCCAGCTACGATAGAAAAATCATAAACCAACGTCAAACTGAGTGCTACCATATCACTTGAGCCATCTGATCGTTTTGTAGAGCGTTCGTGTTCCTGTCCGTCTGATCGTTCTCTATGAATCCTGTCCGTCTAATCGTTCTCTATGATATGTAGCTTATTTGATATCAGAGCTGGTCGCAAGCTTGCTCATAGGTTTCTTACAGAAAAAATATAGTAATGTGTTAACTATTTTATAATTGCAACGAAGCAATTATACATTAGTGATCAGTTGTATTATGTTTATTTATAAATGGATAAAATAAGATAATTGTGACGACCCATACGTCACTTCTTTTAGTGACGTCATATTTTACGGATCATTACCCGCAAAGGCTATGCTTTCTCAAATAATGGTCCAATCAAAGTGCTGCAACAGAGTAATAGAATATGGCTTAACCCCGCTCAGCGATTCATCGCTAGCGGTGGCAGTGGTGATTTATTTACTGTAGCAGGTACTGTAGCTACAGTAAAAATTTTGTTTTTTTGTTTGGTTTTTTTTCTCATGTTTCTTTGTATCGTTCGTTCTAGATTAGTGTGCCGTTTTTATTTTTAAATTTTTTTAAAATTTAATTATACTCAATAAACCAACTCAGCTACAGTGTTTTTTCAGCAAAAACCAAAAGCCATCGCTATTCCGATCACCCCCTAAGATTCACACCTAGTAGACTTCGGGCTAAGGAAATGGTATTTAAGGTAGCATCCTCCATGTTACTGGTGCAGCTTTTCTGCTTTTGGGTCCATTGAGATTGTCATTCAACCTCAATCCTGAGTGGTCAAACGTTATCATCTCTAAACAAGGAGGATTAGTAGCAACGGTGAGTACTTTCGTACTCAGCTAAGTCTTATATTATGAAAAGTGGTGACATGCCATAAGTATATTGTAAACAACTACCATTAATATCCAAGTTTTATATTTTTTATAAAACAAAAAAGTTGAAAGCATATTAAACATTGGAATATACTATTCACTCACATCATGGGCTAGAGCCACCTGTAGGCTCTCTTTCCTACCGTGAACATGCCTTCTAATCCAAGGAGCAGGAGTGAATATTGATGTTCTACTCTACGTAGAGGTGCACTCCTTTACCCACATCAATCCTTTTTAATCCTTTATTGCCAACCACAATGTGTTGCATTTCCTCAAGATACATGGCCAGAAAGGATACAAAGCTTTTCCCAATTATCGATGTACAATAATTCTCCACCTGGCCAACTTGAGGCGTTGTGTCGGACAAGGGTCCGCTACCAGCCTGTGCAATATAGCACATGTGACCACAACCACCCATTCATCTTGTGTGGATGCATGAGGCCCACTCCAATCTAATACATATAAGGTTATCACCCTTGTGGAGGTACTGTAACATTGATAAAGTACTTTGATCAGCCCGTTCTATATCAGGATTGTGGTTAGTATAAGAGTAGGACTGTGATTAGTATGAGAGTACGGCGTATAGATGCAAGTGAAAGTGAGTTAATCCTTATAACTATATGTAGAGAAGCCCTTACTATCCAATCTCACATTCTCTGAGCATCCTCTACCCACCGCACTAGTTTAGATCAACTGAATGCTCCACCAGCCAATTTACCCTCTAATAGCAATTCCATCATTCATAACATTCTATATCAGGTTATTTTATAAACTATCATTTTGATGCAATTAATAGTAACAATAGCTTTAAAAGTAATTTGTACAAAATTAAAGCCATAACTACGCGATCAATGATGACTTGCCTGGGTTATCAAAAATTCCGCGTTATGACATATTGACATTTAGGGGTGTTTTTCGCTGCCTTGGTCTACTCCAGCATCAGGATTTGGTTTGGTTCTTCATCCATCTTCGAGTGCTCCCATCTAGGGATGGTAGGTTTGGGCTCACTTGGTATGGTTTGTTAGCTGGTTATAGCACACATAGTTATTACAAGCAATCAGCCCAAAATAAGACATATACATACAATCATACAAACAACATGTGTTTGTGTGAGCATATGGGTATGTATCAAGAATCATAATTCATATGCATACGAGAACAAGTATAACCTAACTTGTGCAAATTAAGTCCTATAGTGGATTCTTGTAAGATGCATTAATATATATCTCTATGTGTGCATACTTTAGTTTTCTATTGATGTGCCTCTTCTTTTCCGCTTCTAAAAATTGTTTTTAAGCTTTTCTACAATAACTAGTTTTAAAAAATAGAGTATCTTTTCAAGACGGGAGCTACAAATTAATTATAATACACACTATAGTAACTTTATTTACATCAGCCAAAACCGTATATGAGTTTCTATTGCTCAGTATTTTCTCTCATGAATAACCTAAAAACCATAAACCATAATCAAAAGCCAAATAAAACAGAAACCGAAGTCAAAAAGAACAAATCCATCTAGGGAAGGATATACTAATAAGGCCTCCCTTTTTTTTTTTGAATTTTCAACCGACTTTTGGCTTTGCTTCTTTCGATGATTATTATTCATTAGATTAAAAAAGCGCTACCAAAAGAATGCCCCTAAGTCTACGTTACAAGGTTATATGTACTAGCATTTGGCATATGTATAATAAAGCTATACTAACATTAGGCACACATGTAATAATACTAGTTATGACCAAGGAGACTAATTAGTGTTGCTATAATTAGTAACCAATAATATGCCACTATGCTAAGGGTGATACCATGCTTAGTCGCCGGGGGCTATTATGTACATACCGTAAGATTGTATCCTGCAGGTTGAGATGTACGTCCGCAGTACCGACTATCGCAGTTCTTTGAACCCTAACTTCTCGTGGGTTGATGTGAGTTTAGATGTGAACTGGATAGGTTAAGGGGTGTTTAGGGGACGTTCGGAATAGCGATGACTTCTGACTGAAATTTTACTATAGCTGACTTATTTTTTACTGTAGCTAAATTGGCTTACTAAACATAATTAAATTTTAAGAAATACAAAAAAACAAAAAACAAAAAAAAAATCGAAACAAACAAATTTGCTACAGTACAAACCATCGCTGACGCCGGTCGCCAAACGCACGAAGAAGCATCGCTGAGCGCGGCCTTAGAATGACTATAACTTATAGCTCTTTTTATTTTTACTGTAGATGATTTACTTTTTTTACTGTAACTAAGTTAACTTATTTAACATAATTAAATTTAAAAGTTTTAAAAATAGAAAAAATATATTAGCCCATTACGGATAATACAAAGAAATACAGCAAAAAAAACCAAAAAAACAAAAAAATAAACATTAAAAAAAAGCAAACACAGAAACCGAATGCCACCGCGTAAGCGCTTCTGAGCGCTGCCTAATCCCCCCCCCCCCCCCCTATATTTTCTTTCAGCCTTCAGCCTTTCTTTTTATTTTCTTCCCTTTTCTTTTTTTTCCTTTCTTTTTCCCTTTCTTTTCCTCCGATCTTTCTTTTCTTCCTGGACCAGCCTGATCCGACGAGGCTGCATTTGCCTCCCGTACTGGGCGGAGCCGAGGCAGGGCCTGGCCGACCTCCTTCCTCTCTCCTTTATCTTCTTCCACTTCCCCTCACGCCATCTCTCTCTCCCTCACGCCCTTCCCCATGTCCCCTATCTGAAGAACCAGAACTCACCAGCACAACTAATATATGTGAAAAAGAATGTTATTAATAGCGATGGTACATAGGTTCATCAGAAAAACACTCGAACACTAGACAACAATTTCAGTGCTTGCAAACACAACCGACTATCATCAGGTTTCTCAGATTGACAACTCCAAGATCTGGCAAAACACTTATTTCTTTAAAGCGAAACAAGATGATTATGGCAGGTTACAAGAACTTCCTTAACGGTCTTCCTGCGTCCTCGTCTTGCATGTGCTGCAATTCAGAAACTTTGAAACGTAAAAAACAAGTAGAACCAGCACTTCATTTCAATTGATCACCTTTAGCTAATGTTATCAAGAAAAACGTGCAGAAATTCACTTAAGATTATACTTTCGATAGATGTCATTGTTTACTAGCATAGTAAAGAAAGGACTGTGAGCCCATTTGCAGGTATGACGTATCAGCGAAACGGTGCAATGGTGCACAAATGTAAATCCAACACAAGTTCACAACAATGTTTTCAGCTCAATGATAAAATGCTATTCAAGTTAAAAACAACAACAAACGGGAGCATATTTCAAAGCAAGACCCAGAGTGAACACGAGAATGCTGTTTTCTCTAATTGATAACCGTGTCATAGGTTGTTTTGAAGTAAAACGTGTGCCTTAATGAAGACGTTTCAAAAATGCAGAAAGGCATAATGTTGTTCAATGAAGGAAAAATAAACTTAGACAAAATCCATCCACAGAGTGAGCCAACAAAACTTAATAATTCAATCCTCTTCTCAATGGATGTCAGGGTTGTGGGGCACTATCAGCTATCCCCCATGCCCCTCAGATGCGGATCAACTCCCACCCTCTGGGAAAAAACAAAGTGTAACATCCTAATTGCACTAGTAACAGTAAATAATCCTTAAATTATATCAACTTACTTGAATAAACTTTCTGCATTCAACCTTTCTTACAAGAAAAACATAAACAAGTTGCGATACAAAGTGGATGTCAGATACTTTGACATCACATCATTAATAGAATGGAAGACATCATTAAACTACGAAACGGATTATGAAGAAACAACTCCAGAAAGAAGAATGGAGAGCTTAAAAACCTACTTGTGGGGAAAGCATGATAGGCACCTAAAACACAAATGTAATTCCAAGGCGTACCTATGAATAATACTCATTACTCAAGAGGAAATTGGAAGAACTAAGAAAGACTATTCTAAGGTTATGAATGAAAAAAAAAGTGGTGATGGTGAGGGTACATGGCTCAAATCGTAGTAAGGAGCAAAGAATCGCAAATGTATAAGATTTAGGGGTTAACCCGATGTGATGGCAAGCAGAAATATGTTAATAGGAGCACCACTATGGACTGCTATAAACTATTCTTCCATGTTGCAACATCTAACTTTTGCTTCCTACGTAATGAGCTGCAATGCATAAAAGTTGAAAAGAGATATGAAGAAAACCAAAGCTGACCCCCGTGGTTGGCACTTCAGCATGTACCAAAGCAACGTGGATAGCGCAGCCCTATTTTAACACGTCTTCCTAATATTTGGGTAATTGGAGAAGGTAATTGCTTTTGTAGAAACTATGTGCCACATTTACCCCCTTACCATGAATGCTAATGTCAAGGACTTGGATTAAAAGCTAGGGTTTCACAAGCTACAGATGCTAGCTCCTAATAAGATTACAATGCTCTTCGTGATCATTCCATGAATCATTCTACAGTTGGTTGTTTTGTCTAAGAACCAAAATTGATGACGCTTTATGCTAGTATACTTCCAAATGCTGGCTGATGTCAGAAGTTGTTTTGCATTCAAAAGAAGAAACAAAGAGGAAACCACAGCAAGGCTAGAACAATAGGCTCTTATACTAATGAAAAATGGGCAAGTTGCAAGAAGCAAACTAGCTGAGCAATCTAACTAGATCATTTCCATAACTGATGTTGAAGCCAACAAAATATATGCGCTTTTTCTCCGAGCTCCAGTGTTCAGAAGTAGCCCTCTACCTCTCTTCCGGACCAAAGGGCACACGTTTTCCTCTACTTCAATCAAGGCTGAGATATATCTAAAAGGAAGGAGCAAATTTTCTCCCACTAAGAAGATCCACAGACTGGATTGGCACGGGTAAAACTCTCATATACTATCTCGTTAGCAAACAGTTCACTACATAAAAATGTTATCTTTTCAACACCAGACACTGTAGTGCTAATATATTCATCCTCAAGGAACAATAAACAAATTTGATCTCCCTACAGGAAGACATATCGATGGAGTCATCTCTCTAACCTAATTAGCAAATTATTCACTGCATAAACAATGTTATCTTTCCATAACGGGACTACTTTTGCACTTCAATAGTTCAGTTAGAACACAAGGAAATTCACTCCATCGCAACAAATCCGGGTTCTATCCGTGACCAACCCCGATCTGAATCTAAGAGAGCTACCAGCAAACAGGAAGAGGATTCAGGGAGGAGATAGAGGGGGGATGGGACGCGTGCTTACGAATTCTCGGACGATGCCCTTGTAGACGAGGATGGGGACGGCGAGGCCGAAGAGGCCGACGACGGCGAGGCTGCGGCGGGTCCAGCGGAAGTTGAACTCGAGGTTCTCGCGGCCGGCGTTCCACTCCTCGATCCACCGGTTCTTGTGCACCTCCATCCCTCCCCCCATATTTTCTCCTCCTCCCCCTTCCCTTCCTCCCCTCGGGTCGCTCTGCTCGTCGCCGGCGGGTGGAGGGTCCTAAGCTGCGGCCGATTCCATTTAGGTGAGGGGTCGCGCCTCTGCCCGCTTTCTCCGGTACTCGTCTTAGTTTGGATGTTTCACAGGTAGACCCTTGAAATCTTCCCTTTATTTGTTTTTTTCTCGGAGTATGTTTGTGCAATTATGCATTTGCATAACGACTTAACGAGTCCTCTGAAAATGCGAATTAATATGAGAAGTAGAGTTAATACGAATTAATATGAGAAGAAGAGTTAATAAGGCATAGTTGGGAATTTTTGGCCATTTTAGCCCCTCGTCCTGCGAATGATAGATATGGTCTTTCACCGTGCATAATTTCATGATTGCCCCCTGATGCGACTGGAGATCTCACAAGTCACCTCGTGCGGTCAGAAAGCGCACGAGGTCACTGCAACAGCCTGTAACAAGTTTTTAGGAAAAACTATTTAAATGTACATATTGTAGGAATTTCTAAACATGATAAATGAGCTCTAAAAATAATAAATTTTTTTGTGAAGCCTCCCGGCATAATTTACTTGTTTGTGTAATTTTCTAAATGTTTCTCAAAAATTTATTTAATTATATTGTTTACAGAAATTTTTTAATATAGATAATGAGGTCCAAATAGTATGAATTTTTTTGAAGGCCCATTATGTAGTATGCTTGATTGTGTAGTTTTTTTTTATAATTTTGTATGTTATGAAATTATCTGAGAAATTAAGGGTTGTCATGTTTAAAAATTCCTACAAAATATACAGTTAAATGGTTTTTTGGAAATTTGCTAGTACTACTACAGTGACCTTATGCGCTCCACAGCCGCATCAAGGGGTGCGCAGGGGGGGCCATATCCGGTATTCGCGCGACCGGAGGGCCAAAATAGCTAATTGCGTACTGATCCGGTCGGAGTCCTGAGTTTCTCCTTCCATCACAATTCACAAGGTCTCCAATCTCCGCATCTTCCTCCTTTTCTCGGCTTCGCGATTAGCAGAGGCGGCCATGGCGTCCCGGGCGTCGGCGGCGGCGGAGAAGGGGAAGGCCCCGGCGGACGCGGTGGGGTCGGGTGCGGCGAGCGCCGCGCGGCGGGCGCGGGAGTGGAGCACGTGGGCGATGAAGAAGGCGAAGGTGGTCGCCCACTACGGCTTCATCCCCCTTGTCATCCTCGTCGGCATGAACTCCGAGCCCAAGCCCCGGCTCTCCCAGCTGCTCTCCCCCATCTAGGGCAGGCCAACTCAACCGCTGTTCCTCGGTCCGATCCGCACGGATGCGCGTGTACTGGATTCAGTACTGTATTTCTTCGTACATAATCTCGATTCCTTTTTGTTTGTTCTAATTTGGGTGTCCCTGGTGCTCATCGAGAGTCTGTATTAATGTATCTGTATTAAGACTTCAGAGTGCAATTACTTGCAAATACTGGTATTGCGTTGATGTGTTGTTACATTGTTGGTTCACTTTGGCGAGGCTGTTCTTGTGTTGTACTACACTTACGTTTTGACACATTGGGAGCCTTACAGAATATAGGTCCTGTTCTTTTACAATTTTTAAAAACTGTTTTGATTTTTGCTATAGTAACTAATTTTTAAACAGAGTATTTTTTTTAAGATGTGATCTACAAGTTAATTGTAATATACGTTGAAAAACTAATATTTGTACCATCAAAAATCGCAAGCGATTATCTCTTTTTCTGCAATCTCTGTCATAAATAGCTAAAAAACCATCAGCCGTAGCAAAAAAGAACAGACTCGTAGATCACTGCATTCTACTTTTTTTTTATCCTTTAGAGCGCAAAATCAACTAAGGGGTGATCGTTTTGGCTTTTTTCGGCTTCAGCTTCTAGCTTCAGCTTTTTTTTCACTATTCACTACACTATCCACTAACTCATTTCTGATGTTTTTTCACCATTCTGATGTTTTTTCAGCCAAAAGCCAAAAGCCATCGCTATTCCGATCACCCCCTAAGGCAAGCCGCGCTTTCACCTTACCTACGCCTTATGCACTTTAATTTAACCGCATTTAAATTACGGTGCTATTTACTGCATCCCAACGTGTGGCTTGTGAAATGGTTTGCATCCGTTCTGAATACTTATTTTGCGATTATTGCATTGTATTGTGAGCATGATACGGATCTATTGCTTTTGGCCAAATCTGTATTCGGATCTTCGAATGAGCTGCCCGCTCTGACGAGAGAAGCATGGGCGAGGTGACCCACTCTAGAAGCAGTATGGGTTCAGTCCCAGCTCAAGTTTAGCTCGTAGGGGACAATTTTCCCCAGGGCCTTGGAAGTGTCCTGTTCTCTCAGGGAGCAGTCAGTAAGCGCTGGCATGCTTGCGTGAGAATGGCATTTTACTTCTGTGCATGCTTCAGTTGATTACTTTCCAAATTATCATTTTTATTATGCCTTTACTTATTGTTTATGTTTAAACATACTTCAAATATACCCACATGCTTGCTTGTGGTGATTTGCGCAGTGGAAGCTTTGTGGTTTGACGTCAGCATTCGAAGGTGTGCTTGAGGTGGAATCCAACCATAGGTATTATTTTGCTTCTGTTGTGATCTACCACTGTTTGTTTTTTAGCCTAAACACATTCTGTGGGCCGAGGCCCATATGTGTGTGACAGTTGTTGCTCTCAGACTGTGTTCTCGGATGTGATAGACATCTCACCAGATACAATGTTACAATATAATGATGAGATCGATGCAGAATAACTCTGTTACAATATAATGATGAGATCTATGCAGTGGTGCCCAACTGTCCCATAGCGTAGCAATCCAACACTGCCGAATTCATCTCCGGCCACGGCGCCGCCGCATCTCACCATCTCCAACAGTGGCGCTTTGGATCCGATTGTCCCCTGCTAGATCTAGTCACCGGTGGCGAAGAAGAGCAAGGAGGGCCGCCGGATTTGGTGAAGAGGAGCGGTAGCTGGAGGAACTAAAGCCCCATCAATGATGACGGGTTCACCACACCCCTTAGATGTAGAGGGAGGCCAGGCCGACAGCAGAGGGCGGTGGGTGGTGGCGAAGGGCGGGATAGCGAGGCAATGTCCGAGAGAATATTAGATTGGGCAGGGTGGGCGGCGAGACGGCTAGCTCTTCGGCTGCCACAAGGGGCGGCGGAGGAGGTGCGCGGAGCTGTGATTGGTGCGACGGTAATGGAGGAGGAACGCAGCGAAGGTGAGGGAGAGGCAAGTGGAGAAAGGGAGGAGCTGTGACCGATGAGGCTGTGACTGCGATGGAGGAGAGAGGCAACAGAGGTGAGGGAGAAGGAGGAGGAAGAGGGGATGAGCTACAACAACCTTAAACAACTAGGTTACTGAAGCCAGGCAATCAGGCACTAGCACAGGGGCAGCCTCAGAATTCTGGAGCCAACGGGTTTAACAGTTGAGCCAATTCACAAATTCAAATTGGATGTTAGTAATCATATCCCACATACGAAAAGTAGATCCAACCGTCGTGTTCTTCACCAACCGGAAGCCCCATTGGAAGCTACCATCACACGCCTAATTCACCGAAACAATCGATTAATCTACCTGACCACTACTATTCAGCAATCCTATCGAGCTATATTGAAACGGGACTAACTGGAAGCCGTCGCCCAAATGGCAAGAGCAACTACAACGTCGAGACGGCGGTTGAAGAGCGACAAGGCACGAAACGGAGGCGGGGTTTGGAACGGTAAGCGCCTCGCGGCCAGAGGAAGAGTGGTGGTGGACGGCAGGGGCGGGGGGCCTTCCCTTCTCCTCGTCGCCGTTGGGGCGGCGGAGACAGGGATGAGGAGCTCGTGGTCGCGGCTGCTGGCGTGGCTGCCCATGGGGCTCCGCGAAGACCTGACGTCGCCCATCTGGCGCCTTGACGAGCCTGGTCGACGGCGATTGCGCTATCTCGGTCGCTACGAATTGAATTAACATGGCGGGAGGCTGGGAGGGGTTGCCTCGCGACTTGTCGCTGTGGTTGCGGTCTCTGCCGCTGAAATGGACTGGGGCCTCCGCCTCCACTTAAAAAACAGGTTTGCTTGGGGCATGTTTCCAACTGATTGCGACCATGTAAGCTCGGATAGAGGTGAAAACGGATCGGATAGTTTCTGATCGATCTGGATGAATACGGATACAGATTGTGTTGGATCGGATTTTTTCGGATAATTCTCGGATCGGATACGGATACGAATTTTTTTATCAGATACGGATACGAATACTGTTGTGGCTACAGGCCAAACAGTAGAAGAGGGGACCCGTAGGAGAAGAAGAAAGGAGCCAGATCTGGGGGGAGTCGGTAAGAATGAGGGAGTCCGTCCTCCTCCTGCCCCTCCTGGGGGCTTATATATATGAATGGGGTAGAATGGGAAATACCCATTCTACCCCTTAGAATTCACAAAGGGTGAGGGTACACTGGTATATTTACACCTCTGCACTATTGAGCCTATTACATATTACGCCCGTTGTGAGGCCCAGTCACGGGGGGTTGGACCACCCCCACAACAGTACTCCCTCGTCAGTAAGCGCAGAGGTCCCGATGGGCGAGCTGGTGCACCACCCTATCCCAGCCCCCCGTTCCCCGACAGCAAGCACCGACGGGCCGAAGCAACTAGTAGCTGGCATCGCAGGTCCTAAGAAGAGGTTCGCAGAATCCCACTCCGAACATGGGTTGTCCCGCCGAGGCCGGGCCTACCAAGCGGACGACGAAGTCGTCGCCGCCCCGCCGAGGCTATGCCTACGAGGCGGGCGGCGAAGCGCTGGTCCGAAGCTTGGTCGTCCCGCCGAGGCCGTGCCTACGAGGCGGACGACGAAGTCCTGCGTCGGAGCTTGGTCGTCCCACCGAGGCCGGGCCTACCAAGCGGACGATGAAGTCGTCGCCGCCCCGCCGAGGCTATGCTTACGAGGCGGGCGGCGAGGCGTTGCTCCGAAGCTGGGTCGTCCCGCCGAGGCCGGGCCTACCAAGCGGACGACGAAGTCGTCGCCGCCCCGCCGAGGCTATGCCTACGAGGCGCGCGAGGCGCCGCTTCAAAGCCGGGTCGCCCCGCCGAGGTCGTGCCTACGAGGCGGGACGGAAGTCTGCGTCCGACTGGTCGTCCCACCGAGGCCAGGCCTACCAAGCGGACGACGAAGGCGTCGCCGCCCCGCCGAGGCTATGCCTACAAGGCGGGCGGCGAGGCGCTGCTCCGAAGCTGGGTCGTCCCGCCGAGGCCGGGCCTACCAAGCGGACGACGAAGTCGTCGCCGCCCCGCCGAGGCTATGCCTACGAGGCGGGCGGCGAGGCGCCGCCCTGCCGGGTCGCCCCGCCGAGGCCGCGTTTACGAGGCGACGACGGTCGCCGCCGCCCGCCGAGGCTATGCCTACGAGGCGCGCGAGCCGCCGCCGAGGTGGGTCGCCCCGCCAAGGCCGTGCCTACGAGGCGGCGGCGACTGCGCCGCCGCCCGCCGAGGCTATGCCTACGGAGGCGCGCGAGGCGCCGCTCCCTGCCGGGTCGCCCCGCCGAGGCCGCGCCTACGAGGCGACGACGGTCGTCGCCGCCCGCCGAGGCTATGTCTCACGAGGCGCGCGGCGAGGCGCCGCTCGGCCGGGTCGCCCCGCCGAGGCCGTGCCTACGGCGAGGCGGCGACGGTCGTCGCCGCCCGCCGAGGCCATGCCTACGAGGCAGCGGCGAGGCGCCGCTCCTGCCGGGTCGCCCGCCGAGGCCGCGCCTGCGAGGCGGACGACGGTCTCGCGCCGAGCCGGGTCGTCCCACCGAGGCCAGGCCTACCAAGCGGACGACGAAGGCGTCGCCGCCCCGCCGAGGCTATGCCTACAAGGCGGGCGGCGAGGCGCTGCTCCGAAGCTGGGTCGTCCCGCCGAGGCGGGTTTACCTGCGGACGACGGTCGCCGCCACCCCGCCGAGGCTATGCCTACGACGGCGGCGAGGCGCCGCCCTGCCGGTGGTCGCCCCGCCGAGGCCGCGTTTACGAGGCGACGACGGTCGTCGCCGCCGCCGAGGCTATGCCTACGAGGCGCGCGAGGCGCCGCCGAGGGCGGGTCGCCCCGCCGAGGCCGCGTTTACGAGGCGGCGACGAACTCGCCGCCGCCCGCCGAGGCTATGCCTACGAGGCGCGCGAGGCGCCGCCCTGCCGGGTCGCCCGCCGAGGCCGTGCCTACGAGGCGACGACGGTCGCCGCCGCCCGCCGAGGCTATGCCTACGAGGCGGGCGGCGAGGCGCTGCTCCGAAGCTGGGTCGTCCCGCCGAGGCCGTGCCTACGAGGCGGACGACGAAGTCGTCGCCGCCCCGCCGAGGCTATGCCTACGAGGCGGGCGGCGAGGCGCTGCTCCGAAGCTGGGTCGTCCCGCCGAGGCCGTGCCTACAAGGCGGGCGACGAAGTCGTCGCCGTCCCGCCGAGGCCATGCCTACGAGGCAGGCGGCGAGGCGCTGCTCCCAAGCTGGGTCGTCTCGCCGAGGCCATGCCTACGAGGCGGACGACGAAGTCGTCGCCGCCCCGCCGAGGCTATGCCTACGAGGCGGGCGGCGAGGCGCTGCTCCGAAGCTGGGTCGTCCCGCCGAGGCCGTGCCTACGAGGCGAGCGACGAAGTCCTGCGTCAGAGCGTCCTGCTACCTGCAAAAACAGTGCCTGAGGATAGCGCTACTCCGCAGAGAGCGGGCGCTCGAGGCGTAGGCCGAGGGCGCTACGCACGCAGAGGCAGGGAGGCGAAGCTGCCGTTCCCCTACCTTCGAAAAGAGTGCCCGCGGATGGCGGGCGCCGCGAGGCCGAGGGCGCCACGCACGCGCGAGGCGGAGGCGGCCGCCGCCCCTACCTTCGAAAAGAGTGCCCGCGGATGGCGGGCGCTTTCAGCGTAGGCCGAGGGCGCTACGCACGCGGAGGCAGGGAGGCGAAGCTGCCGTTCCCCTACCTTCGAAAAGAGTGCCCGCGGATGGCGGGCGCTTTCAGCGTAGGCCGAGGGCGCTACGCACGCGAGGAGGCGAGGCTGCCGTTCCCCTACCCGAAAAGAGTGCCCGCGGATGGCGGCGCCGGCCAGAGGCCGGCGGCGCCACGCACGCCGAGGCGAGGAGGCGGCCGCCGTTCCCCACCTTCGAAAAGAGTGCCCGCGGATGGCGGCGCCAGCAGAGGCCGAGGGCGCCACGCACGCGAGGAGGCAGGAGGCGGCCGCCGCCTCTACCCGAAAGAGTGCCCGCGGATGGCGGGCGCTTACAGCGTAGGCCGAGGGCACTACGTACGCGGAGATAGGGAGGCGAAGCGGCCATTCCGCTACCTTCGAAAAGAGTGACGCACTCCTTGGTGCAGCGCGTACGAAGACGCGATACCCATGCAGTGCGCCACAAAAGCGAGGTACTCCCTGGTGCCTCGGCCATCATGCAGCTTTTGTTCCCGATAGAGTGCGTGGGAATATCGACCACGTCTGTTTATACTCCGAAAGAGTACGCGTAGTGACAGCACTGGCGCATACACGAAAGAGTATGCGGAGTGATACCATCAGCGCGTGCGTGGGACGTCCACGTCTTGTTTATACTCACGAAGAGTGCGCGGGGACAGCGTCCGTCGCGTCTCGTTTGTACTCCGGAGGGGGCATGATTCTTCAATCACGGCTTACCGGTCACTCACGGAGGGTACGCCATCGCGTGCGCGGGACATCCGCGTCTTGTTTAGACTCAGTAGAGTGCGCAGGGAAAACATCCGCGTCTTTGTTTGTGCTCAGGAGAATACGTGGGACTATCAACCACGACTTATTTAGGCTCCAGAGGGTACGCCATCGCGTGCGCGGGACATCCGCGTCTTGTTTAGACTCAGTAGAGTGCGCAGGGAAAACATCCGCGTCTTATTTATACTCCGTGGAGTTTACGCGGGGCTGACCTCGCCGTTGCGTTTCATTTAGACTCGTGAGTGCGTGCGGGCGTCCCTCAGACGTCTTATTTATACTCCGTAGAGTGCGTGCGGAGGCAAGCCTCATCGCCACGTCTTATTTATACTCCGCGAGTACGTGCGAGGCGAGCCTCATCGCCACGCCTTATTTATACTCCGCAGAGTGCGTGCGAGGCGAGCCTCATCGCACGTCTTATTTATACTCCGCAGAGCGCGTGCGGAGGCGAGCCTCATCGCTACGTCTTATTTATACTCCGCAGAGTGCGTGCGGAGGCGAGCCTCATCGCTACGTCTTATTTATACTCCGTAGAGTGCGTGCGGAGGCGAGCCTCATCGCTACGTCTTATTTATACTCCGTAGAGTGCGTGCGGAGGTGAGCCTCATCGCTACGTCTTATTTATACTCCGTAGAGTGCGTGCGGAGGCGAGGTCAACGCCACCAACATAGAGCCGCGGAGCGAGGGCGCGAGGCCGGTGTCGATGTCGCCGACGCGAAGTCGCGGAGCGAAGGGGTGGCCACCAAGTCGAAGTCGTGAGGACGATGTTGATGCCGCCAACGCAGAGCCGCGGAGCGAGGGCGCGAGGCCAGTGTCGATGTCGCCGACGCGAAGTTGCGGAGCGAAGGCGTGGCCACCGAGTTGAAGTCGCGAGGCCGATGTTGATGCCGCCGACCCGGAGACGCCCATGCGGAGGTTGCTCTTCTTGCTCCAATGCAGCTATACCGATAGCGAAGAGGCCCGAAGACTCCAGAAGGTCTAGCGCATGACCCCTCGCACGTTGTACCCCTGCATACATGGTTTCGTGCGTGTGCGAGGTGATGTCGAAGCACATCCTTGATGGGGCGGAGGCGGGTGAAGGCCGGAGCCCGTCTTTGCTGACAGTGACCCCGCGATGCGGGGTCCCACCGTGGCCTCCGACGCCGGTAGGCTACTGCGCGCGAGCAGAGCGCCATCACCGCGATCGGCGGCTTAAACCACGCACATGCTCGCGGAGACTTGACGCCACGCGGGGCGCGGCCCAGCGGTCGCGCTCAGATGAGGCTTCGCGCGCCGGGCCGCAGCCACGTTAAATAGCCGAGTACCGGGCGAGTGAAGCCGTGATGCTCTTTCCGTGCGCAGCACATAGCGAATCAGCCCATTTGCGAAGTCTGCGCGGAGGCACGGGCGTGCGAGGAGACGAGCACGCCCGCGCCTCCGTCTTTGCGTCGGCGCGCGCCATCGCGAATACTCGCCTTAGCTCACACGCTGCTTGTCACCTCGCCTCTGCGCTCGGACTAAACGCATATTGCGTAAGAAGCCGCGGAGGAAGTGACGAGGGGTCGACAGTATCGCGAAAATCCAAGCACCCCGCGCGTACACTCGGACCTATGCGGTGTGCGGTGCGGCTGTGCCCGCGGCCAGTAGTCAAGGCCAAGCGGCGAGCGACCAAAGGCCTAGCGCGCGGCAGGTGTGCTACCTACGGTAGCGCATCCGAATACGCTACCCATCGAGTACTCACCGACAGACTTGCCCACTCGACAACTCGCCGCGCCACGGCGGCGCTGCCAGCCGCCAAAGCACTCGCCTTAATCGCACTGCATACACGGTTGATACTATGAGCAAGCTGCTTTTTGCGTGAGAAGTCTCGTGGCCGTTGCGAGCTTGCAGTTTACTTGCCAAGGCTGCACCGCACGAGCCACTAGGGACCGGACAGAACTCGGAAGTTGTAGCGATTAGCTAGATCGGACATTTTTCATTCTAGCTAGTGGCTAGCGGGCGCATGATGCCGAGGCAGTGGGCAGCGGCTTTGGGGTCCAAGGGCACGGGCTCGAAGGGTGGAGGGTAGCAAAGAAGATCGACGAGCTCGCGCAGCGGCCATCTCCGCCGACTTCCTTGAAGCGGCGCGACGAAGACCTCGCGCGAGGTGGTGGCTACGCAGCGCCGAAGACGCCCTTTGTGCGGAGCCGTTGCGCGCAGAGACGGCACTCGCATCGTTGGGCACCCCGCGCGCCGAGCACGCAGGCGAGGTGGCGGCGAGACGGTGCGTAGCCACGCGAAGTTCGGCGACGCGCACCGAGCCGCGTGGAGCCCCGCAATGCGAGACGCGTGCGAGGCGCGGAGGCCATAGTAGCGCGGGACGAGCGGAGAGCGCGCGCGAAGTCTCGAAACCACGCGCCGAGTGCCCTCGCGCCGAGACGAGCCGGGCCGGTGGAAACTTCGCGTCACGTCGGGCTCGCAGCGTGGTGCGAAGGTCGACCAGCCGACGGCAGCGGCGTCGTGCTCGCATGCATGCATGAGTTCCCGCCCGCCGGCCGAGGCCAAGCCGTGCGAGGGTGAGGTATTGACACGGAGCCGCCCATGCGGAGACCGAGCGCCACCCGTTCATCAAGCCGTGGCGGTGGAAGTGGGTGAAGTCCCGTGAAGGCCTTGCGCCACGAAGTCCAGCGAAGGTTGGTGTCTATCCGCTCATGCATGCGCCCAAACTACTTGTCCCAGCGTGGTGACGCGAAGTCGGGCGTGCGGTTTCACGAGGAGCACCCCTATCGCCCTTTCTTACATGAGGGCTCCGGGCCGAAGGCTTCATTTGGCAGGTGCTTGGCTTGAAGATGCCTTCGCTCGCGCGGAGGCTTGATGCCGAGGGTGTCGCCGAGATTTCGAGGAGCGAGTAGCGACAGCGGACCGGCCGGTGTGTTGAGCCGCTAGCTTCTTTTCCTAGCCCCTACCTTGCCACCGCTGGTACCGGTGAGGGACTACTCGACTAAGAGTGGACAAAGCTACAACTGTGGCGGACATGCGAAGGCACGAGGCGATCGGCAATGAAAAGTCAGTTGCTTTTGCCCTCGGAAGACGGACTGACATGCATTGGGACTTGGAAGTTGCAGCAAATAGCCATAAGTGCTCGCGGGCCGGACTACTCATGAGCTTTTCGCGTGGTGTCTAGACTAGGGGTGCATATATATAGTATAGATGTATTAATTAGCGTTGAATTTTTTTTGTTTGGGTACCCGGTGTCCTATGACATCGGGTGGGCCTATGGGGCTCCGCCCTGCGTGCTGAGAGAGGGCGCGCGCTGGGTCATGACGCAGATATATATATATATATATATATGTATGTATGTATATATATATATATATATATATATGTATGTATGTATATATATATATATCGAAGCAAACAGGCTAGCGTCCAGATGGACTTACCCGCGGCACTCATGACGATGGATCGATGACGATAGATCGACGGCATCCTGACTGCATGTTACTCCGCGAGTTCATACATGCACACTCGTGACGATGGGAGGGCCTGGCGATGCTTCGCGGAGGCTCGACGCGGAGACCATGACTCGGAGACGCAACGTTGCACGGAGACTCTCGGGAGCCCTGCCGTCAAGGCCTCCAAGACACACTGAGCTAGATCTGGATCTGGAAAAGAAATGAAAGCTCACCACACCTCTGCCATATTTTCTGAAGCGAACAGGCTAGCGGCAAGATGAACTTATCTGCGGCACCTCACGATACGAGCAACCTGGGGTGCTTCTGTTCCACGCTAGGAAGCTCCTTCGGTGGTAGCTGGCGAGGTCGACCATCGCGACGACGGTGGCGGGGTCGTCGTTGCGGAGGCGATCGTGGTCGCCGCTACCATGTCCTCGTTCGCGCCCGCGACTGTCGACGCCGGAGCCCTGGTGCTGGCGCGGGACTTCGCCGCCGATGATGATGCTATCTCCGGTGCGATCCTTCTCGAAGTCTTGAGGCTTGTTCTCGTCGTCCCCACGGATGGCGCCATCTGTTGTGGCTACAGGCCAAACAGTAGAAGAGGGGACCCGTAGGAGAGGAAGAAAGGAGCCAGATCTGGGGGGAGTCGGTAAGAATGAGGGAGTCCGTCCTCCTCCTGCCCCTCCTGGGGGCTTATATACATGAATGGGGTAGAATGGGAAATACCCATTCTACCCCTTAGAATTTACAAAGGGTGAGGGTACACTGGTATATTTATACCTCTGCACTATTGAGCCTATTACATATTACGCCCGTTGCGAGGCCCAGTCACGGGGGGTTGGACCACCCCCACAACAAATACGGTAAGCCTAGTATCCGTCGAATACGGATACGGATACAGATAATCCGGATAAAACGAAACCGGATATCCGGATTTTCTAGAATCTCCCTATTTTCTTATTTCCAAAATCCGAATAAAATTCAAAAGGCTCTAGAAAATAGCAATTAAATCCCAAAATTCACCAAAAATACCAGAAAAATCCTTGAGACATGAGGAATACAAATAAAATATTTTTAGCTCATGTTAAAGTTTAATTTAATTATATTAAATTATTTTAAATTCTAAAAATTTATTTTAAGCTTGATTTAATTCCAGAAAATTTATTTTTAAAAACTGGGCTTTATAAACTCTAGAAAATCAAGATGTTACAAACTATTTACATATTTTTGTTAATTTTGGATATATAGTTTAAGAGATTTTCATGTTCCGATAAATATTCGTAATCGTATTCGTTTCGATTCGTATTCGATCCGTATCTGTATTCGATATTATTCGTATTTGTATTCGTATTCGAGTTATCTGTATTCGTATCCGTATCCGAAAAAAAATATGAAAACAAATATGGTAGAGACATTATCCGTCCGTATCCGATCCGTTTTCACCCCTAGGCTCGGATATCATCGTGGATACTGTATTATATATATATGTCCATATACGAGTTTAGACCTGAGAGTTGGCCGTACGGGACCACACGGCCTTCGGGCTACATTGGGTTGTACTAGTCCAGCATAGTCACCACGCTTTGCCATATCATGTTGGCACGACTCGTGCTGCTTCTTGTGAGGCCCAGACATAATCAAGGTACAATGGGCTATCGTTGTATCGGGCTAGGGCTATTGGATGTGTGGAGCTGTGGGCATCGCCTCTGTTGGCCCATCGCTGTGGACAAGGAGTGGGTGCCAGCTGCTGGCGAGTATCCGATGAAGTAGAATTAGATCATGTGAGGAGGCCACCCGCCACCCCTAGATCCTCGACTCACCACCGGTTCTCTCCCTCTCCCTTGCGGTTCGATTCTCTTAACACCGGTTCGACTTGCCCAGCTCTCTCTTTCTCAACTCACTCTCTCCCTCCCCCTATCGGCCAGTCGGCGGTAACCGTGGCCCGCACAGCCTTCCCTCTCTCCCATATATGAGCGACGGCGGCCGCAAAGCCCACCACAACGATGGTAGCTGAGGCCACCCTTCCCCTCTTCCTCTCAGGTTTGAGCGGCGGGATGGTTGCAAAGCCCACTACGACGACAGCGGCCACGAGCACCCTTCCCCTCTCCCTCTTTCTCAGATCTAAGCGGTGGCGGCCGCAAGCCCACCACAACGACGGCGACTATCTAACTATCCCCTTCCCCTCTCCCAGATCTAAGCAGAGCAAAGCATGAGATTTAGGGAGGCGAGTCGATAACAGGCCGCAGCAGTGGTCTTCCTCCCCTCTTCTCAACTGCTATAGTGACGTCGACGAGTTGCGTTCGGCTGCATCAACCTTGTGAGCAGTGCAGGCCCGAGCATAACATATTGGATTTTGTGTCGTGTCGTGCGTCTGATGTACTTGATTCTCGAGCTCAGCCTAACCTAGTAGTTTGTGTCGTGCTAGTCCGGCCTCTCACGTGTTGTGCCTGGCTGTGCCGTATTGGCCGGGCCTCAGGCCGGCCTAGAAAAGCATAGCCCAACTCTCAGTACTACGTGAGTTGATAGAACACTATTTTATCATCTAAATGTCTAATGTCTAACTACCGTACCTAGATCGTACACTGTTGCAGGATCGCATACCTTGCCACTATAATGCAAAACGGTCCCGCTGACGGATAGGCAAGCCAGTCGTCAAAGTAAGGCAAATTATATCTTGATTCTTGAGCGGCTTGCCAAAGCCCAAAGAATCAGCGAACCACCCCGTGTTGTACACTTTGACAGAGAAATATAGTCTATGTTGTTTCAATTGTGGTCAATGGCTTTTGATTGTGGTTGATGATTTTTATTTGTGCGTTGTTAGACAATAATGGACGATGGAGATTCCGTCACGAATGATACACATAATTTTAAATTCAAAAGGTTGTTTAAATAATCTATTTTAAAAAAATTACTATTTATTTTAATTTTTAGAGAAATTCGAAACCAAATGCCAGAAAATGGAACCATGGCAGCTCCAAACTTTCGGCCAATCATCAGCACGGCTAAAGCTACACAGCAGGGCGGCAGCTGGTAAACGGGTCTGAGCACGCCGACGTACGCCACCGTTGCCGTGCTTGTACGTGCACACCGTGCCAAGCCGGCAGATAGACATATATAGACGTGAGATGACCACATCGTTTACGGGCTACGCGCCAGTCCACGTAGGGTGACCCCGGCACGTACGGCGCACGTCGTCTCGGCCGGCTTGCCTCCCGCTTCGGCGCTTCCCGCGTCCGTAGCGAAGCCAACCCAACCCGTCCTCCCGCACGCGTGGCCCCCTCTTATACCCGCCTCCCTTCTCCGCTACTCCCGCCCGTAGCCGCATCCCCCCGAAATAGCCACGACCGACAGGCGCGGCCTGGCCTGACCCCCGAGGCATGCGGCGAGACGCGGCCGCCGCGCCCGCGGTGGCCGTCGCCTCGCCGCCGATCGCCGCCGGCGCGACGACGGAGAGTGGGAGGGGCGAGGAGGTGGTCATCGACGTCGAGGGGGCGCCGCCCGCGGCGTCGGCAGGCACGGGCGTGGCGTGCCGGATCTGCCACCTCATCCCCGAGGCGGGCGACGGGTCCGCGGCGGCGGCGCCCGGATCGGAGGTGATCCGGCTCGGCTGCGGCTGCAAGGACGAGCTCGGCGCCGCGCACCGTCACTGCGCCGAGGCGTGGTTTAGGATCAAGGGCGATAGGTATATATCTCGCTCTATCCTGTACTGCCTCGTGCTGCTCGCTTCTTTCTGCAATGGAGAAAGATCCACACATCATGCGGCAACAAGAACAATGCTTGCCATTAGCCAGTCTGCCAGTGCGACTATAAATTGAACAGTGCAGTGATATTTCTGCTACCGTTTAGTAATATTAACATGTCTTAGATTCCATCGAGTGTCCATCACTTTGACATTTGAAACAATTCAGGTTCCAATTAGGCATGCAATTACCATGTTGATTATCGACTTACCTCAATAGAACAAACTTGGAATACCTAAGAAGGGCATCCTTTGTTTTGCGGAAAGGGTTATCGCCATAGATGAAGCAAAGAACTAAATTCGTGCCGTCTGGATGCTGGGGTTGTGCTTTTCAGCTTTTTGTGTTGGTGACCTGTGACCATGTAAGCCTTTAATTATGTCACTCGACATGTGAGTAGCTTTCCCTTTGACATTGGGCATTTGGACATTGTTATGAAATCAATCAATTGTCTAATTTAATTAGCACGGTATTTTTTAGTTAGCAACCACCAGGCTCCCTTTGTTTATAAATATTCATGCTTTCAAAATCTCATATCAATTTGTTCTGTGATCTCTGGAACTTGCATCAAGTGGCTAAGAATTTAAAACTTCAATTGCTCCGCAGGCGCTGTGAAATTTGTGGTTCAAATGCCAGAAACATTACTGGGTTGGAAGTGAAAAAATTCATGGAGGAATGGCATGGGCGAAGAGTGGCAAACACGAGAACTACCGTGGAGAGGGAAAGTACTTGTTGGAGACAGCAGACCTTTTGCAATTTCTTACTAGCATGCTTACTGATTGCTTTCATGCTTCCCTGGTTTCTCCGTTTAAATATGTTCTGATATTTGCTGCAACTATTGGGTCGTATGGAATCCTTTTTAACTCGGCTACCATCAAAAAGATGGATTGTATAGAAATTTATAGGCAGAATCACAGGACAGCTCCTTAAATATATACTTTTGAAACTGCCCATTTGGATCTTTGTGCTCTTAATTTCTTTACCTGAATACCGACTCCCTGTCTTCTAGTATGGCTCATTTGAGTTGTTGTGCTTTTAGTTTGGTCACATAACCATGCAAGACCCTGTAATCAATTTGGTCAAACCGACCCTTCGCCAGTTAAGTGATTACAATGCAAAAACCCAACAATACACATTCATATAGTGTTGCACTGTTGCTCCTGGTTACATCTAGGTAAAAGAAAAAAGAATAAACAATCTAGCAAAATCAGAAATTAATCAACTGGGAGACTTTTGACTGAGACAGTCGAGGACAGGAACTTATATAATTAAACAAAGTACATGGGCGATTACATGGATAGGTGAAGAATTTCGGAAATATGGGACTTGATTGACCAATTTGAAGGCACGGACCTAATTAATTTATTTTTAGATCAGTAAGCTCCTTTGAGATTTAGAAAATTTTAAGGAAAATCAGTTTGATGATACAGAAAGATCAGCAGTTTAGTTTTATACCATCGAACTTAACTGGTACATTTTAATACCACTCAAAAATCACAAAGTTTTCTTATTTACCATTCTGTCTACTTTGAACCTCTCAGCTGTTAAGTATGGACCATTTTGCCCCTCGTCACTCTACTAATCCCCCTCCCAGCTGGACCTTCTCCATTACCGATCCCCTCCCAGGGTTCTCAAAACCAGTTGATTTTCATTTTTATCGGTCTTACCGGTACCCTCCGGTATAACGGGCTACCGAGCAAACTATTTTTGGCCTGGTTTGAAATGGAGATGGCCTAGCTGGCCCAATGCATAGCTGCCCTAAATCGGAGCGACGCGTTTTCCTCAATCTCTCAAATCCGCTCTCTGACGGCGCGTTTTCCTCCTGGCATCCTCGGTCAGTCCTTAGTTCCTCTTCTTCCTTGTCATCTGTGACTCTTCGTCAGTTTCTCAGTCTTCACCAGTCATCACCTCCTCTCCGTCTTGCGGTGCGGCTCGTCGATCTGTTCCAGGCAGTGGAGGGGGAAGCCTGAATAGCGATGGAGGCTGGGGCGAGGTGGGGAGAAGGCAAGACGACGGTGGCGATGGAGGTGGTAAGGAGGGCGGTGGAGCCGGGGCGGATGCGAGGACGGTGGTGGCAGCTGGGGCGGAGGGGGCAGGGACCGGGGCAGTGGAGGTAGAGACCATGTCGGTGGCGGGGTAGATACGGGAGGATCCACTACAACTGTAACTGCAGGTATGGATTGTGCAAACCTAATGCGTTCGTGGTTGAATTGTACACTGCATATTGTAGTCCATAGGGTGGGAAACGGTAATGGATATTTTGTTTTATCCAATATTCATATCCAAGAAAACGCGAATGTGGTAAGCAAAATCTATATTTGAAAATATTCATATTCGTATTTAATAATATTTGTATCTGTATTTGAGAATGTTCATATTCACATTCGTATTCGAGGCTATTCGATTAGCATTCGATCCGTTTTCTATGCGTATCGGCCGGTAACCGAAAAAACTGGAAAAAGGGCCAAATTTCAGTGTCAAAATTTGAATTTGAATCCAGTAACTAGAAAACCGATCGGTTACGACATTCGTAGGAGGATATTCGTATTAGACCGAATTAAGTACATATCCGATTCAAATTCGTTTTCGTTATGGCATTCGATTCATATTCGAGAATGTTTAAATTCATATTCATATTCATTTTAAAAATATGGATTCATATTCATATTTGAGACTATTCGATCGTATCCGATCTGTTTCCACTCCTAGTAGTCCACACTGTAGGTATGAACTCAAAAAGCTGGTAAACTAACTTAATTTTTTAAAAGTGAACTCAACAAGGTGGCAAAAAATTGTGAATGAAAACTTAACATTTGGATATACATGTGCATTAGATTAATGTATTGTCATAAGGAAATTCGGCTATTTCAGGACGAATTTGTTTCAAATTTTAAATTTTGTTTGAAATTTTTGGTTTGAAATTCACCAAAAAAACTGATAGTCGTGATTATCGCCTCTACTAGTCACCTCAGGTAAAAATTTCATTCCGGTATTAAAAACCCTGTCCCCTCCAAGCCCCTTCAAGCTCATCCCGCCACCCTCTGCCGTCTACCCCTGAGCTCGTTCTGCTCTTCCCTCCGCTCAATATGGACTATTTGTGATGTAGTCGTCTAGTATAGCTCTTTTCTAGTAGTGATGGCTGCTTGGTCTCTCATTGGTCGACGTCCTCAGCGACTTGGGAGTTCTTCCCCTTGTGCACTGCCCAAGATGTCGCATTGGAGACGGTCTTGCGAGCAGAAGCAATTGGCAGCAGCAGAAGTGATGTGTGTCCTTGAACTTGTCATGGTGTTGTCAGCAGCAGCAGCGGAAGTTGTTGTAGTAGCTGTGGTAGTTGTATTACTAGTGGTAGTTGTTGTAGTAGTGGTAGTAGCCACCGGTAGCAGCAGTTGTTTGTGTAAATTTGAAATGTAGTGCAGTGAAGTTCTTTCCAGTGGAATGACAAATTTCTGAATCTATTTCTATATATGTGCTGAAATAGTATGAACCAAAATCAGTGCTTCCATGCCATAATATGTGCTGAGACAATAAAGAGCAATTTGTGAAACAATATGTGCTGAAACAATTATAGAGCAAATTTCTGAAATAATATGGAGTAAATTTCTGAAACAATGCACAACAATTTGTGATTCGATCTCATAACACTTGGCCTTTTGCTGCATCCATAATGTCTGAAGCACATTTCTGAAACAATAACACTATTGGTGGAGCAGATGCACAATAATTTCTGAATCCATAGGGAAATATGACAACTATAACACAAGAGTGATCATATTGCCTTCATAAACCACACAGTTTCAATAGCTCTTGAGTGATTACAGCGCACATGAAAGGCTAGGTTTACATCCAACAGCACAGGGCATCCAACTTAGTTCAAACAGAAGGTTGATGAGTACTAAATGGTTCCGGTTCTACTCATAGGTTCTGTAACACCTCACATACCAATATGAGATATTACTATGGAATGTCATCGTCAAACAAAAATAAAATCATAAAGCTGTACTAAAATTCACAGGAAAATAAAATCTTCAAAGTGTGCTTTATTAGAAATTCAACGGAAGCTGAAACAAGGGTTTAAAATATGGGATCAGTCCACTCTAATAAAAGTTGAATAAATGAAATAATTAAATAATAGCAAGCTACAGTGCTGAAACTCAAGTGCTCCCACCCATGCATGATGCTATCACTCCACTGATATTTTTCCTGAGATTGAAAGAACAAGCGTGAGATTGAAAATCTCAGCAAGTACCCAACAACGGTCGAAACACAGTAAATTAAAGGATAAGTGATGCAACCAAGTAAGCAAGTAATAGGTACAATCTAAGGAAACGAAATTGAAATTCCAAGGCACTGATATAAAGAGTGGAACCGAAAATAGCGGTTAACATGACATATGTGATAAAGGCAATGTGAATGAGGAATACTTGTTATTTAGTAAGTTATAGTAATGATACTGACGGTTACTCCCCATATACCTGGTATACGAGAATAGCCAGGCACACCATCATCCTTGACTGTATACCGCGACGGGATGTAATATCTTGTGTAACGAAAGCGTACGACCCCTCCATATGTTACCAGATGGGTAGCAATCTCCCCTATATGTGGATAACCCCAGTCTAGACAATCAAGTAATTTTAACAATTCAGCAGTTTAAGATATTACGATAGTGATGGTAGAAAACTGAATGATAGTGTGATAAGTGAAGGTGTTGCTAGATAATTGATAAGATGACTCACGATGCGAGGTGAGGGACAGATGATATAGATACATAGCCTAGGGATTAATTTGATAAGAGACCCCTAAATAAGTCCAAGCATACAGGGTTGTCACTCAATCAAGTTTTATTAGGTGTTGAGTAGTTATTAGTCAAATTAACAAGCATTTACATATAATCCAATTTGGCTTACGAATAACAAGAAACTAGTGACCAATAATAATATGAATTGAACGAACAACATGAATCAAATGATAAGCATGAATAAAAATAATAATAAGTATGATAGTCTTAAGATAAATGAATTCTATCGACTAGTCTAAATTACAGAATGATCATACTTATTCCCTCCTTTACGATTAAAGCCTACACCTAGACCCTTAATCATGGCATGTATTCCAGAATATTAAAACAAAGCATTTAATCTGACTAAACATACCCTCGACTAACCTAGGACAACCAGTAATTACTACTTAATTACATAATTTGCTCAATGATATATGATATAGTAATACTATCCGAGATAAGCAATAGTTATCCATGGTCAAGTGATATATGAAACGGAAGGGTTACAGCCACAAGGTACTTACCTTGAGCACGCTCGGAGAGGCCACTGCACGAGAGATCCGAAACGTGGGACTGACAAGAAACTCCTTCAATCGCTGCGAGAGAACCTACAGGGTGGAGTGGAAAGGAATTAGACGGAGGTTAAACTACCTTGAGAGAGATTTGGAGTAGATCGCTCAGGTCAAAGGAATAATTTTGTAATAATTTGCCATGTGAACACCATTTGGCCTGGTGAACGACGCTCGACAAGCCCTTGCCACGCGATTCGTCGTTCGACCAAGAACGCCCGTTCGGTCGTGCGAACGACGTCTCCCGCACGGCCCCAAAACGAGCGAACTCTGGGTTCAGCCGCGACCCAACCGACCGAACCTGAGGCCTCGGCTCCCTGGCCTCTGGCGCCCTCACCGCCGGCCGCCACTGCTTTGTCTGCGTCGTCGCTTGGCCGGCTGCCGCCTACGCCGCCGCTGGTCGCCGCCGCCTGGTGCGTGTCTATATAGTGTACTAGTGCAGGCACTCATCGTACGTGCTGGGGTCATATGGCCTCCTCGACTGGAGCGCCATCCTCGTCGGTGACCTCCACCATCCGTGTGAGAGGTAGAAGGCCGGCGTCACTCAGCCTGCAAAGCATGAAGAAGTACATAACATAAATATCGTAAAAAGACATGCCATAGTTTGTACACAAATCTGTCTCTCCATCTTGGGTCTAGTATACAAGCCCATCAGGGTATCCGTGTACGGACCACCCCTAATTGGGTCTCTTCATCCCTGACCTCAAGATGTGGGTCACGATAGCTCGCACGGTGCTGCATGTCGACGTGCCGATCTAGTAGGCCGAAAAGCCAGTTTGAACCGCCAAGATCGTGAGCCATATCTGCAAATCAATTTGAAGTTAGTAATTACAACATAATTACTGGTTTAATTATTAATAGCGTAGCTCCGACAATTCTTCAAATCATTCCTAGCCGATTTCACATATGCTATTATGCCTATTTAATTTTTTTGTCGGTGCATACACATTTATCTACCTATCTAAATAATTTAGGTCCCAGGGTCACTGGATTAAATTCTTCTCTCTTTGTACATATTCTTTTCTGTAATTAGTACACACGTGATGATTTACTTATAGATATAACATAAAGTAAATCTTAAACAATAATTAAATTAATTATACTAAGATGTCCTTGTGGGATGTTTGAATTTTATTTTTGTCATTTGTGAATTTTGGCGACTCAAATACTATTTAAATCGTCATGTACAATTTTAATCACTACGCATAATCTTAAATCTCTATGTACTATTTAAAGCGGCACGCGCTATTCTAATTGTCACAAACAATTTTAAATCTTTCAATCGCTATTAATTATTCTAAAAATTAAGAATATTTATTATGAAATTTCTACAATTTATAAGCAACTAACAAAATTAACTGGATCTTCAAATGCACAACAAAGCGATCTAAATGACAATACAATTATTAACAAATAAATTGGTGTTACTTTCTAAACTACAAATTTAATTATTTTAGTTACTATCCTACTATATTTGAAAAATAAATATACAAAAATACAGAAAACTCACCATCCTTGATGCGTAGATCCCTCCTCTCTTCCCCTCCCTCTCCTCTTCTCCTCATCTTCCTCTCTCTTCCCTCCTATTCCTCCTCTCCTCTCTCCTCCTCCTTTTCTTTCCTCCTCTCCTCCTCTCCTCTCTTTCTCTTCTGCACTTCTCCCCCTTCCTTTCTTTCTCTCGGGCGAAGGTGAAATGCGGCGCATCCCTCGGCTAGCTGCACGCCACTTCAGGTTATACCCCCTAGTCACCCAATCGTTGGGCGATTAGGGGCATTGTCACCCAACGGTTGGGTGACTTGGCCACATGTCACTCAACAGTTGGACGATTAGCCTAAGTCACCCAACCGTGAGCGACATATGGTAAAAACTAAAAAAAATAAAAAGCAGGTATAATACTATAATTTGAAATTAAAAATTGATTATTTAAAAAAATCGATGAGTGATAGTGTTACTAGGCGATGGCAATAAGGAACATGGGTGTGATATTACATATGTTCAATTGTTCACTCGTCACTAACTCTCTTACATGACTCATACGAGTCAACATGCTATGCTGTTGGGACTGGGTTTTGGAATCCAAACTCTGTGTATTTCTGCACTAGTTTAAGATCAAGCTAGTGTACATGGTTATAACGTTGATGATAACTCAAAGCATATCATGATTCATGATTATAAGTATGGTAACAAAGTACCATCCTTGTGGCCAACACTTACAATAAAGGTCACATGGCCACAAGTCTTATAAGAAAACCACGGAAACTACAAAATAAGACAATCGTGAGATTGCTTATCAACATGCCCACAAGCAATCAATTGGGAAAAATGTTTTCTAGTACTCCGGGTGTCCTTTAGTGAAGCCACATGCGAAGAAGCACTGCTATAGACAGCCCTATCACAGACAGTTCCCGAACCGTCTGTGTTTATGTGTCAGTGATAATAGGTGGTTATCACAGACGGCTTGGGAGCTGTATGTGATAACTTACATTACAGACGGTTTTTGAGACAAAACCGTCTGTGATAGTCGACTTTCACAGACGATTGTTATAAAAAACCGTCTGTGATAGTCGACTATCACAGACGGTTGTTATAAAAAATCGTCTGTGATAGTCGACTATCACAGATGATTAATAACAAAGACCGTCTGTGATATACACAATATCACAGACGGTTCAGAATAACAACCGACTATCACAGACGGTTGTTATAAAAAACTGCATGTGATAGTCGACTATCACATATGATTAATAACAAAGACCGTCTGTGATATACACAATATCACAGACAGTTCGGAATAACAACCGTCTGTGATATTGTGTATATCACAGACGGTTAATAACAAAGGTCGTCTGTGATATCGTTCATATTACAAATGGCTCAGTCTTTGAAACCGTCTGTGATATATATATCACAGACAGTTTTTAACAATGAACCGTTTGTGATAGCAATTGCATGCAACGTGAGCATGGAGTACTCAACATGTCTTTTAATCCAAATGCAAGTTACTTAGATGCAAGGCTTCAACAAGGATGAATTACTATGGTTCCTTTAACATAAAGTAGAATTTTTAGTTTCAATACAAATACTAATTTCACAAAGCATCGCATTTGACAAAAAAAGTAATTGAAGTAAATGAAACTAGATATAGGACTAGTGAAGGTTCTAGCTGCCTAACACCAGTCTAATGGCTCAGTCTGCCTAAGTTAAAATTGGGGCTTTTGACTACCCAACTAGCTCCAGCTAAGCATAGGAGAGTTATATATGCTCGTGGATTCCCAAATGGTTACTTAAAAATGAAAACAAAGATTTACCATGTGAAATTGCACCTTGCCCACCCTTGAACATGTATATGACTATTCAAATAGTGTTTACACTCTGCACAGATTGTATAGTTTTACCCATAAGATATAATCATCTCTTTTTGTCTCTGGAATTTACACTCAACATGATAGAGTGCGACTAAGAGGTTATAAAAAGGTCATTGCAATACTTTGCCCAAACATCAGACGGCCTGATGAGTTTAACCCCAAATCATGGGCATCTGTTACCATCAACCTAGAACTCACCGTCATGGGGGATAACCTACCCAGACATAGATGATGTTACCATCGCCTGGTGAAATCCCCGACCTACATGGTGTATGTTACCATCACCTGCACAACCCAAAATATAACCTAACAATTACTGTTTACTAGCTTGATGCTGGAATCTGCAAATTACTTAGCCAGGGTTGTCCCACTGCAACCATGTGGTTGTACAGTGAATGCTCGGTTTGAATATAACAAACATTGGTCCTTAATTAACAAAGGCAAGCCAGTCAATATATCAATCCACTTGCCCCAATCTAAAAACATATTTTCCACCATTTTATTTTATTTTCTAAACCAGTGGTAATACCTATCACCATGCATTTCATAAAATAACATTTCCTATGATTTGTAATAGTATCCCAATAAAATAGATGGCTAAAGACCAAACAAGCTTGTCTAATCATTTCTACTGTACTATACTAACCCATAGATAATGTAATCATTAAAATGGATATGCTAGCATAGAGTGACAAAGGTACAAGATTATCAATATCAAGGAATGTGATTTCAAGGGGGTAACTACAACTCCTAAGTAAAGGTGTAACTACAACTCCTAAGTGATTTGAAGGAATGAACCATATTTAGTTGCTCTACCTTGCAGTTGGTCTAATTTAGACTCTCTACTATAAAACCGGTTATTTTACTCCCTCTACATTAAAAATCAGATCAAATAACCCCTTAAAGATGCTATTGAGGGTGATTTTGCTATGTAATTGTGGTTTTACCAAGCTGGCCAACCACATCCCCTTTCTTCCTCCTCCAATCATCATTTAAACCACATATGCCCTATTTGTTAGCTATACATATCTTCTTCATCATTCTAAAATAGAAAACGAGAGAGAGAAATAGAGGAGGCGGCCATGAGAGCTCTGGTCAAGCTCAATGCTGGTAAGGAAGGCAACGACAGTGGCCAGAGAGCAGCAAAATGGGATTCCCTTATCTTAGTGACCCCATGGTTGGTGAAGGTGCGCTATGAGGCAGCCTGCAACGGCCGGGCGGCTGCGCTCATAGCGGCGGCGTACAGGCTACTATGGCAACTAGGGATGGCAATCGGGCGCGGCGGGCACGGGTAGTGCTCGCCCATACCCATACCTATGACCCCGATTTACTCCCACGAGCATACCTACGAAGGAAGACGGGCGAAGAACCTCGCCCATGCCTGTCGTCCGCGGGTACCCGTCGCCCGTGGGCATGCCCATTTACCAGCGAACTGAGAGTCACCATTTGAGAGTTGAACTAATGACAAATACATATAAGCGGTAGCTATTGTTAGGAAATATAATAGCTATCGTTTGTGGTTTTGTTTAAATTCAGTTTCAAACTAGTAGATTTTCCTACTAAGGTCATTTCCAAACTTATTATAAAAATTAATTATCCCCTAAGTCAGGAACTAAAGAGTCTAGAATCAGTTCTAAATAACAATAATAGAGAAGGGAATTGTACAATTGAAGAAAATCCCCCTTAATTGAAGTATTAAAAATATGCATGTATAAGCAATCATACATCAGGTAATTACAAACAAGGAGTACTTCTAATAAGTCAAGGGAAAAAAACTAACAAACTAAATATTTGATCAGAAAGCAATAGCAATAACTAGCCAAATTTCATATGTTCTTTTAAGCCACCACATTTTTAATATTTTTTCTGTTTCGTCTATAGTGCAGTACCTAAAGAGAAGGACTTTTGAATAACATATGAAGTGTGTTCTCAAAAAGAGAGAAATTATAGAATTACAATCAGTAAGAATGGTCCCAATTATCTCAAAGACACGTATCTTCTCATGGGTAAATGAGCGAGATGGGTATGGGTGGAGCTTACCCATGCCCGTGCCCATTTACCCAACGGGTAGAGTGTTTCCTCCATTTTCATGCTTATGGGTAAAGAAACATCTCATACCTGACTCTATTAGGGTATTTACTCGCGGGCACATAGGTAAACAGACACAATTGCCATCCCTAATGGCAATGACTCTATAGCGATTAAAACCAAAAAATAGAGTGTGTCACGAGCATCCACATGGCGAGAGGAACTCACCAGTGCAGACGGCGAGGGTAGAGATGAGCTGAGGCGGGTCGGTGCCATGAGTCAGGGGTAGTGTGAGTACCCGAACGTGGCGGTGGAATTGCGGAAGGAGAAAGATGAAATTAGGGTTTGGGAAAGATAGAGGATGGTGAGGAGATGCTCTCATAGGGTGGAATCGAAAGGGAGCTCACTAGGTGATGCATGCGGTTGTGGCGGTGGATTTTAGCCAAACCCGGGGAAGGCGGTAGATCGGTAGGCTTCTATGGGTGAATCCAAAAATTTGTTAAGGGGTTTTGTAGAGGAGAACCTGGAACACAATTTTGATGCGGGTTGCACGGAACGATGAGGTTAATGTGGCAGCCGTGAGTGGTGGTGTGGTCGTAGAGGAGGAAGATGAAGACGTTCCCGACGTCCTGCCTGCCAAGAGAGGAAAGAGAGGTGAGTGTGGGTTAGAGGACATTGAGGGAGGAGGAGAGGATGGGAAGATGTGGTATATAACTCTCAGAAAGCTTGGCGGCGAGATGGAGCTATGCGAGGCAATGGTGGAAGGCGACAGCGAGAGGAGGGAAGAAGACGGAGGAAGAGGAAAGAGATATGAGGTAGACAGGTGGGGCCAATATTTTTTCTTTTATTTTCTAACTCAAATATGTTATATTTGCCACTGTGTGAGTGATATGATGGCTACCCATTTAGCAAAACTATGATTAAATAGAGGTGTAAAATAGAATGTTTTAAAGTAGAGGGTCTAAATTAAACTAACTGCAAAGTAGAAGATTAAATATGGACCTTTTCTAATTTAAATACATAATAGTTTGATGAAACAACATAAATAAATTTTAGATAATGGGATCAGGCACCAGATGGTAGGTGCATATTATTAGGGGTGCAAATGGACTAGATAATTTTTATCTGATCGATCGATCGACCGAATGCATTCAGAACGAATACGGAAGGGATAGATAGGTATCTAACACTATCTGTATCCGACTTCGAACAAAAAAATATGGAATAGGACACGGAATAAATGATATTCGTCTATATATATCTGTATGTCAAGTGATATGAAGAAGTCTACTGTAACTTTACTTAAGAACAAGATAATATATATACGGATTATCACATCAAAATAGACGGAGAATATCTCAATGATTAGTCTATCTGTATTTGCTCTGATTGCACCCTACTGTCCAATGTCATGTGCAAAGAAGCAGATAATTTCCGTCTGACCGACCATTCAAAGTATTATGGAACTGATACAAAATAGAGAAATGTGTATCCAATATTATCCGTGTCCAACTACGACTCTAAAAAAATATGGAATAGAATATAGGATAAGCATCCACTCCCGTTGCACCCCTACATATTATACTCTCGCATTTGCTAACCTTGTGTTAACTGCACTTTCAACAAAAAAAAAACTAGTTTTGGCATTCAGATCCACGTCAAGATTCGTGCTTTGGTGGCGATAGCATTCTCCCTAGCACAATTTCTTGCCAACGAGAACACTATGCGTATGCGTAGATACAACAGCCTGTCGAGAGGGCGATGGTCGCGACCGTATCAGCCACCGTGTGGCACCGCCTCCGCATGCTTGAGATCGTCGCACGCCATAATTTTTTAGGGCCCTAATTTGGAAGGTTTTTAATCTGATTTGCAAGTCTCGGATCTGAATTGAAAGCCTTAAATTCGAATTGAAAATCCTCACTTGAAAGCCCCAATTGGAAGGTTTCAAATCCTTTTTTGAAGTCTCGGATCCAAATTGAAAGCTAATTAAATCTGAATTTGAAAACTCCCCGCTTGAAAGGCCCCGAATTGAAAAGTTTTCAAATCTGATCTTCAAAGTATCATATCCGAATTGAAAGCTCCAATTCTCGGCCTTTGAAGTCCGAATAGAAATTTTACAAGATCCGAATTTGAAAGCTCCATTTTTTAATTGAAATTTCTCATTGGTGGTGAGCAAAAGTGCAGAGAGGAGACGTCCGGTGGGGCGAAGCGGCGGCCCTGGGGTATGGTCCTCCCCCCTTTGGTCACGCACTGGAGCATCTGAGACAGACAGAATGGGAGAAAGAGAGATACGATAGGGAGAACTAGCGGTGGGGGATGAGCACGTCTGTGCATGGGGAAGTTAAGTAGCACGTGTGCGCAAAATAGGTCTGCCCTTCTTGCCAATTAGGGTTTCAATGGATGGTGACACAGTAGAGGCTAGCAAGGGCACCACCAGTTAGGGGAGAGAGCAAGGTTGGTGGGGCGATGATGCTGGTGATTGGCAAGTAAAGTTTTACAAGGTGACAATTCGACAAAGGCGAGGAAGGTGGTGGCGAACGGCGGTGGAGGAGGTGGAGAGGCACATCAAGACTTTGACCGTTGCACACTGGTGTTTGGCGAGTTTGGCGGACAAGTGAGTTAGGTGTGGAATACAGTGGGAGGAAAGAGAAGGGGAACGAATAAGGGACACATGTTAAGCATATAGATTAAGTTAGATAAGATCTAGTGGTGAAAAATTTGATTGATTTTGTTTTGGGAAAAAAATTAGCTAGCTGACGAATGAACAATCCCTACATTTTTGGTTGCAACCCTTTAAAAACCTCGTCCATCACCCCATCCATTGCATTAGACTGTGCTTAGCTAGGCATTTTTTTAATAATTTTTAGCTTTTTTACTATAGCTAATTTATTTTACACTATAGTAGATGATAGCTTTTTTTGATATAATTAAATTTAAAAAATAAAAATAAAAAACAGGTTATTCAGTTACAGACAATATAAGGAAATACGAAAAAAGATAAAAAAATCTAAAATAAGTAAAAAAATCTAAAAAAATAAAATTAAAAAAATAATAGATTAAAAATCAAAAGTCAAAAGGCAGACAAGACAAACCACAACACTCACATATATCGTCATCCCCACCCATCATCTAGTGTCAGATGGAGGCACCAGGGTCTGATTCCTCTGGCGGCGACAGGTACAGGTCTCACCTGGCCGGCGAAGGCGAGAAGAACACCGCATGGCGGCACGGCGCGCCGCCCACGTACGACGCCGTGAACAGCCTCTTCGAGGCCGAGAGGACACAGGTTCGACGATCCTTCGATCTCTTTAGATGCACGAGCGTCTTAAAATATGGAGATCCATTGGATTTCTTTACAAGCGCATATATGCATTGTTTTCCTTTACGCGCGCAGGAGTGGCCGAAGGGATCGCTGGAGGAGACGGTGCAGAACGCGATCAAGACGTGGGAGATGGAGCTGTCGCACAAGGCACGGATCGAGGACTTCAAGTCGGTGAGCCCCGGGCGGTTCCGGCTGTCCGTGAACGGCGGCAGGCCTCTGACGGGGGAGGAGACGCTGGCCGTGGGCAGCTACAACGCGCTGCTCGCGGGCCCGATCCTTCCGGGCGCCGGCGCGTACGACGCCGCGGCCGAGACGTTCGAGTCCTCGCACGAGTTGTTCCGCGGCGCGTTCCCTCGCGGGTTCGCGTGGGAGGTGGTCAAGGTGTACTCCGGCCCGCCCGTGATCGCGTTCAAGTTCCGGCACTGGGGCCACATGGAGGGGCCGTACAAGGGCCACGCCCCCACCGGCGACAAGGTCGAGTTCTACGGCGTCGCCGTCCTCAAGGTGAGCCATATCAATCCATACGTGTACGTGCAGGTTCGGGAAAGCAATCCATCGTTGAGATCGCGTGTAGGTAAGAAAGATTGCCTCCTCTCTGTCAATCAACCAATCAGTCAAAACAAGGCCTGATCATATCTCTTCGCACATAAAGACCACATGGCAAGTAATGATTAACTCGCTCAATTAACACTGTGCGTAGTCACCGCTGTTAATGGAACGGATCCAGTGTGTGATGGATACTGATACTACCCGTTGTTCGTAACTGATCTCTGACTGTGGAGGCGTGGACGCATGCAGGTGGATGAGCAGCTGCGGGCGGAGGACGTGGAGGTGTTCTACGACCCAGGCGAGCTTCTGGGTGGCCTTCTCAAGGGTCCCGTGGTGCCGTCCAAGGAGGAAGCCGCGCTCGCCGAGAGGCTCAGCGAAGCGGCTACCGTGTCGTCGGCATCCGGTTCTGGCCCGCAATCGCATGCCTGCCCCTTCCTCGGCTCCGGAAAGCGAGAGAGATCGCGCGTCGAGGGAGACTTGCTCGAATAAAACGTGGCCATCTGCAGGGTCGCACTGTACCGCCAGCGTTTCGCAATCGAAAGAAATTTGGAGATCTTGGATCGTGTATTTGTAATGGCAGTGTTAAGTACAAGGATCGTGTAATGGTAATGGTAAAGTCAAGTGCTTGTACTTTTTTGTTGGAAGGCGTCGCCTCCCCCGAATTGATTAATCAACAAAGCTTTGTGGAAAAGATTGTTTGCCTGTTTAAAGTGGAGGAAAGTGAAATAGAATCCACTTATTTGGGAAAAAGGAGGAAAAGCGGATGAGTTTGTTGGGTAGTGGCAAGCACAATAGGGCTATGCTAACGAAAGAGCATGTTTGCTCTCACTATTACAGATTTCAAAGAGGCATTTGCATAAATAACCTCTTTATGACTATAAATATGACCTTAAGGTATCATGGGAGAGGATATTTTGTGTAAGAAAAGGCTTAAGTAATATAGTGTTGCTCATACTCTCTACTCCTCTCCTTGTCGTGAGTTCTAGGCTTTGGGTACCACACTACGGTCTTCCCTAGTTCCATCATCTACTATTTGGCACATAATCACAATAGTTGCCGCTATCCGTGGGAAGCGACGTAGAAGCTACAAACCGAAGTAAGGATGCTTGGGCACGATGGCACTGAAGAACACGATGACATCGGTCCCTAAGTGAAAGAGGAGTATTACGGCTGAGACTGCTGCAACGAGAGTAAGGGAGCTGGTGGCCGAGGGGCCACAGCTATGCAAGCTATGGGGCGGGAGGCACCACAAATGAACGACCCAGCCTTGAGGCCCCCTAGCAATATCGGTATCCCCACTGCCCACGCGACAGCCTCCGTCGGTCCCGACACCATTGTTGTCACCATGTAGCGAATAGAGGGTGCCCTGGCCCCTACGCTAGGCTAGAGCAAATGCGCCCTGGAGGCGATTTGTGGAATGCTACAACGGGAGTTGGCGGACCTGCGGAGGGTCATGCGAGAGATGCAGGAGTCCCGGAGTCAGCAAATCCCTACCACGGTGATAAAAAAGATGGCTGTGGAAAGGACGAAGAGTTGTGAGGCCACTATTGACGCCCGTAGTGCCCCTCGATGGGTGAACGTTGAGCCCCCTCAATGCAAGTTTGCAGTGAAGCATCTGGCCAGATGATTTCAAAATGCTCATAGTGCAGCCTTACAACAGTGACACGGACACCCACGAATTCCTACGTGTCTACGAGATGGCCATCGAAGCCGCAGGGGAGACGACTCAAGAAAGAAAAAGGGACTACCTCTTGCCCTACAAGGGGTCGTACTGTCCTGGTTCTTCTCAATTGCACTTGCTTCGTTTACATGTGAGAGCATGTTCGAGACCTCATGCACAATAACTTCCAAGGCAACTACACGGAGCGAGTCAACACCGATCAGCTCTTTGCAATAAAGCAGGCTCTGGTGGAGAAGCTAAGGGATTACTTGAGATGCTTCACGAAGATTCGTTGCCAGGTGAAGGACGTCAATGAGATGACCATCATTAATGCCGCCATCCACGGTCTTTAGAAGGGGCTGCTCGCGGAGTACAATGCCCAAAAGCCCATAAGAATGGTGGCTAAACTCTTCGACAAAATAGAGGAGTATGTAAAAGCAGAGGAGGACATGATACAACATGAGGCTGACATCACAAGGTCTGCCCTGTGGCCCTGAAGGAGTGTTTGAATAACAAGCAATGGAAGGGGCCCTGGGATAGATATGTACTTGGCATCTTAAAGGAAACAGCCATAGCCATGGTAGGGGGTGAGGTCAGGAAGAAGGATGCCAACAGTGGGTATGGTGCAAAGTGCACTGCCAGGGGAGCATGTCACGCACGATTGCCCTACCATTGAGATGCTCTGTGAAAGCGCAACCAGAAAGCACGCCCAAGATGTGAGGACGCCAGTGGTGGTGCACGTACAATAGCCTCCGAAGGTACCACTTGTCCAGCCCTTGTCGAACGTGCTGTGGATACAGGTCCCCGACGATGGACCCCGCTGAGTGATTAATCCCATCACAGGGGGATTGTCCCTTGAATTTCCCTTCGAGTGACAATGGAAAGTCTACGATTGCCGGAAATAGCACATTGCCACATACATAGCACAAGTGCTCCTGGCGTGGGCCCGATCCGACATCACCTTCATGATGGAGGATGCCTTTGGGGTGGACTTCCCCCACCAAAACCCAATGGTCATCGAGACCAATATTGCAGGGTGTAATGTGAGATGGGTCCTAGTAGACGAAAGTAGCTTTGCAGACCTCTTATTCATCAATGCCTTTGACCGAATGGGCATCCTTGAAGTAGGCTCCAGGTGCTAGGGGTCTCCTTGCAAAGCTTTGGAGGGTGCCTAGTCAGCGTGCTGGGGCAGGTGGCTCAAAGTAGCCATCAACCATGGCGAGCAGAGCAAAATGCAGGTTATCAATTTTGACATTGTGGATCTTCCATGTCCATACAATACCATCTTAGGAAGGCCTACTTTCAATGTGTTTGGGGTAGTCCCGCATCATAATTACTTATGCATGAAACTCATGGGCCCTAATGGGGTCATTACGGTGTTTGGCGACTAGGATCTCGCTCAACAAGTCGAGGTGGGCACATGGAGCCTACCTCAAAAAGTGCACACGGTAAGCGAAGGCCCTACCCCTCCTTCAGCAGCACTCCCTCCCTTCGCACCAGGTTGAACACGAAAATCGAGACCGAACAGGATTGTAAAAAGAGTGTCGCTCAACAGCAAAGACCCATCAAAACAGGTATTGATCAGGGGTGGCCTTACCTCGAAGGCTAAACGGAGCCTGTTGGAAGTCCTCTGCAAGAACACTGATGTCTTCATGTGGTTACCCACCAATATCACGGGAGTAGATAACTCCACCATCGAATACAAGCTAGTGATGTGCCCTGATAGGGAGCCCATCAAGCAATGAATGAGGAGAATATCCCTAGATAGGCAGGAGGTCGCCAAGGTGGAGGTAGACAAATTGATCACCTCCGGCATCATCATGGAGGTGGTCCATCCCACTTAGCTCACCAACCCGGTGCTAGTCAAGAAGACAAACAATAGCTGGCATATGTGCATCGACTTCACTAACTTTAACAAGGCATGCTCCAAAGATAACTACCACTACCATGTATTGATCAATTAGTGGACACCATGACAGTGTGTGAATGAGTGAGTTTCCTTAACACATACTTCGGGTATCACCAGATTCGTATGGCAAAAAAAAATGAAGCCAAAACTAGCTTCATAGTCCCTGACAGGACATATTGCTTCGTCAGGATGTTGTTTAGACTAAAAACACTGGGTAAACTTTCACCAGATTCATTGCCTTGCTCCTCGCATCTAAACTAGGTTGGAATGTCAAAGTCTACATGGATGACGTGGTAGTCAAAAGCAAGCGAGCAGCCTCCCACATCGTGGACCTGCAGAAGGCCTTCGACATCCTTCACCGGGTTGGCATAAAACTCAACCTAGACAAGTTTGTCTTCAGAGTCTGGGCAGGCAAGTTGCTCGACTTCTTGGTATCTGATAGAGGCATCAAGACCAACCCTGACAAATTGAATGCCAGACTATCCATAGAGGCTCCCAAGACCATCAGGTAGGTCCAGAGGTTGGCAAGGCACCTCGCCACCCTCAACCGCTTTCTGTTAAGAGCCATAGAGCTGGTGATCCCCTTCTTCAAAACCCTCTGCGACCCGATGACTTCCAATGGACCGATGATTATGCGCAGGCTTTCCAAGACCCAAAGGAGTATCTCGCCAACCTCCCCAAGCTCGCATGCCCAGCACCAGAGGCTTCACTCCTATTGTACTTAGCAACGACACCACACACGATCAGCACAGTCCTCATGCTGGAGGAGGGCTCCGCTCAGTGCCCAATATACTATGTATTTGAGGCGCTCCAAGGAGTGAAGACAAGATATACTAAGATGGAGAAGTTGGCTTACGCTCTACTAATAGCTTCGTGCAAGCTACGACATTATTTCCTAGCTCATAGGATCATCGTGCCCCCATCCTTCCCCTGGGGGAGATGTTGCAGAACAAAGAGTCCATGGGTTGCATTACTAATTATGTGGCAAAATTGGCCCCCTTCTCCATCACCTAGTTGCCTCCATCACAATAAAATTGCAGATACTAGTGGACTTCATAGCGGAATGGACACCCAGGCGTCAACTGAGCTATCAACTGCTTCAGAGCCAGTGTGAGCCCTACACATTGATGGTGCATAAGGAGCTACAGATGTAGGGGTAGGGGCCGCTGTCACATCCCCCAAGGGTTAGAGCATAGCATCGCAACATGCTTCAAATTCCCAGTGACCAACAACATGGCAGAATACAAGTCCCTGCTGTTCGGCTTCCACAAAGTGAAGGCACTCAGAGCTAGAAGGGTGCTCATGCATAGCAACTCTTGCTTACTTGTAGGGCATATCGACAAATCGTATTAGGCCAAAGGCCCCGTTCTCGCTAAAAACCTGGCCACGGTAAGGCAAATGAGTGTCGTTTTGTAGGCGTCACCGACAAATCCATATCAAGAGCCAACAACATGGGTGCAAACACCTTGGAAAAAGTAGCTCGCTAAGGACATGAGCCACCCTCCGACACATTTTTTGTGGTCCTCACCTCCGCCGCGGTACCGCAAGACCAGGCGGATCCCTCCTGCATGCTACACATCAGCCTGAAAGACAATTGGAGATAGCCCATCATCGGTTTCCTCCAGGGGACTGTGGAACCGAATGACTTGCAGAGCTCCAGGGACTAGCACACTAGGTAAGAACCTTCAACATGGTAGACGGGGTGCTCTACAAATGGGGTGTATGCGCCCCGCTCCTATGATGCCTCTCACGTTGTGAGGGCCAAGAGCTCACAGAGATTCATGGTGGCCTATGTGGCTCACACTTAGCCCTGTGTGCCTTTGTGGGAAAAGCCTTTTGTCGAAGCTTCTACTGGCCCAAGGTAGCCTCAGACGCATGAGAGTTGGTCAAGCATAACCAAGGATGCCAGTGGATGGGGAGGTTCACCCACACGCCACCCAACCCCCTCCAACCAATCATAGTCTCGCTCCCCCATGATCCCAATGACCTCCATTTCATCATTGTTGCCTACGACTACTTCTCTAAGTGGGTCGAGGTGGTTCCCCATGCTAAGATCACCTCCTCGGTGGTGCAAAAATTTCTCTGGTAGAATATCATATGCTACTTCAAAGTCCCCAGGGAGATCACGATTGACAATAGTTTGCAATTTGACATAGCAAGTTTCCAACCATTCTGTGAATGCATGGGCATCAAAATATACTATGCCTCTATGGGGCACCCATGGTTGAACAGAGTAGTCAAACACGCTAACGGCGCTATCTCCAACGACATAAAAAAAGCGCTTGGTAGGCCTTCCCAAGGGAAAGTGGTTGGAGGAGCTGTCGAAAGTACTCTAGGCCATGTGCAGAACAAGCATGTGCCCCGCCAGTTTCACCCCATTTAGACTACTCTTCGGGGACGAAGCCATGATGCCTGGATAAGTCAAAGTGAAGTCCCATTGAGTGCTAGTCTTGTCACCACTGGAGGGGCGCTGCCCGTCACTCAACCTTGTGAACGAGGCTTAGATCTAGGCATCCACAACATCAGCAAATGCCTTTGGATGATTGTAGCCTCTTGTATTAAGAAGGTCAAGCCACGGTGGCTCGTGGTGGGGGACCTTGTCCTCAAGAAGGCCCTACACGATGCCACAATAGGGAAGCTAGAGTCTAACTAGGAGGGGCCCTACATAGTCACGGCTTCACTCAGAGCAGGCTCATACCACCTCTCCACCCTCGATGGCACGAACCTCAAGCATACTTGGAACGACGACCGCATCCGCCACTACTAGCATAGCCATGGTGAGGCCTGCACTGGCCACCGTGTGGTTGAGCACTCCATTGAAAGGCCTACACGCCACACCATATGAACATCATGTAAAGCTTACCTATGCAAATGGTGTCGAATAAAGCATTTTTTGGCCCTAACAAAACGACTATGTCCACAGCGGCCCACTCTATGGAGGCTAAAATAAACGCCGGGACCCAAGTGCATCCTAGCCTACTTTACAGAGTTTAAAGAAGGACCCAAGTGTGTCCCGATCCACTCTACAAAGTCTAAAATAAACACTGGGACCCAAGTGTGTCCCAGCCTACTCCACTGGGACTAAAATGAATGTTGAAACCCAAGAATATCTCAGCCTACTCTACGGAGTCTAAAATGAATGCTGGGAGATGAGCGTGTCCTGGCCTGGCGCATGCATGAACCTACTCGTTCTACTACCGTCTTCGACAATGGTCATTCGAAGGGTAGGGATGGAGCGCGTGCGAACCTACACGTTCTACCGTCGTCTTTGATGACGCTCGCTAGAAAGGTGGGGGACGGAGCATACACGAACCTACTCGTTCCACTGCCGTCTTCAATGGCGCTTGTTTGAAGGGTAGAGGACGAAGCATGCGTGAATCTACACATTCCACCTACACCTTTAACAATGCTCATTGGGTGATGCTTGTTCGAAGGGTGGGGGGACAAAGCACGCATGAATCTACACATTCTACAACCATCTTCGATGATGCTCATTCAAAGGTTGAGGGACGGAGCATGCATGAACCTACTCATTCCACTGCCGTCTTCGACGATGCTCCTTAGAACCTACATGTTCCACTGTCGTCTTTTGACGATGCTCATTCGAAGGGTGGGGACGGAGCGTGTGTGAACTTATACGTTCCACCGCTGTCTTTGACGATGCTCCTTTGAAGGGTGGGGGAGGAGTACACGTGAATCTACATGTTCTACCATGGCCTTTGACAATGTTCATTCGAAGAGTGAGGGACGGAGCACATGTGAACCGCTCATTCCACCGCCATCTTCGATGATGCTCGTTCGAAGGGTGGGGGATGGAGCACATGTGAACCTGCTCGTTCCACCACCGTCTTCGATGACGCTTGTTCGAATGATGGGGGATGGAGTGGTTTGAACCTGCTCGTTCCGTCACCATCTTTGACGACACTTGTTCGAAGGGTAGGGGACAGAGCATGCACGATCATACCATTCTACCACCATCTTCAATGGTGCTCTTTTGAAGGGTGGGGGACAGACCGGGTGTGAATCTACTCGTTCTACACGATCCCACTCATTCTATCGCCATCTTCAACGATGCTCATTTGAAGGGTGATGAACAGAGTGCGTGTTAACCTACTTGTTTTACCTTCATCTTTGATGATGCTTATTTGAAAGGTGGGGGATGAAGCATGCGCAAACCTACACAAACCATCGTTTCTTCAACGACACCTGTGCGACATGATTTTTGTCCTTTTAAATCTAGTTATATTATTAGGAGTAGCCATCTCAACTTATAGTTGCCAACATTTCTTTCTCCTCACATCTTCCTAATGGAGAACTTAGTTTCTTTGAAGAAGGGAACTTCTTTTAAAATTCAAGGATTCATGAGGGAAACTATGGGTGTGGGACAGAGCGCATGCGAACCTAACAAGTGGCACCACTGCCTAAGGCGCACAAGCTTACATTGTCCTACGCATGAAGTCAGCTAGCCTTGGTGATATCGTGAGGTCCACGAGTTGCCCGAAACACACACAATATGTATGTACATATGTATGTATGTACGTATGTACGTACGTACATATGTATGAAAATATTCTGAATGTAACAGTTGTATCGGAATGGTTGGGTGACAGTAGATATGTAATAGTTGTATTGAAATATTGTATTAGTATCAGATTGTATTTGTAATGGAAATGTGGTAAATGCAATTGTTGTCAGGAGCCATGTGGAACTTCTGCTTGTTGCTTGTTGCTACTTGTGCAGTCCAGAACTTCTGCTTGTGCAATCCAGAATAATGGATGTATGAATGGTAAATGCAATTGTTGCTTCTGCTTGTTGCTGCTTGTGAATGGTAAATGCAATTGTTGTCAGGAGCAGCCATCTGGATGTATATGTTGTCATTATGTTGCTTGTTGAATGCTTGTGAAGTCCAGAATGCAGTACAGAATGCTTGTGTAGTTCAGGAGCCATCCATAACTTCTACTTGTTGAATGGTTGAGTCTATTGAATGCAATTGAATAGTATCAGGTAGTTGTGAATGGTAAATGCAATTTAATGGTTCAAAATTGTGCACAGTATCAGGTAAGAAGTTTATTTGTACATGCAAAGAGGTTCATCAGTTTGTTGAATAAAATACCATGGGATAATTGTGAAGCTTGGACAACATTAGACAAGAAGACAACATCATATTAAGCCTCTTGGAGAGAGCATAGTTTTGTTACAATGTTGAATTCTTGGTTATAGAAACTGAAAAGCTACATGCATAGGTGGAGTAGGCTTGCAATTACCAAGATCATTGATTATGGTATGCCAAAAATTATAGCATGTCAAAAAATGCACTGAGAATAGCAGGTAAACAAAAGGATGGCGATGACACGTGGCGCTCTGTGGTTGGCTACTGAAGGCGAAGCAATGACGGCAGGGCTAGACGATGGAGAGGTCGGAGGGGGCTAGTCGGTGAACTCAGTGGCGGGCGGCAAATGGCAGCGAAGGCGATGAGTAGAGTGGTGGAGAGCTTCGGGTATGGCGGCACAGGTGGTCAGCATCAAAGATGACGGTAGCAGCCACAGTGCACGACAGAGCTTGGCAAAGCGGCAACAAGCACTTTGCGTCTGGATGGATGAACCCTCAGGGTGCAAATCCCCTGGAGATTCTAGTGAAGTGTCACAATCAGCAGGCAACGCTGATTTTCCCGATTCTGGATCTCTAGGATTAGCTGGAACTGGGCAGGTTGTCACTGTTGGTGCACTTGAACTCCTTGGGTGGAGTTATGGTCGCGTTGCGAGGCCTGCTCGCCATTAGATAAACTCTTGCTACTTGGGAAAATTGAGTTCCCCTGTGAGTGTACTGCTGCGAAGGATTTGGATTCCTCCTCAGTCTTTCCCGCGGTAGAGTCTCTGAGATATCCTGACAGATCTCCAGCGACAGTCTCACCATGGGAAGTAAATAGGACCTGCTCGTAGTCATAGTAGGCCTCCATATTGATATCTATATAGTCTGCCAAGTCGAACCAATTCTTCTCATTCCCTTCTCCAGCTATGATGGCATTAGAAGAAAGAGAATCAGCCTATTAGGGACTTTTCGGAGCCTTAGAAGAAACACTCTCCCCACCGACGGCGCCAACTATCGACGTTTTAATATTGATCTTATGTATGATTTCTTAGATTCGAGGAAAAGTACTCAAGACTCTCGTATAATCATGCAAAATAAGACACAGAAATTTTTATACAGGTTCGGGCCTCTCCTAGGAGAATAACAACCCTATGTCCTGTGCTATTGTTGATGAGAAAAGGGTACAAGCATGGATACTGCGTGAAACTGCACACTGCTTACAAAAGTGATTGCTTCCTACTCGAACGTATCTTTCCCTCAGACCTCGCCCTCTACTCCTAAGATTTGTCTCTTATATTGGCGACGAATCGACGATAGTTGCTTCTTACCAGAAGACGTCTTGACATTTCAGGAGTTAATCGTTAGATGGCGATTATTGTTAAGGAGATGTGGGCAGCAGTTCGTTGTAGAATGGTTGTTATCAAAGAGACGTGAGTAAGATCATGTGCGATTATGGAGTATAAACACACGTTCTAACTACCTTGTCAGGCTAACCCACTATAGGAGTAAGTTACTTGTATATAGGAGAACGACCAGATCATCGTAATAGAACTTGTAGCTAAATAGTCGTAGCATAACTTACGACTGGGTGGTCGCAGGAGGACTTACGACAAGATAGTCGTAGCAGAACTTATGACTAGATAGTGGTAGCAAGACTTAAGACAAGGTAATCGTAGCTGAATATATGACTAGGTAGTGGTGTCCACTGCCAATGATCCCCTCTCAAGAAATCGTACCTACCTTAACATCACCCTGGAGATCGAAGGCCATGAGTTCAGTATTGAGACCATAGTGGCACCAATTCAACCCTTCGATTTGATTGTAGGCATGGATTGGTTGTCTCTCTATCGGGTTATTATTCATTGCTTTGACAGTAAAGTTATCCTACTTCAAGATGACGGCGAGATGATCTATCAAGGCAAGGAGTGCCACCTTAGTCTTCTTTTCTTGGCCCTTTATTTTGGTAGTCGCTGGATGACCAAGTCCGGTTGTCTTCTCGCCATGTTAGAGAAGCCTATTACCAAGCCGTTGTCAGAAGAATTGCAATTGTTCGAGAGTTCTTTGACGTTTTTCCAGTTGAGCTTCCAAACTTGCCTCCAGTTAAAACAGTTGAGTGTGCCATTGATATCATTCCTGGTACCGCACCCATCACCAAGGCTCCTTACCGTCTATCTCGGACTGAACTAGAGGAGTTGAAGCGGCAGTTGGACGACCTTTAGATAAAAGGCTTTATCAAGCGCAATACCTCGGAGTGGGCTTCTCTAATCACATTTGTGGAGAAGAATGATAAGAGTCTGCACACGTGCATCGACTATCAGGCTCTCAGTGCGGTGATCATCAAAAACTGTTACCCCTTACCTCGTATCGATGATCTCTTCGATCAACTCATGGGTACCAAGTTCTTCTCTAAAATAGATTTATAGTCAGGCTATCATCAAGTTCGGATCAAGGCTTCCGATATTCCAAAGACGACACGGCACGGCACGGCGTGGTGGTGGCGGCCGGCACGGGCGGCGGCGCAGGCGGCGGCCGGCATGGCAGTGGCCGTCGCGAAGGCGGTGCATGAAGTGGGGGCGCACGGAGCAGCCGCAGACGTCGTGGCCCGAGTGGTGGCTGACGGGTGGCGGCCAACGGCGACGACGGTGGCCGGTGCTGGCCAACGGCATCATCGGCCTAGTGGCCTTCCACATTCGCATGTGCGAACTGCGTTTCGCACGGTGAATTCACATAAACGCGTTTCCTTCTGGCCGAACGACCTTTCGCACGGTGGTTTCTTGCGAACGCGGAACTTCCGACCAAACAACCTCTCCAGTCCTTTCACAACTCAAGCATAACCTTCATCTAATACCATATCATTCAACCGTGTAGGTTCTTACACAGTTGTGGAGGGAGTTTCCGAGCAATGACGCATTTCAGATCCTTCGTGCAGTGAGCCCACGGAGCATGCCTAAGGCAAGTACCTCGCGGCCGTAACCTTCTACTTCGCATATCAATTGCTCCCACTTAACTGTTGCCTGTGGCTTGAGTATAATTGCCATGCTTGCCGTTCAAATCCTGTGAATGTAGTAGTTATATTACGATGACTTAATTTAGCCGATGCTATGTTTTAGTCCTGTTAAATACTTTGTTTTAGTATTCTTCATGCCATAACTAGGGATTTAGAAGTAAGGCTTCAATGATTAATGGGGGGGTTAAATTACGAGCATGTTGTAATATAGGTTAGTCAGAAGTATCATACACATTAGGACTGTTAGGTTTATCATTGGAATTTTATGACTTGTTGCTTGCTTGATGTTGTAGGTAGGTTGTGTGAGAATACTATACAAATTACATGTTAATCTGACTAATGACTACTCAACACATAATAAAACTTGATTGATTGTCAACCCTTATGTGAGTTATATTATATTATCCTATCAGGATCTTTCATAGGTCGCCTTTTCGCACTATCCGTTCCTAGCCCTCATCACGACTTGCTTTGTCTTCTACCTAGTAATTCCTTTCACTCATCATTGCGTTAATCTGGCTCTTCCTACCGTTACCGAAATCGCTTAAGACACATGAATTGTTAATGATACTTGTTCACCTGGCCTGGGGTTATCCATATATAGGTGAGATTGCTACCCACCTAGTAACGTACAGGGGGCCGTACACTCTCGTTACTCAGGATATTACACTTCGTTGCGGTTATACAATCGAGGACGAGGACGTGCTTGACTATTCTCGTATAGCCAGGTATGTGGAAAGTAACCGCTAGTGCTATTACCTTAACTTGCTAATAATAATTATTATCCTTTATATCACATTGTTGTTGTCTCTATTTTCACCCTGTATCAGTTTCTCTGATGATTTAGTACCAAGTCTTTGACCTTAATCTTGGTTGCTTGCTTGTTGCTAGCTTACTTTACCTGTTCACTACGTACCACGTTGCGACTGTTGTTAAGTTCTTACTAAGATTTCTAAATCTCACACTTGCTCGTTCCTTTCTCAGGTAAAAGACCAGTGGAGTGATAGCATCATATGTGAGTTCGAGCACTCATATTTTCAACACCGTGGCTTGCCACTACTATTTTATTTTATTTGTATTCTCTTTCTTTTAGCTAGAAGTGGACTGGTCCCATATTTCAAATATTTATTATAGCTCCCGCTGATTTCTTAAATAAGATCTTTAAAGCTTTAAATTCACTTACAAAATTCTACATTATCTTTGGCGATGACGTTTCATGGTTTCATGGTGGCGCGGGTTGATCCAGTTGGTGAGGTGCACGGAGGTGCCCATCGCCCCCGGCACAATTGGGTGCTGGCATTGCGGCTGGGCATGGCACGTACGAGCGTGGTACAGGTATCGACAATTTGAGATGCGAAAAAAGCAGCCTTCGTTTAAGAGGTCGTTCGGTTGAACTGAAATTTAGTGGCTTAGGTTAAAATTGTACTATAGGTGGCTGAAATTATACTATAGCTGACAGTAGTTTATTCGGTATAATAAATTTAAATAATCTACAAATAAAAAATAGGTTAACACATCACGTATAATACAAATAAATACAAAAAAGAATCAGTAAAAAACTCAAAAAAAATACCTAAAAATAAAAAAATATAAAAAAATATAAATAGTAAAAATTAAATTAGAATAGAAGTTCAAGCACGAATGGTCGAGACATAAGCCATTTAGGGTGTCAGGACAGGAGGAGAGGCGCATGGCCACGACACGGGGTAATGGATTCAGCTCGCCTCTCCTCGGCGCCTTGGGCACCTGGCCCCGGCATTTTCGCTGTTGCACCTGTGCCTTGTTGCTGGAACGCGGGTGTTATTATTGTCGTGTTGTTCGCAGCTGGTGTGTTAATAGTGAGCTACACAAGCTGATGACAAGACACCTACAGCTACGGGTACATCACTCTAGTAGATTATCTCGCCCCGTGGTTAGGGCTGGAAACGAGCCAATCTGAGCCGGCTCAAGCCAGGCTCGGCCAAGCTCGTTGTTCAGTGCGGCTCGGCTTGGCTCGTTTGTGAAACGAGCCAGGAGGACAGCTCAGCTCGGCTCAAAATTTGGCTCGAGCTGGCTCGCACGGCTCGTGAGCCAAGTATAGTTGAATGAGTTCTAGAATCAACAGATTACAGAATATCTGTATCAGGATCATTCAATTCATGATTGTATACAACTAAAATTCAGCAAGTAGCTTAACAAGACTCTACAACCCAACAACAGCCCTTTTCCTAATGAATAATTTTGAATCTGACAAGCGCGAGAAGATGAAAAGCAATTTTCTTCAAGAAGCGATCATTCTCCCTTACCATCAGTGTTGCACCATGCAGGTTAAATACATTATAGACCACATGAAGGAAAGTTTTCCAAAAAGCTAAGGGTTGGCTCCTAGATAAAAGACCCATTAAGATAGATGTCACACAATCTAGCTTAGCATAATCAGTGGTGATGCTATGTGAAGCTGCAGCAACCGAAAACTTCTCAATTATTCCCAACACTTCGAGGCTTACAGGCTAGTAAAGCATTTGAGAGATCATTCAACCTTTCTTGCAAAGACCACCCAAACAAACAAGTTTTCCGACATTCAACCTTGCTAGCGTTTTCAGACATTCAACCTTGCTAGCAAAGACCACCCAAACAAACAAGTTTTCAGTCTCCAGAGAACAAACAAACAACCTTGCTAACACAAGCTAAGCACTACAGGTTCTGCAACATTCGCAGCAGTAGAACACATTGCATTGTCACCCCCTACAAATTTCAGCAGCAGCAGCAGCTAAGCAACAAACAAGTTTTCATCAACTCAATTCGTCCTCCATATCTGTATCAGCAACAAACAAGTTTTCATCTACTACAATATACTAAAAAATAAACAATCTGATTGATGCTAATTGCAATATACCATAAGAGAATCTGATTGACGCCCCAAAATACTGCATTAAAACTTAGCCCCCAAAAAATTACATTCAAACTTAAGCCCCAAAAGACAGCTCGCATTCATAGCCTCCCCTCGCAGGCCCCAAAAGATATTCAAGTTATGCAGTAAGTTAGACACTTGTGTAATATGGCCGTAAGTGCATCCTCTAACATTCCGCAGTCTATGCAGACATTCAATATAATGATATCCTCTTCCTCGTTCAATTCAGTATGGCTCTTTAGCGGCACAAGAATTCAGCAATGGCAGTCAAATGCCATTCTATAAACTGGTCCTACTCAAGACTTTACTAATTGTGGCCATTAAACTGAGCTATTCTCGTTATGTACATTAACTTCTCAACTTGAAAAAGAGTACATTAACATGTTACAAGTCAAAAAATCAAACTTACTAGTTGCTTTGTACGACGCTTCGAGGAAATAGGATGGTTTCAATATCGTCCTCATCGTATTCTTCCTAGAATGAGACATCGTAATTGTGTTAGCCATGATGTAATAAAAAAGAGTGCAAATCACATATGCGAGTATGCAAATGACATACCACAAACATTGGAAGATTCGAAGATTTTGATGCATTCACCTCTTATTGTCTTTCTACCAATGAACTGATATGATGGATTCGAATACCTCATCAACACATTAAACCAAGTGTGCTCTACCATTCTAAATGGATACTCATGCACAATTATCATCTTAGCAATTATTCAACGTGTTTCATCTTGATCATATTGGCTAGGAGTAACAACAATAGGTAAACAAGAATTACCTACATTGGTGGGACCAAAGTTGAGCTTAGCTTGGCATCTTAGCCAACTTGTTTAAATATGGTGCGCACTTTGGAATGTGCCTCACGAGATGCGAAGTAGCACCCCCTTGTCTGTACGACATAATTTTGAAGCAAAATAGGCACTTCGCCGCTGTCTTGGTCTATCCTTTCTTCTTCTTAGACGGCTTACTCACCACTTTGAAATTCTTCCAGCAATTTGAACGTCTTCCTCTGCCAGTTGCACATGGGGCCTTTGGAGAACCCTTCTTCCTTTTTGTCCTTCTCTTCGATTTTTGAGACACAGTTGTGTCATCTGCCTCAACTGCTGCTTCTTTTTCACTTGATTCCACTGAAATATGTGAATGTACGCCTTCCTCATCACCATCAGGACCAACATCATCATCACTCATGCCCCAATCCCACTGGCCATCTTCTGGGTTCGATTCTTCACCCGACAACTACGGATCATTGCAACATTGTTAATACAATAAATATGCAACAATATGTATAATGTATCCTCACATTAAACCTCAAATTTCTATTGGAGAGAGTGAGACTCACCGAGGCTTCGGGGTCATCATTGGTTCAGCGGCAGACTTCTTTTCTCCACGCGCATGAAACTCAACGCTCGACGGGTGCTCCATGTAGCTCCGCCCGGGGGAGTGGGGGAGGGAGACATCGTATGGGAGCGGGCGCGGGCGGGGACCGAGGAGGAGGCGGCGGCGCGGGGTGGAGGCGACCGGCGGGTGTGGAGCGGACAGACGGCGGCGGCGGCACGGGGCGGGGATCGGGAGGGAGGCAGCGCGGCACATGGGGCGGGGACCGGGAGGGGCGCGGGCAGACAGGAGGCGGGACCGGGAGGGAGGCGGCGGCACAGGGGGCGGGTGACCGGGGAGGGCGGCGGTGGCGGCACAGGGGGCGGGGGACCGGGGAGGGAGGCGGCGGCGCGGGGTGGAGGGGCGACCGGCGGGCGAAGAAGGCGGAGAATGCGAGCGTGGAGATCGGATTGGAGTTTGGAGACCGAATGCGAGTGAATGGCGATTGGAGTTTTGGAGACCAGATGCTGTACTCTGGAGTCTGGCTCGATAGGGTTCACGAGTAGTTTGGGCTCGGCTCAGGCTCGGCTCGTTAATGAGCCGAGCTATAGCATGAGTTTGGCTCGCTGAGGGAGGCTCCAAACTCGTGCCGAGCCGAGCCCATAACGAGCCAGAGTAGCTCGCGAGTCTCGAGCTTTTTGTCCAGCCCTATCCGTGGTACTGCCTGTTTTCCTGTGTGATTATTATTAGCTTTCTAAGCTGCTGCTGATGTGTCAAGCAGTCGGGCACGTCAGGTGTTGCGCAAAGCAGCAATCCCGGCCCGCCCGTAAATCCCAACATGCTAAACTACTCGTCTCTACTTGCCGATGAGAAGAAGCAACAGCTGATAGGCGTTCGTAAGTAAGATAGTTGGGGAGACGTCGCCGTCACACGCTCGTATTCTCAACCCTGGCCCTTTTGTTTAATCCCCCGTCGATCGCACAAAACCCACGTCCACTCCTATCGCACCCCACGAACACCGAACGCTGCAGCTTCACGACGACACACGACACACAGGACACAGCCTCCCTCCTCGTGTTAGTTTAGCTTTCCTACCAACGCCACACCGTGTCTTTATATCCCGTCGTGGATGGATCGCTAGGTCGTAGCTGCATATCGATCCAAGAACTGCTCCGACCTGCTGCCTAGCTCCATTTTTTATCGATCACGCCACTGCCTCTTGGATCTTCTTGGCTTTAGAAGGAGCTAGCCGTTCTTGTGTACGGACGGCGAGTGGAGCGACGGGGCGGTGGGCGGTGTCGTCGCCGACGATGTCGGGCGGCGAGCAAAAGGGCTCCGGGGATGGCGTCTCGGTGGACTGCCCGGGGTCGCCACTTTCGGCGCCGTCGACGTCGCCTTGCGGCGGTGGGAGGAGGTGGTCGGCGCAGAATCGGGTGGTGACCGTGCCGCTCGCCGACCTGAGTGGCCCGCGGCCCAAGGGCGTCGGCGTGGGCAACACGCCGAACGACTCGTGGGCTTGGCGTAAGTACGGCCAGAAGCTCATCAAGGGCTCACCTTTCCCAAGGTACTACGTACTAAGCAATCATGCTTCATCCATGATTACATCTCACATGGTCATGTGTTCTTCGAGTTCTTGTCCACGCATGCAGCACGTACGTTAGTTGCGCTATGTATAGAGAGGTTTGCTGATCTGGGACTGGGCTTGGGCTTTGTGATCAGGGCGTACTACAGGTGCAGTAGCTCCAAGGGATGCCCGGCGAGGAAGCGGGTGGAGCGGAGCAGGGCCGACCCGGACATGGTGATCGTCACCTACTCCTTCGAGCACAACCACTCCGGCACGGCGCCGAGGTCGCAGAACCGCCAGGCCCAGAAGCCCAAGACCCAGCCCGGCCCGCCGGAGCCAGCGGGATCCGACGATGCGCACCACGGTGCCGCCACCGGTGCCGGCGGCCTTGTCACCGAGGCCCCGGCGGCCATCGAGGTGCACGACGAGTTCAGGTGGCTCTACGACGTCGTGTCCATCACCTCGTCGACGTCGCCCTCCGACATCGAGGCGGCCGGCGAGATGCTGTACGGTCCGATGTTCCTGGGCGGAGCAGTCGCCGACACGGCCGCGCTCCTTCCCGACGAGTTCAGCGACGTCGTCGGCGGGTTAGGCAGGGAGGGAAACGAAGAGGACGCGATGTTCGAGGGGCTCGGAGAACTGCCGGAGTGCGCCATGGTGTTCCGGCGGCGCGCCGGCGACGGGTTGGCTATGGCAGGAGGGACTAAGGTCGAGCAGCCGGCGGAGAGCACTGCCATGACATGATCGTACGGTCTGACATGTGGGGCCTGGCCTCCATAAGAGCAGATGAACTCACGTGGTTTAGCTTTTTAGCACACAGAAACAAAAGAATTTGAGACACTATGTACTATATTGCACAGGGTTGACTGGGGGGAGGGATTGAGAGGGACATGTCTTTTTGTCAATGGTTTAGTTGATGCATTTTGTCTTATTGTAAGTCTGGACTCATCAGCAGATACATACAGATAAAGAAACATGGTGAAGGATTCACTACTACAAATAAAAAACATGATGAAGGATTCACCGCTACATAAAGCTTAATACTAGATACAACATCACAGACGATTTTAATTTAGAGACCGTCTGTGCTGTTACTGTTGCTATTGCTAAAAATCGTCTGTGAAGATTTAATATCACAGACGATTCACAGTAAAAACCGTCTATGAATCATTACAGACGATTTTTGCCATGAACTGTCTATGATATTACTAAATATTACAGATAGTTTTAGTTTGAATCGTCTGTGACTATACACCATCTGTGATAATTAAGTTATCACAGATGGTTTGTACTAAAAATCGTCTGTGATAATTCCACTATATTAATTGCGCGTAGAACCGTGGACTCACTATCTTGAATTCCAGATTTAACCTGTTGTTTTGTGCTGGAGACAAAGCTTTCAGACCATTTGGTGAAAGAAGACTATTTGGTAAGAGTGATTGAAGATTCATCAAATTTTTGACTACCTATGGTTGGTAATATAATTTATTTCTCGTTGTATTAAAATTGAGATCTAACTTTTAGTGACTGGAATTAGAGATGGTTTAATTTACATCTAGTTGGCCATGCATGATCAGCTCCCGTCATGTGGGCAGGCCAAATTGGTAAAAATTGTTAGTTATAATTGGTTCCTGGAAAAATAGTTTTTGTCATAATTAAGCTAGCAAAATCTCAATGTATGTGGTATATATCTAGTACAATAATTAATTAATTTAATATTTAATACTAAATTATTATATATATATATGTAACATAGGACCAAAGTTGGATTTATGTTGCAAATCGTGTAAGTGAAAAGTACATTAATGGCATGTCTATTTTTACAAGAGCTGTCGAGGAGGACATGTTGAATAAGGGAATGGAATATATGTACTGTCCATGCATTGACTGCGAGAATCTAAATATGTTTAAGAACTGAGCGTAGATTGAAACACACTTAATTCGAAGGGGTTTCAAAAAGGGGTATGCATGCTGGTCCAATCATGGCGAAGAGGAGATTACACAGGAAGATAGTAAAAATAACATCGCCGGTAAAGTCAATGATATGCCGCCGGATGATGTTGATTGTGGTTCGGATTCGGATAGGCTGCATAATGACAATCTAGATTAGATTCTTCGCGATGTAGAAGCGAACTATGATGAGAGAGAGAGCTTGTTAAATTTCAAGGCTTGATGGAAGACTCAGAGAAACTTTGTTTACGTGCTGTAAGTCAAAATACACGAGATTGTCAGCCGTGCTTGAACTATTAAAATTGAAGGCAAACAACGATTGGTCCGACAAGAGTTTCACGGTGCTGCTAGGTCTTTGAGTGAACATGCTATCGGAAGGAAACGAGTTGTCTAAAACCACGTATAAACCCAAGAGGGTCCTTTTTCTATTAGGAATGAAAGTAGAAAAAATACATACATACCCGAACGACTGTATCCTCTACCGTAAAGAGTATGCAAACAAGCATGTATGTCCGGTATGCAATACATCCTGATACAAGTGTAAGAATCAATCAGATGATGGCGAGAAAATAGAGGTGAAGAAGGACCTCCTGCTAAGGTGGTATGGTATCTTCCTATAATTCCCCGTTTGAAGCAGTTTTTTGCAAATCCAAGGAAGGCAAAACTGCTATGTTGGCACTCGGAGGAGCGCAAACAGGATGGAATGCTAAGACACCTTGCTGGTTCCATCAGTGGAGAAACATCGATAGGAGATTTGCAGACTTGGGTGTAGAACTGAGGAATATAAGGTTTGAAATGAGTACAGATGGAATGAATCCTTTCAGTAACATGAGCAGCCAACATAGCACTTGGCCCATGCTTCTCTACATCTATAATCTTCCTCCTTGGTTGTGTATGAAGTGAAAGTATATTTTGCTGCCGATACTTATCTAAGAGCTAAAGCAACCTGCGAATGATATTAATTTGTACCTAACATTGTTGGCGGAAGATCTAAAAGTACTATGGAATGAAGAGGTACAGGTTTGGGATGCATACAAATGAAAGAATTTTATTTTACGCTCCTTGTTGTTATGCACCATAAATGATTATTCTGCCCTTGCTAACATGTCCGGCCAGAGTACAAAAGGGGGTCAAAGTTTGTACTCACTGCTTAGATGGTACCGAGAGTGTTTGACTGAAACACTCACGCAAAATCATATACAGGCATCACCGCAGGTTCCTTCGGAGGGCTCACTCATACCGCAAGATGAAGAAACAATTTGACAGAGAGAAGGATGACAGTTCAACTCTAAGGTATTTTTGCGGAAAAGATGTTTATAATATGGTTAAGAATTTAGATGTTGTCCTCAGAAATGGACGTAAATTGAGGACTCATGAGAAGAACATTTCGAGGAAGAGATCATTATTTCGAAACTTACCTTATTGGGAGTACACATGTCTTGACTTGGTTGATATGGACATTAGGCTTAATTTAGCACTGACAAAAACCAATAAAGGATGAACGTACCTTCTTCCTGCTTGTTACACTCTGTCCAAGGCCGAGAAAACTGAACTGTGCCAGTGCTTGTATGGTGTCAAAGTTCCGTCTAGTTACTCCAGCAATATGAAAAAACTTGTTTCAATGAAAAATTTAAAGTTAAATGATATGAAGTCTCATGATTGTCATATGTTGATGACACAGATGCTCCCTATTGCAATTATGAATATTTTGCCAATCAAGGTCCGAGAGATAATCATGAGGCTGTATTATTTCTTTAACGCAATTGTTCAGAAGGTTATCGATTCTGAAGGACTAGATCCTCTGTAGGACGAGGTATCGATAACTCTATGACATCTTGAGATGTATTTCCCTCCATCGTTTTTCGATATCGTGGTCTATCTCATTGTTCACATTGTGTGGGAAATAAAAATGTGTGGGCTCGTATTCCTACGTAGCATGTACCTGTTCGAGAGGTTCATAGGAATTCTCAAGTCCTATGTACGAAATCGATCTCGACCGGAGGGCAGCATCGTCGAAGCTTATGCAAGCGAAGAGATTATTAAGTTCTGTATCGATTATATGGATCAGATTAAATCGATAGGTATGTCTCAATCTCACCATGAGAGGAGGCTCAAGGGTATCGGAACCATCGGAAAGAAAGCAATCACTCCAGATATGAATGTGTATGCTCAATCCCATTTCACGGTCTTACAACACGTGATTAAAGTGTCCCCGTATATCGACCAGTACAAGAATGTGCTTCAGCAACATAATACAAAGCGGCTGGATGTTTAGATCATGAAACAACACAACAGTCGGTTCAACCAATGGTTGAAAGAGCAAATCGTTAGAAGCTCGTCAAGTGAGATACTGACATGGTTGGCAAAAGAGCCAATATTTATAGTTGTGACATAAATGAGTACACATTCTATACACAGGCTCAGGATGTAAAGAGCACTAATCAGAACAGCGGTGTCTGCATAGATGCGTATAGTACTGATGGATTGAGAAACTCCTACTATAGGTTCATAGAAGAGATTTGGAAACTCGACTACGTAGTTTTCAAGATTCTCTTATGTCGGTATTGTTGGGTCCATCTCCCACAAGGAAAGGTCGATAAGTACGGTGTTATTACCATGGACCTCAATCGTGTCGGATACAAAGACAAACCATTCATATTCGCTAACCAAATTGTTCAAATTTTTTATGTAGCCGACCAAACAAATAAGAAACACCATGTAGTTCTTCATGAAAAAAGGAGAATTGTCAGAGTAGATAATGTAGTGGATGAGTAAGAATACAATCAATTTGATGAGTTACCTCCTTTTAGAAATGGTATAGGGTCGAGAAAGAATAACATGACGAAACTAGCTACATACGTGTCAATCATCATGAAGAGCTAATTTTTAAAGAAAATAAGCAAGTGGAATGAGAATGTGTGATATATATGTGAATTTGCATTTATGTATATAAGAATACATATGTGATGTATATGTGAATTTGTATTTATGTATATAAGAATGCATGTGATGCATATGTGAATTTGTATTTATGTATATGAAAATGTGTGATATATATATGTGTGTGCGAATTTGCATTTACATATATGAGAATGAGTCATATATATGTGAATTTACATTTATGTATACTTATCTTCACAAATGGTTGTAAAGAAAAATCATCTGTGATTTGTTATTACAGACGGCTGTATTTGAGAATCATCTATGATGATGCATATAATAGATGGTTTTTAAATACAACCGTTTGTAATAATAAATCTTCATAGACGGCTCTAAAATAGAACCGTCTGTAATAATAAATCTTCACAGACAGTTCTAAAATAGAACTGTCTGTAATAAAAATCTTCACAAATAGAACCGTTTGTGATGGTAAATATTACAATATATATATATATATATATATATATATATATATATATATATATATATAGCGCTCTAGGGTTGTTTGCACTATACTTATGCTACACTAGCCCTCACTTAACGACGCTGCCTCCCCCGAGCCCGTCGTTGGCTCCCCCAACTCCCGGCACCCTCCTCCTCCCCCAACTCCAGTGGCCCTCCTCCTCTCCCGATCCTAGTACCTTGGCCTCACACCGCCTTCCCCTAACCACTTTTGCCGTTACGGTGGCTTGAAGTGCCGCCACTCTATGAGATCTCTCTCTACTTCTTTTATTGTATATTCTACATTTGTCAGTCGTGCTAGTTATATTTCTGAAATTTTGCGATAAGATCTAGCACTGGGAGGTCATTTGCATAATAGATTGTGGGCTTTTAGTTGCTCGATGATGATCTCTGTCAAATTAAGATTACAGTGATAACATAGACTCATCTATTAGTGTGATCTTTTTGTATACGATTGATTACCTTTGTTGTGTGTAATTGCTAGCTTTGTCAATCATCTCGGTACAGTTTTTGTTCTGTCCAGCATACTGTTATTGACCCTTTGCCGAATATATATATGTACATGTTGTTTATTCAATTATTGAATATACTTGTCATCTCTGTAGTAGCATAAATCTGTTATTAGTGATTAATTTTGGTTGAGGTCTACTAACTGTCTTTTATGCTATTGACATTGTAGAAGGCCAAGTTTGTAATAACTTGTGCAACTCCTTAAACTAAGAGCACAAGACAATCATTAATATGTGGATTATATAGAACTATATGCTCACATGCTTATTCTATTGAATATATTGCAATATGTTAATGTTCCGAATTTTATATCTATTTTGAGACGTAATACATGTATTTTCATGTCATTTTTGTATTGACATATATATATATATATATATATATATATATATATATGTGTGTGTGTGTGTGTGTGTGTGTGTGTGTGTGTGCTATCTTGTGCTTAATTTTCATATATAAGAAGGCCAAAATGTCATCCGTGCATTCTTCATCATTGTCACTGGATGCGTGTGATACACTGTCCTCTGGAAAATCCAAATGCCATGGAAGAGGATCATCGAAAAAGCCCGAGAGCCGATTTACCATCACAGATGTCAATGCAAGAAGCGCTGTGTGTAGAATCTTTCCAAGAATCATTCTAGGCAATTAGGGAGATAAACATATTCTCTGTGGCCTTGGAAATCAAGGAGTACCCGGGTCGCACGAGAGAGCTTGGTCTTTATTTTCCTTGGAAATATGGTTTCTCAGAGGACTCTGAACCATACCAAAATAGGAAGAAAGCCAAAGTTGAACACGAGGTATGGCTACGAGAGGAGATTAAGGCATCCCTTAGAGTGGAGCTTGTTGATTGTGTAAGAGATGAGATGCAAAGGTACAGAGAAAATCAGTAGGAAGCCACAGCCGCTCCTGTGCTAGCCAGCCCCCAACCGTCGGAGTAGCTGCGTGTCCAACCCTACCACGGAAAGTGACTACATATTTTCTGTCGATGACATCCTAATAATAATTATTATCTCTGGAATGCTTGATCCATTGATAGGCCTGTTGGAGTAGCAAATTTTATATCATTATGTAGGTGGTTATGAAGTGCAAGCTCCAAGTGAGATATGTCTCTGTTGCCTTATACGCTGCTTGGAGCCAGGCATATTCGTCCGGTCCCGGAGCCTTGGTGCCCGATGTAACTTTAATGCCAGGTTTTGAAAAAGTGAATGTGTATGGTGTTTATACCAATTTCAATGTCATCCCACTACAGAAACCCCCGAACGACGAGGTCGTGACTCTAGGGCAAGCCATTGGAACATTTATCTAGTGACACAAAAGTGACATTTTCTTGGAGGCTCCTGCACCGGTGCCATGTCCACATGGGCTATCCGAACCAAAGCTATCTACACCGGTGCCAACACCATAGGAGAAACGAAATAGGAATCCAAGTAGGATTATGAGTCTGAGTGCTAGGCTTGAAATTAGTCTTTATGAGGCACAATAGTCATGTAATTGAGGTAAGAGAAAACAAGAGGAGAGGAAGAGAAATAAGAAGAAAAGAAGGAGCAGTTGGTGCTCCGAAAAAGTACATCATCGTGTGTAAGAGATGAGCAAGAGTTAAAATTCCAACATTTACTCTGTGAAAAGTTTACCTAGGTCGTTGTCACGGTGCGCAAATGCATAACATTGCATTCTTCATGGCTGTGGACAAACTTCGTTTCAGCAATTCCGTGTCATACAAGTTCTGATACTCTAGTGATTCTTTTATCAAGCTGAAATGCAAAGCTACAAGTGCGTGTAGCTACATACATTATCTTCACCGTTCAAGCCGCTCCAAGATTCGTGCTAGCTTCTTCTCCGTCTCTCCTCTCTCCTTCACCTCTCTTGGCTCCCAAGCCGTAGCCGGACCATGGCCCAACCCCATCGTGCTGATGGACCTCGCTGGAAACCTCCACTCGCCTCCGTCCACTCCCTCCTCCTCCGCCCCCTCCCCCCCACCCTTCGTCCATCCGCGCCAAGGTCGACACCCTCCATCTGTGGCAACGCGGGTTAGGGGACGCCGCAGCGAGGTGGGGGTGGGCCGCGGTCTGTGGCAGCGCAAACCCATGGTGGTCTGGTGGCGCGGCGGTGGCATGGGAGCCAAGAGAGAGGTGAAGGGGGGAGAGAGAGAGAGGAAGGAATAGAAAAGAAGCTACCATGAATCTTGGAGCGGCTTGGACGGGGAATATAGTGCATGTAGCTACATGCAACAACGGGAAAACCACTCTCGATGAAACGACTAGTTCACAGACTAAAAGAATAGTAGGCTAGTATTGCTACGACAAAGATAATACAATCATACAGCTTACATACAAGGACTATTTTTTTTGTAACTGATGTATAGCATATCCAGTATTTTTTAAGATGGAAAAAATAAATATGCAGCGAAAGGAACTTACGCGCTTTATAGTTTATTTAATGGGTTTATAAGTATCACTAAGGTATTTCCTTCTAAATATTATTTCAATTTGTAGTCGTTGAATTACGGCCTATTTTCTTTGGAGCGACGATTTTTTTGAGGGGCTCCTCTCCTGGGTTACTGGATCTCCTATTCTGCTCTTACTAGTGAGTTATTGATGATTCAAATAATCTTGAATGGTTTCTCATATATCATAGTAAACTAGATCATAGCATGAATTCAAACAAAAATGCCCACAAGGCCAAAATCACCATCTCTTGAGGTAAAACTGAGCAAACACAAGAACTTATAAATAACAAATACCTTGATGGATGAAGTAGGGTCTCCACGAGACATCTGTGTCATTTACATGTCCTAGGCATCTTTATTACTTACATGTCCTTGGCACCTAGCAAAATAAAGAGAAGAGAAAGCATTAAAAACCAAGTCAAATCAAAATTTCACCACTTAAGCATATGAGAAAAATACTAAGATGAATTTTGACCTCTATTGATACTTAGAGATGAATGTTTATAACCACTCCTTAGATAAACACAAAGTCTAAAAATAACAAAAAGCTCAGCCACAAGAGGCCTTCACATCTCTCGCAAGGTTCTCATCATGAACCCTAACTCTCCTCTCAAAGGCTTGAACTAAATCTTCAAAAGCTTAACCTAAGCACCCCTCTCCCTCCTTATATATGGAGACTCACAAGAAAATTTCTAACCAGTATCTCTAGTTGGGTTTCATCCACTTACATAGGCTAACCTGTTAACCCAACACTATATCAGGTTTTACACTACACATGCATGCCTCTCAAAGCGCTTATACCCACTAACTCATTAGTGAATTAATACTTGATCCATTTTATATTTTCAGCACATATAAGATCTAAATCACTTAGGCCAACACCGCAGTTTCACATACCACTACTTTCTCGGTACAGTATTTACCCCGTTATGAAGTACACACGAGGGGCAACAACATATCCTTATATTAGGAATAGTTAGATGCATATCTTTATATTGGAATAATGTAGATACTATCTTATACTTAGTGATTGGTTATATTGGATAAGATAGTTTTTATATTGTTAGGGGCTAATATCATCTATATAAAGAGAGAGATCGCACCATTCTAATAAAGTAATAAGAAAGAGTTATTTTAGTCTTCTTCTTCTCCCTAGTTTATGATCTCTCCTTTCTCCTAAAGCCTCTCTAATTCAGTCTTGTCGTCCCGACTGTCTTCTGTATGGTATTTGCTAAGATTCATAACAACTAAATGTAATGATGGTAGATCATTACGAGATAAACACCACACTGAGAAAAGCTAGGTGGCAACAGCTTGAATGAGGAGAGACTTCAGAGGAAAAAGATAGATATAGACATGAATGAATCTTGTTATTTCTTTGTTATCCTTGCTTGCTGATAACAAGGATTACGAACTCTTTAAGGCATGTCCCTAACAACAATATCTTTAACAAAATCTAAAGATATGACATGCAGATGGAATGTCTTAACAAATGTTCTAACTAATTATGGTAATGCAACTAATTGATCCCATGCAGATATCCTATCCTATCTCCTCCTTAATTCTTGCGTACAGCTGATCTCCTGATGCCGCTTGGGTCCATATGGCCGATCGCATCATGTGCAGATACACAACTCCTTCTGTACGGTATTTGTCCCGTTATAATCTAAAGTTCATAACACATTATCATTTCAGATAGCATCACTAGCAAACAGGCATAGGCGGATCCAAAGTGATTTAAAAGTGTTCAATTGAACTCCTAAAATTTTTCGAAGTAATATCCAATATTTGAAAGGTACATTAGACATATATGTTCATAATTGGCCAAAATATTTCATACTTATACACTCAATTGATTTCAGCTTACTCCCATATCTCTTTCCTCAATTCACCTCAAGTAGCACGACCCAATAATCCAACTGCCCTCTCAAACCCTAACATATGGCCCAACAGTCCAACTGCCGTCTCAAACCCTAACATATCCATCCCTCGACCCCTCCCCCTCTCTGTTCTCACTTAGGCTCCACCGCTCTAGACAAAAATCACCAAAATTGGCAGCTTTTGGTGCATAAGACCAAGGGGCAATCGGCCATGGAGCAACTTGGCAAGGGACCGAGAGCGGCTCTAGCCTCTAACTTAGCTTAGGTGGCAAGGAGCAAGCTACAAAGGGTGACCACACGGTCGCCTGAGAACCAAGGAGGGAGCACACAGCTACTGTAGACCTTTAATTTACTTTTTCTATTAAACAATATTTTGTTAACTCCAAACAACCATCTTAAAAATCTTAGGTCTATCACTACCAGCAGAGTAGGCAAAATGACTTAATCTCACCTAATATTTTCGACTTATATTCTATTAACTTCCGGAAATACTGCATTCTTCCATACCGTACCTGATACCAAGGCGAAAAAAAGACGTCTAAAAAACATGACCGCCATGGATTCTTCCCTCCAGGCCACTTTCCTATCTAGACAGAATATGAAAGTTACTCTAAAACTACCACAAGGGAGGTAAAACAGCAAAAGAACCGGAAAATAGAGCAACCACTAGGTTATTGACATTGATCTGACTATTCTGAGTACTGCTAAAGTTGCACATCCTGCTGATGGAAATCAGCTCCAATTTTTGTCAGTAGACGGCTGGTGGCAACGCACGTCATCTCCTGGACATCTAGGACCTCTTCACGCCTGCTCCGATGTAGATAATAATCTCTCCGTTGCTTCCGGTGAGCCAACCACTTCCGATGCATCTGCAAGTGCCTCAAGCATGCTCAAAACATCATTGGCATCGTCCAAATAATACTTGGCTTTGCTTGGTTTCTGGCCGACTGTGCAGGCATACAACGAGGTTTGGGGATCAACAATGCTCCTCATAATATTAGCAATTTCTTCAAACATATCCTCATCTGATCTATCATCACCTATGCAGAGAACAAAATCTGCTTGTCTTTTGTTCTCTGTCAGCGTTGATAGGATCTTCTCAGCAACAAATCCTTTGCTGACACCCTGCATTTCAACAGAAGCAGGAATCTATACTCTGGGTAGCAAGCAAAGAAATCAGTTTAAAGACAACATAAGATTTGAGGATTTTGATGAGCTACTATTATTTCAATGTGAATAGAACTCTTAGATAGGTCCTATAGAAATTAACCATCTGCAAAATTCGCTATCCCAGCCTCTTAGGCATCACAACATGTCATGGAAGATGAAACATTAGATGCTGCTATTGCTATGGCCTAAAAATCATTGTAGATCACATCAGTTTTAACATCAGCATTAGTAAACAGATAATGAGGTATTCATCTTCAAATTACCAGGTGCGCTCTTTTGCACTTTCCGAGGGTTCCTCTTAATCAAAACTAGATGACATACACATCAATTTGAACACTGCAAAGTAGTAGACGGATGATGTCTGGAGAAATGCAATACCTGAGGTTTAACTTCTACAATGTGTTGGCCACTCTTTACAGAGACTGGCTCATTGGCAAGAACACTCTCCAAATGATCTAACATTTCCTTTGCTTGTGCAGATCCAAAGCCAGGGTCAGCATCTTGGTGGTGCCAGACCAAAGCACTCTCTTTAGTTTCAATATATGATCCATCGGTTGCTTCTGTATAAAGGTTCATTACTGGCTCAGCCATTTGCATCCATCCAAATTCTGAGCACTGGTTGTTTATTTTCCATTGCTCTTCTCTGGTCCACCTGCCAAAAAAAAAAAAGAACTGTTGAGGTGAAACTTGCCAAAGAAACCCCAATGTTTCGGGCCAATTCAACCTCATAAATAATAAGAACACATGTAAGACCATTCATAAATGAAGAATTGCCAGTCAGAGATCTCAGGCTTTACTCAGTTGTCACAAACAAGAATTTCCTGCATGCAGGATGAAGAGTTGGAACATTGAACCATTTGCAACCTATTTTATACACCAGCTGAAGAATTGAATCTGCCTGTTGACAATATGCCCAATTCCCAACTATTGGAATCAGACCTTTCACTGTGCTCCCGCTTGATTGATCCACGAGTGATATACCCAATGATTGCAACTCAAATAATATCTACCAACTGATAACATTACAAGTTTTTTCAGTTATATCAATGTGTCCTATAGATGCATAGATGGCACAACGATGGATGAGGTTGATACGTAAATGTTCATGAGATGGTTAGTACATCCATGGACCATGCAAAGTGCATAGCTGTCAACCAAACAGATTCAAGGGACTGTGCTACTCACAAATATAGATGTATAGTAAGCAGGCTGCGTTGTTGAACCATTTACACAGCTACAGGCACAGCTTCCACAAGGCTAAAATATGTGATGGTCACTGCCATTAATAATTTTAAGCCTAAAATGGGAACTGGCCAACATAAGAACAGAACCTCCCATTCCACTACTCCTGGATTGTGCCACAAACATGCCATCATTGTCGTGTAAATAACTCCCAACATATTTATCATGCCATTGTTTTGGATGAGGTTGATGTGGCAACATCTTCATCAAACTAACAGATGAAACAATCTGAATAAGCAAGTCAAACAGATAATGCACGTTGGTGCTTTTTTTTTTTCAAGGCACCACTACAGCATGTTGGTGCTTTTTTTTCCAGGCACCACTACAGAGTTTCATGAGAATAATCTATAAGAAATGACAGATTGATATGTGCTTCTCATTTCAGAAACTTCAATAGATTTGTCTCATCAATCGCAAGAGTTAAGATATAAACTTGTCAATGGTTGTTCACACGATCATTCTTTGATGTCACCACATCATACGCCACATTGTGGCTATCGTCTAAAAAGTTTTACCAAAATAATCGCAAAAAGAACAAACCCCATTTTCACCTTTTTTAAAAAAAAAGTGAGTCTGGAATATAGGTAATCTCTCACCATGCAACGCTATACACAAATATGATTTTGCATTATTCACATTAGCAGTTGGAACACAAATACCAGTTGTATCAGAAGGCACAAAGCCAATGCTAGAGACACTAAACAATAGTAATAATATCATTTGAAATATCACAAAAAATAGGTAAGTGAATACCTCATGAAGTAGCCATGTTCAGCAGCAATGCCAAGCTCTGGGCAAGGGTTAAACCATTTCTCAAGGCTAGCCCTTCCTCTTCCGCTTACAATAAAAACAACATTCTTCTTATCAGCACAAAGAGCATTCATGATGTTAACAACAGTTTCATTTGGAGTCTTATTGATCGTGGTTTGTGGTACTAGAGTTCCATCATAGTCCAGAAGTATAACCCTGCTCTTAGCCTTCTTGTAATCAGCAACAATAGAATCCACAGTAAGCTTTTTGAAGTTGCGGTCAAGAGCAACCACCCTAAATCCAAATCCTAGTCCAATACCCCAGCACCTCCTCCTAAAATGGTCCCTACAGCTTCTCTCCAAATCATGAATATAGCTTTTGGACCAATAGGCAACATCGTGTGTGCTGACATATCGATAGTGCTTCTCATGGCGCAGTTGCTTTTCATTCTCTGATAACGCAATGGACTCGTTCATTGCCTCTGCTGTTGTTTCAATGTTCCAGGGGTTTACCCGAATTGCTCCACTCAATGATGGTGAGCAACCAATGAATTCTGACACGACTAACATACTCTTCCTCCTCAATCCATCATCACCAGAACCATCGGGACCAAACCCCTGTCTACACACAATGTACTCATATGGTGTAAGGTTCATCCCATCCCTCACTGCAGTTACAACAACACACTCCGCCACAGTGTAGTATGCCATCCTTTCCACGCTCGACAGGGTCCTATTGACAAGCTCCACAGGACTATACCCTGGCCGCCCAAATTGTCCATTGATCCTCCTGTAACTCTCATCAATCTCAGCCTGTATCTCTTCCAGGTCCTTCCCACTACCGCCCTTTGGGTTTGCAATCTGCACCAACACTGCTCGGCCCTGCCATTTCGGGTGCGTCCTCAGCATCTGCTCAAATGCAAGAATCTTCAGATTAATCCCTTTAAATATGTCCATATCATCCACACCGAGCATGACAGTCTTCCCATCAAACTGCTTCCGGAGCTCCGCAACACGCCACTCCAGATCAGGCAGCCGGAGCTGCGACTGCAGCTGCACCATGTTAATCCCAACAGGCATGATCTTTATTCCCACCGTGCGGCCAAAGTAATCGAGCCCAATGTAACCCCTCTTGGATTGGTATTCAATCCCGAGCATGCGGCTGCAACAGGACAGAAAATGCCGGGCGTAATCGAAGGTGTGGAACCCAATCAGATCGCAGTTCAGCAGCGATTTAAGGATCTCGTCGCGGACGGGAAGGCTACGGTAGAGCTCCGACGAAGGGAACGGGCTGTGCAGGAAGAAGCCGATGCGAAGGCGGTTGAATCGGCGGCGCAGGAAGGACGGGAGGGCCAGGAGGTGGTAGTCGTGGATCCAGACGTAGTCGTCCTCGGGGTTGAGGACCTCGATGACGCGCTGGGAGAAGAGCTTGTTGGCGAGGACGTAGGCCTCCCAGTTGGAGCGGTCGAAGCGGCCGCCGTGGTCGGAGGTGAAGGGGAGCATGTAGTGGAAGAGCGGCCACAGCGTCTGCTTGCAGAAGCCGTAGTAGAATCGGTCGGTGATGTCCTTGGGGAGGAAGGCCGGGACGCAGCGGAAGCGGTCGAGGAGCGCCTGCGCGACGTCGTCCTGCTCGGCTGCTGGCACGTCGGCGCGGAGGGAGCCGACGTAGAGGACCTCCATGTCGTCGGGGAGGCCGTCGCGGAGGTGGAGGAGGAGGGAGTCCTCGTCCCAGCCGAAGCTCCACCCGCGGCCGTCGGGGCGGCGCTCGCAGCGCACGGGGAGGGTGTTCGCGACGACAATGAGGCGGTCGCTGGCGAGCGACGACTGCGCGTCGGAGACGACGCTGCCCGCGCGCTCCTCGTCGAGCTCTGCGAGCGTCCCCGGCGTCGTCATCGTCCGCTGCATCCGCCGCGCGCGCGGGGGCCGGGCCCCGCCGCCGCCCCCGCCGGAGCCGCCTGCGCCGCCGTAGTCGAGGGCGGAGAGGTTGCCGTTGGCGAGATCAAGCAGGTTGGTGTAGGATCGAGAGAACATGGCGGGTGGGAGGAGAGACGACGCAGATTTTTTTTCTCTCCGCCTTCCGCTTCGATTTGATTGTTCCCTCGATCGATTGATTTATTTATTGCGAGATCACTGCGGAACAGGGGAGTATGCCAATCGATGGGGCATTAGGCGCAGGGAAAGATTATAATGCGGTGGAAGTGTGTGTGCGCGCGACGCGCACGTGGGAATACGAGATGTGGGGTGTGCGTTGGAATTGGAAAGCGGCACTGCGGGTGCAGGGATAAGGTGGGCGCAGCGCTGCGTCCACCCGAACCGTGGGCCTGACTTCCCACTGACCCGTGGGACCGAGAGCGGTGGGCCAACATCGCAGCTCTTGCTGGGGCAGGAGGCACCTGACGTGGACAAGTCGATCATCTCACTTAGAGATCCACATCTAGCCTGCGGCGCTGGCTGCTTGGCAGTGAGGGCATCTCCAATAGTGCGAGTCAAATTTATTTGCGTACGCACACATCAGATAAATCACATGTGTAGGAAGAGAGTATGTAAAAAAATCGAGCCGCTTCTTCCAAGATGCGCTATATATGTAAAACAGCGATCTCTATAAATGATTGTGTGTGCATGTAAGTATCAAATAGCTATCCTTATAAACGATCCTTTGTATGCTAGCTATTTGGTTCATGATGTGGAAGTCTCCAGTTAGTTCTTTATTAGGACCATTGGAGATGCTGCGAGCGGCAGCGGTCTTCTTGCTATAAATGGGTGCGGTTAGCGAATCGAAAATGGCTGCTATTTTGGGTTTAGTTGGTTTTTTTCCCGGTGAAGGGAATGCACCAAAAGAAATAGTTGACACGATAATGTTGGGGCTTTGGGGAAGAAGCAATGGAATTGGGAATCCGCTCGATCCAGTCACGTAGGATAGCACATGCTTTTTTGTGTCAAAAGATGCCCTATCTGCACCCTGATCCTACCGTGCCTTTTCGATCGTTCGAGTATGGCAAGCGGGGCCTACAAAAGCTCAGAAAGTGTTATTCCCGGGTGGTCCAGTGCTAACAACAACTCTGGCGGGCCCGAGCAGGCACGGCCTAGTCCGACTTGGCGCTGCCTGGGCCGTCCACGTTTGGCTATGCCTCAGAAAATTTGGCGGCGCATAGGGTAGTTCAGTCTCCGCCGCCCACATCGCCACGGATGGGGATTATCCGTAGGCCCTAGGGGGAAGGGGTTTGGGAATTGCGAGGAGCCCATGAGGCCACAATTATACAGCATCGGTGTTCTGGATATATACACCAACACATAGTTCTCGGAGTTGGGCCCTGCCTGCACGGACACGATGGGCCTTGGGCCACAGTGTGTTGCGGTGGCACGACACGACGTGCCATTGGCGAGGCCCTACAACAGGTGCGTCATCAGGCTGTGCCGGACGCATACTTGGGCCACAGTTCGATCGCCGCCATGTCTGCTCCTAGGGGGATTTTTTTGGGAACCAGGGAGGAATTTGTATAGATCTTCGTGTATATTTAAAGGTTAGAAATCTGAATACTCGTAATCACAGATCCGTTAATTAATCTACGAACGCCGATACTATACACCTCGTCATTGAGCTTACAGCCCTACTGGGATAACCGGATCGCAATGTCAAGCCAGGTCCGAGGGACGCTGAGCTGCACCGGCCGAATTCATCTCCTCGAGAAAGGCGGTTTTCGAGGAGTACGGCCGGGAGGAGTGCCAGAGGGAGATGGCAAAGTTCCTGCACGGCAAGTGTAGGGTCCTCAAGGACATGGAGTTCCATTGCCTGAGGGACTTTATCCGGGGAGAGGGAGGAGGCTGGGTCCGCGGCGAGCGGCAGCTCTTGCGTTGTGCCTGGATAGCAGAGCCTCCAAGGAAGCTTAATTCCGTTTCGTCAAGGCCCCGTTGCTGGGAAACTATCACGAGATGATCACCACGAGCGTCGAGTGGTGTAAGAAAATGTATAGTCGGGAGATTTATTATTTATCGGGTGTCTTAAGATTTTAGGCAGAACTGTGCGTAGTTTGCACCATGATTGAAGCGCACCAGATATAATTAGAACAAGATGCTCTGGTTTTTATAAAAAGATAGAAGTAGTTTCTGAATGATTTGTCACTAAATGGCACTTACTGCTTCACTATCTATGCCACAAAGTTGTACTCCTCCGTTCCCAAATATAAGTCATTTTTTACGATCTTCAATGCAAGACTTTAATTATAGTTTATTATCATAATATACTAGTAAAAATAATATATATATATATATATATTAAAAGTATTTTGCAAGATAAATTTAATAATACTATTTTTATGTAATCAATTTATATAGTTTAACATATATTAATAGTCAAAACTTGAAAAGTTTGATCGCACGGAACTTACGACAATCCATATTTTGGGACAGAGAGAGTATGTATTTCTTTGAGGGTAACACAAACGTATATGTAGATCCTCATACTAATACCGGGAGTAACAAATCGCCAACTTCATATAACATGTTTCAGGTCGTGCTAGTGTACTGCAAATAAGGTTTATAATCTAGGTTGCAGTGGGTGAACTTCATTTGACCGTCAGATGTTCTCTTCGAAGAAGCGAGGCAAGGGACCATCTCTCTCGAGATGGTACGTCTTGTCCTTGATGATTGCGATGCCCTCCTTCTCTGCAACATAAGAACAAAACGCAAACAGAAGAATTGAGCTCCTCGGAGTTCGGACCGCAAAATCAGATCCATGCAAGCAAAAGAATCAACTGATATCGATTTTCTGAATCTTCTCTTCGATTATGCATAGTACCGCACCCACTTGATAATTGGTCGGCTTGATTGGATGCGAGCCTCGCCGCGAACCCGAGGCCGCTGTAGTGGTAGACCATCGCCGTCTTTGCTTCCTCTGTGCTGTAACAAAAACAGGGAAATGTCAGCAGGAGAAATACGGGGCTGTGCTGTGTATCAAGGCAGAGACGTTGCATGTCACAACCACCTTCCGACGACGGAAGCGAGCAACCGGACGTCGTAGTCCACGGAATCGACGTAGTCGGCGCGGCTGACGAAGACGATGTACACGTCACAGGTGTGCTCGTCGAAGCGAGGGGAAGGGGCCAAGGCAGAGGGCATGGCGGCGGGTGAGAAAAGGAGGAGAAGAAGAAGCGGCAGCAAAATGGAGGGAGCGATCTCCATGGCTGCCTCTAGAGAAGAGCTCTGCTTTACCCCTCTTGTCATTGAGTTAGCTATTCAGGGAATGCAAGATTTCCACCTGCTTAGTGCTTATATGGGTGATTATCTCGGTTACATATCTCACCTTTGTTTCGTCCAATTAAAACTCGTAAATGCAAGCGTTGAAACTTTACTTCAGCAGCATGTAACAAGAACACGTTACGGTACACGATTTCTAGGTTAGATTAATAACCGTCGGGAGCTCGTAAATGCATCCGGTTCCTCGAACAAATTCAGAATCCAATTCTAACTATATGTGTGGCCCTTGTAACCATTGCTCTAATACCACCTGTGGTGACCCGCGTCATTACCAAAGGGTAATAATATTGGTCAACGGATTATTATTCGTCTGATTGGTAGAACACTGCTTCAACGAATAATAAGCCCATCAGAGTGTAGCAGCGGAACAATAATTAGAGTCGGTTCATGCTTTTATTACATAAACATAACCACATAGGGCTGAAGTCTGATACAAAGCCTCTAGGGCTTGAATAGAAGTACAATACCAAAATTAGTCCTCCAGATCTATATCTTAATCTTACACAGGGCCTTGGAGGTGAGGATACTATATAAACTTTACATCTATATCGGAGTCGTGCTTGCACCATTGGTGGTCTTCTAGTCGTCCCACGTTTCATAAGACGTGTCAAGCCCACACGTCAGGTTCTCACACCCCTCCCATTCCCCCTTAGGATAGGGTCCTTCGGGGTAGGCTGCATCTGTACCAAAAGAAACTCCAGCCTAGCTATCCTCTAAACAAAGGAGAATAATAACAAGAGTAAGTACATACGTACTCAGCAAGCATTATTAACAAAATGCACAATATGATCAAAAATCCCGCATTCTTAAACTTCATCCTCATTCTCATTTTCATTCTCGTTTTCTTGTTCATCATCATTCCTTCTCCTCTTTTTTTCTTTTTTTCTCACTATTTATAGAAAATAGATGTTTTTAGTCTTTAAAATACTTCCCGAATTATTGGTTTAGAATATACTGAACACTCGTGCAGTGGATAACACCTCCACAGGTTCTGTAGCCTCTAGTCCAGGAGACAGGCATGAATTCATGATTTAAATAGCACTGCGCAGGCTTGTACCACTTTACCCATAATCACTCTGATCCTTATAGCACGTGAATATTCACATTTTCTTAGATACGATGCCCAGATCAGAGTACAGAACTTTTATTACTGTCTCAGTATATTATATCTCCACCCAGCTATTCACAACCGGCAGCTTGCACTCACCGGAAACAATATAGCTGTTAGTTAGGCCGGTTCATTCACCCTTACCCAACACTCCACTGCGCTAATATATGCGCGCAGAATCCCCTACTTCTGGGCTCTATCTAGTTTTAGGTTCCTCCTGCTGTGGATTCCCCACTCCTGGCTCTCTACCAGCTCTGGGTTCCTTCACATAATATACTACTTACCTATGTGGAGAATATCATAACCTCGACAGAGTTACTGATTCGGCCCGCCTTTCGACGGAACATTGGTTGATACAATTTGTACGGTCCATTATACAAGTGAAGTTTGTAAGTTCTTATATTTTATTCCTATGTAAAAGGTCTCGTAACTGCCCTTCTCTTGCCTGCCCTGGGAAACCTTCCACCCCTTATTTATTGGCCTGACAGTGGCATCTCCCACTGCCTACCATTATGTCCTCTTTCTTTCTCATCATCATTCTTCTGATTTAAATATCATTTTATTTCTATGCATAGTGATACATAATTTAATAGGTAAATACTGGTTGTGCCAAAAATACTCTAATCAGATGTTAAAGGAATGCTTGCCTGAGTTTAGAGTGAAGTTCTGGGTTCCAGGATTAGTCAGATAAAAACCACCCTCCAAGCTCTAATCCTTTTCTGCAATTAGTAGGCGAGCCACCGCTTAATAAATTGGTGCCAAAGAAATGGCAATTAGGTAAATAATCGCACAAGCTACGCAAAAGTGCCCTGGTGACCTATAGATTTTATTTTGGCCATTGGCACAATTTTACAACTCGATTGCTAATTTGTTACTCGCACTGAAGTTTAATAGCCACGTGCAATTCTATTTATTCACGCACAGGTTTTAAGTCTTAAAATGAGGATTAATTTATTATAAAAAATCACAAATAATGTTAAATGGGTTTTTACCATTTTCAAGTGATTAACAAAATGAATTTGGCACTTTAATTTGCATCGGAAAGAAATAAATGGCAAAACTCAATTTAATCGGCACACGCAGAATATTAATTTGCTGGCGATACAAATTTTATTTTAAATAATCAAAAACACTGATTTGTGGTGTTTGGCAGTTTTAACATTTTTAGCAAACTTTTGCATTAGTTTTAAACTAAGGTTCTCGAGTAGTTATTGACAAGAAATAATTTTATCAAACACGTTTAATCTCTCTCTTCCCTCCCCTTTTTTTCGGCCGATAGCTCCACTCAAGCCACTTCTTCTCCCTCCTCCTCCACCTTATCCCCTTGCCTCCATTTCTTTTCTCCCCCAAACTCCTCTCTCTCTCTCTCTACTTCTCCTTCCTCCCCAACCCCATCCTCTCTCCTGGCTTCCCCTACAACAATCTGGCTTCTTATTGCCGCATTGGCGCCGCACCTCTAGCTCCTTGGCATCGCGTCGTCGGCCACCCCGATGTCGTGCTGCCTCGGTTCCTCGACGCTGCACCGTTGGCTCCTCGGCGCCACATCGCCCCGGCCCCTCAATGCCACGTTACGCCTCCACCTGCAGTTCCACCCTCGCGTCGTCGCATCGCCGGCGTCGGCGCCTCCCCGTGCCTACTCTTGGCGCCGCTCCGCCATCCAGCTTCCCAGCGCTCCATTCCGGCCCCTATGCCTCCAATCTACTGGATGCCGCGCTGCCAGCTCCACCTCCGGTTCCGCCCTGCTCCATGCGCCGCCGCCCCATGCTGCCTTCGGCCCCGGTTCGACTGCCACGTCACCCTCGGGTCGCCTCAGGGTTCCGCCGCCACAAGTTGCCGGCTCAACCCCCAGGCCGCCGCCTCCTGTTTCACCCCCCTACAACTCCGGTCGACCACCACTCGACTGCAGCTCGGCACCGCCTCACTCGGCCCTCGGCTCCTTTGGTCACACTGCTCGGCTCGACCACCTCTGCCCACTCCTCCTACTACTAGTTCATTTTTATGGCATGAGCTCCACTTTTATTTCTAATCTGTGATGACTCGTGGTTTAATCTCGGTGATTTGGGTGGTGTTGGCAATAAGCCTCCTGGGCCGTGGTCCACTGCGACGGAGCCTGGAGCCTCCTCGTGCGCCGGGGAGCATCGAGGAGCGCTACCGAGTGCGCACAGTGGCCATACTAGGCAGTTGACACCACTTGATCTCACAGAGGTACACTGCTCCTCTCTTCCTTCCCCTCCCCTATTGCTCTGAGATGTGCCTACTGTGTGAACTGAAAGCAAAGGAAGATGGTGAGGGGACCTACTTGCTATGCCGAGTCAGAAAAGGGCTAGAATGCTGACGGTGGTTGAGGTGGCCGTGATGTGCTCTTGATTGATCTCTTGGTCGTCCCCCTTGTCTTTGTCGGCTTGACGTGGTTATTGATGGCTCTTTGATGTCGTGGTCGTCATCCTAACACCTTCGTTCTTCACAGCTTCTAGAGCTCATCTCCTCCTTTACTGCCTCTCGGTCCCTCTCTGAGTGTGGCTATGAAGGTATGCGATGGCTTTCAGTTTTGGCTTTGCAACTTTGGTGAGGCAAGGAAGCTCAGAGCTTGGCCTTGGCTCTCCTATGGCTTGAGCTCTCGGTTATGGAAGTGAATAGGAGAACTAAGGAGTGAGGGGTGTGTGCATGGTCTTATCTTTTCTCCCCCTCTTGCTCGGCTGTGCACAGCTGGCTTTGGTTGATCTTATCCTCTCCTCTCTTCTTACTTGGTTGCGCACAGGTGTCTCGCTTGGTAAAAATGGGTTTTACCCTTTGGCTAAAAGTCCACTTGGTTAAAATGGTACCATAACTCGATTTTCTGCGGCATGAGGTAAGTCAGGAAAAATGAAATGGGCTATGAGATTTGCACTTTACCGAATGATGAAGCCCAAACATGCGAGAGGAAGCCGACCGGCCTCAAACGGTCTGGGAACCTTGATGAGCGCTCTATTGATTTGACGTTCTAATGCCAAACAGATCTGATAACAAAACCTTTTGCTATTTTTATTCTCCTTTGAATTGCTTCTATCTTTCCAATTTTGGATTGCAAAAGTAAATGTTGGCTTTTGGTTTGGTATGGGAAGGCTATTCATCGCCAGCCATGCACCGGAGAAAATACACGGTCCAGAATTCATGTAATAGCAATTGTTATTATTTTATCTTTAATGCAATACTAGTAGTTTACTTATTCTAATAGTTGTAAATACTTTGATTTTGCACATATGAAATTTTTGGCAATGCAATCCAGTTGATCCTGATGCAATTTATTATTGTTTCTTAATTAGGTTTAAGTTACTATTTAACTGCTGCTAATCTAATTAGTTTGCGGGATGTTTCAGGGGGTTTAACTAATCATTACATGAGAATACAAGTGTGCAGAAAAAAATAAGCACCAATTCATCCACCAAAGTTTTGTCTTCGTCTCAATTCTCAACAATGCAGTCTGTCTGGCAATCAATTTTGGAGATAAAATCCAGCACAAGTAATAAAATTGGCAGACAGTTCAGTATCAACAATTATCCAATATCATCAGTCTTGCACGAAATGAGCTTCTGGGTGAGCATCTTCTTGCATAACCACATTACAGCTCACAGCTTTCTGCTGAGATCACACCTTCAATTTTTTCCCACTTCCAAAAGAATGAATTTGAACTGCTTGGTCGCTTCATCACAATCTCTTGGAGATAGATATGGAAGTCTCCGTCAGAATTGGGAATAAAGCAGTTGATTTGCTGAGTTGAGACCTATGGCGACAAAAACAAGCTGCAAGCCTGCAACTCACTTCCACATACATTTTATAGGTTGAGCAGCTATCTCCACAAGTATGGGGCATCAAAATTAGTGGTGGTAAACTGGTAATATGTACAGCGGTATGTACAACTTGTGCAAGACATCAAAACTCAAAACCACCATTCAATTGAACGGACAAAGATGGCCTTCCAATGTTATTAAGGGGTGTTTCAAAGGTGAAAACAACTCCAGAACTGCCCACTTGACCATTCCACTTAGATCGCCCAATCTGCCATATATAGCTTCAGTTAAGAGCCAAACTACAATCTTAGAAAAGAACCAAGCAGAGGCCTTGTTTAGATAAGATCTTACAGAAAGGGCAGTAAAAGCTGATGGATGTCTCGAGCAAGAGAGACCGCACATTACATTCATCTCCTCCTTCAATGAATGGATGACTTCTGCACGTACCCCAGGATCACTTCCTCCAAATGTAGGACATACACTGTTGAATAGAATGCCATGAACAAGTGCTAAAACAGAAAAGGCAAGGACACACAGAACTAAACTAACAACGAGGAGCATATAATAGGACCCTACGAATGAACAATGATGTGTGCAGATGGCAGAATCTCTTGAACATGCTTCAAAATTGTCCAAATGCTTACAGTAAACTACCTGACTTGTACGCTGGGCCTCACCATGAGACCAGATCTTTTCCATGCTAAGGCTTGAGTAACTCCAAATGAAAAAGACTTGTCAGGCCATTGAAACATAGGAGTGAACCTTGTGCCTCGCTTGTTCTTTAAAGAAGACAAAAAAAGAATAGTAAGGTTGAAGGTTACCACAGGTGAAATTATGTAACAGAACAAATAACAGACTAGACTTGTCATAACAAGAACTCAAATGAAATAAAAACAGCCGTATGCGCGAACATGTGTGCAACTTTGTATGATAAAGTGAACACATACACAACAAGAACAATGTGAGCACACATTGTTCCCATTAACAGGGTATGACATTGTCAATAAACATAACAAGAGATTTCTCACAGACATTGATTAACTATAATAAAACTAGTAACTGGTTGAATGCTTAAAACATATCACCATTGTTCCATACAGCACTAGTACAATTTTTTCGGAGATAGCAGGGGAGAAGCTCACAATTCATTTATGTAAACAAATTCACTCATAGAGCACACACTAAAATTTGAATTGGAAACACTGACCTTGCAAGAGAAGCTCACTCTTGTTTCTCCTGGATATTTGCCATGAGCTTGAAGCAACCCACCAAATAATGGAAGAAAACCACTTGCTGTTATCCCCTCTCCAGCAACATACGTTAGTTGCCCATTAGGGAACTGCAGATCCATAAAGGACTGCAACAAAAAAAGCACGGTACTCTGTTAGATAATATCAATATTCTATCAACAAATGCAAGAAAAAATGTTGGGGGAAGTTATATCAAACATATCATTACTAAGATTGTGCCTGTTAATAATTTTGATAGCATGGCTACAGCATTGTGAATGACGCATAATTTTTACAAAATGCAATAGCAGATAAGCCTTAGCATTCCTTACCGATTACACTAATTACAGAAATGAAGCTTATTAACTGTGCAGAACTATTGTTCCACTGGTTACTAGATGGAACAAAGACCCAAAGAAGTCAACTGGATAGACTTTTCTCGCTAAGGAAAAATCCCTACAATAAAAGAACTGTGGCTGTGTGGCAGCATGTATACTTCGATTGCACAACTATATAATGCAAGCAAAAGCACCCTAGAAAGGTGGGAGAGTCACTCTCCAACTCGATTGCTTTAATATTATTCGTATATGCATTGGCGATTTACAATAAGCTCAAGTAACAAAATATGAGAGTAATTTATATTTATAGTAATTTAGATTTAATAGTATGCAGAAAACTCAATAAAATGATACAGCATACTTACGCAAGCTACTGGTTTAAGACACATCATCGACATCATCAAGCATCTCCTATGTTTTGACCAAATAGCCGGACAGAGGGAGTGCACTCCATTCTGTAACAAAAATATCATTTTTAGTAAGGATTCAAGACAAACTATTAAGGAAATAGCAAAACAAAGAGACCACAAATTTCCATCAAACATAAACCCAATCAAACTAATAGATAAAACATGATAACGGACTCATAAAAAGTTCACATGTGGGGAGAAGGCAATAGAAACAATATGTGTACCTTGCGATCGTAACCATACCAAAGCAGGTGTTGCTTTGATAGATGAACAGGTAAAAGAAGTGTAGAGTCTCGAACAAATAGTAAAGGTCCCAACTGAATTAGGTAAAGAGGTGAGCTATCATTTGCAGAAGTTGCACGGCCACGTGATGCCTCCAGCCTCCAGAGATCTCCACGTGCAACAACAGAACTCTCAATGTCATTGTTCCTGGTATTGTATGTGGCTGAAATATTTACAGTACCCTGAATAATCATCAAGAGAAGAGTTAATTGTTACGTTATCAGTCAAGGTATCATAAATTCAACTTAGCTGAGATGATGTAAATTCACATAAGCCCAACAAATTGATTTGAACGCAAAAAAATCACAGCGATTTTTGCAGGAATCAGTACAATTCCTATCAGATTCCTGTGTTCTAAACAGAGCCTTAACTTTAATATTTTACACACGATAATAAACTTCAACCAATTGTACAAAAAAAACTTGCGTACTAACAAAGCATCATCTAACTGCAGATACAAAATCATGGCTTCGATATATGGATTAAGGTGTGAAATCCTTCCAAAGGATATCAAATCCATGATGAGAACAGTCAATCAGACTACAACTCAGTTACCAAATCCCTCCCAAGTATCATGGCTTTATGCAAATTCGGTAGAGACATGTAAACCAATAATACATCAAGATTCAAGACAATTAGGACAATAGGACCTATACTAGTACAACAAAAACATCATTTTTTTTGTACTTTTAACGGCAGGAAACCCTAAATTAAGGCTGTGATCTAAAATTTATAAGAAAATATCACGACATGCCAAAATTGACAATAGAACTACTAGTTGAGTAGTACCTTCGCCTTTTTAAAGTTTCCAAAAGTCCCAATCTCGCAGTCGAATCCCTCATCGTCTTCATCCAAGTCGTCCCCGCCAGCAACACCAGTGACGGTCGACGCGGCGGCACTCCCAGTCGCTGCGGCTGCAGCCGCGGCAGCCGCCTCGAGGGGGCACCTGTCCACAGCCCTCTCCACCGCCAGCCCCACGGCCCCCTCACCCACCGCAGCCGCAGGCGGCGGCGGCGGCAGCGGGCGGCGGCGGATCTGGCCGTTCCGGAACGGCACGGGCAGATGGCGCACGGCGCGCTGCACGGCGCCGCCAACGGACGCCCCAATCTCGGCGCCGGCCTGCCCAAGCCTCCCGCCGATGTCGATGACGGAGGCGACAGCCGCGGTGGGGAAGAAGTCCTTCCCGGCCCCGCTGGCGGCGCCGAAGGGGACGACAGGGATGTCGATCTCGAAGGGCATCCGCTTGTGCGACGCTGGGGGCCAGGGGAACTGCGGCGGCGCCTGGAGCAGGCCCGTGAACCCCTGCGCGAGGCGGTCCGCGAGGTCCTGGCCCTGCCGCTGCACCCCCTCCCAAGCTTCGAACGAGATCTCCATGCGCAAGAGACACCACAGATCCGGGAGCTCTCTCGTTAGCTAGCTAGCTAGCTCGCTCGTCAGGGCTCGCGAATCGGAATTCGGCGGCGAATAGAATCGAAGAGAGGAGCAGCGGAGAAGAGGCGGCGGGAGGCAAACGGGGGAATGGGGAAAGGAGAGGAGCAGGCGAGAGATGGGTGGACGTGTGACAATAATAGCGGTGGGGATTGGTAGGCCCTAGGGATTGGTGTCCCGGTGAGGGATGGGGATAATGGTTTGACCGGGTCGACGTGGATCGACGGGGACAAGGGGATTACGAACAGCAATTCGGCCGCGTGGCCCCGCACCGCTCCGACTCACCGCGGCGGAGTGGATAAGAACGGGTGCCTCGCCGTGCCGTGCGACAACCGCGGCTGCCACTGCATCCGCATGCAAACCCGCTCGGATTCACGTCGGTTGGGCTAAAACGAGAGCGAAACCACCGTGTGCTTATCCTCTCGTCGGTTGTCGTTGCACGGTGCATTTATCCGGTTGCGTTTTTCGCTGGTCTGTTCGATTCGTTTCGGGCCGTATGCTCGCGCTCCTTTTTTAGCCAAGCTTGGCTCTGGCGAGCGCGGACGATACGATCCAGCGTTCCAAAACTCGAGCTGCGGACGTAGCGGCGCACCGGCCGGCGTGCGCGGTTTGGTGTCCCGGATTGGGTAGCTTGGGTCCGTTTGCCCACGTTATCCACGCAAAGCAGCACGTTGCTTCTCCAGAATTTACAGGGGGAGCGTACTCTCTCATGCCCCGTGTTTTCTGTCGTTGTCACGGAGTGCCACGTGCTGGTGTTTTCCACTACTGCTTGTTTGCGAATAATTACATCTAGCCAAAACAGAGCAATCTTAAGAGGAGCCAAGAAAACCATATTTGGTAATGAGCGGCTACATAGCTCGTCAGTAGAGGGAAACAAGTCACGCGGTGCAGGCACCACCCTTGTTGGTGCGGCGTTGCTTTTACGATGGCAGCCCGCAGCTGTGCGATCTAAGCAAAATCGATAGCGATCTTGCGGCTACCTTTCAGTTTCAGAGGAAAAACGCTGTTGCGCTAGGGCGACCTACTACTACTCGCAATCGCAGATTTTTATTTTTGGCACCCAAGATAGTCAGAGTCCCGGGAGAGAGATATGCCCGTACGTTCACGAGTTTGATGATGGCTAGTAGCTCTTCGCAGAGCCAAATAAACTTTTTGATGATGGCTAGTAGCTCTTCGCAGAGCCAAATAAACTTACAGAACGGCGCCTAACACAAACAAACGGCGGCGGAGCTAGAAAAATTTGGGAGTCGGGTGAGCCGCAAGCGCAAGTAAAGCCAATAAACGCGAACAAATCCATATGCGCTTGACAAAAGAAAAGTTCATGACCGTAACTGTTTTAAAATCCAACACACATTTAAATGTCCATAAATGAAAAGAGAAAGAATGTACGATAACAAGTACCTCAGTACGATATTACAAAAGTTTCGATGACTCGTGAAGAAAAGTCTAATCACACAACCAGAAAAGATTATGCAAAATAAGAATATGTAGATTAGTGTATCATATAATATTGTAATCTATTTACATTGAAGAGAATAGAATATACCACAAATGTACTAATTACGACTACAAGGTAAATTCATTTTTCGAGTCTTCATAGCTTAAAACCATCATGTTCCAGTCTATATATCAGATATCACCATCTGAGCATACACAAGTGATGCCCCCACAACATATCATAAGTTGCGGAAACGGAGGTGCTTGCTTTCTTAAGATAAAGCTTTGAACAGTTAGTAATGAAATCTCCCTAACTGAGTACAGACTTGTTTTACAGTTGCAAAGCCTCCTCTAAGTTTCTTGGGTGTTATCTCTTATATATAGACTAGAACCTGTTTAGGTACCACAAACTTCAAACCAAATTTGTTGGAGAAAGTAACAAGATGGAGTTGCTTATTGTAATCATCACATATGAAAAGAAGGCCAATTCCACATCCAATTAAGAGCCTTACAAGGTCAAGCCACCAAAAATTCTATGGAAGATCATAAAAGTAAACTATTAGATGAACTAAGAAGATAAAATGGAGATACATAGAGAAAAGGAGTAGACATCTAATCTAAGTGGAGATATATAGAGAAAGGAGGGTGGAAACCTTAGAAAAGATTATAAAGAGATATCCAAGAATGCAAAAAAAATATATGATATTGCCATTGCATACACGCCACAAAGTACAAGAAGTTAGCAAAAGTCAGTCATTAGTTGAAAGCATATAATGATCCCTCAGGCAGTTTAGCTTTGGTTACTTTGCTACCTATAAAATGTCTTTTTGAGAACTAGTACATATAAAATGTGCAGGTGCAGCTAGCTTAATTAGCAGGATAGGAATGGGATTAATACTTACGCTGAGTGATGACGAGTTGACGAATGGTGACCAAGTAAGTGAGTAATGGCTCACTCCCAGGCGCCCAGCCTACCAGTGCCAAAGCCCGACCGGATTACCCAGCCACCGGCCAAACTGTGCCGAGGAAGTCAACATTTTTGCGATGACAGCAAAGGTAGCTTACTGCTCATCTTGCACTGCGCACCACCGGCGAGCTCGAGTAGCTGACCAGGCTCGCCAGGTGATGCCTTCGCCACTGTAAACAGATGTTGATGACAATGGAAGTACTAACTATATTGCAAACATGACTGCTATTACACGATGAAGAGAAAACTGCGACGGAACCGAATATTAAGATGTCAATTCCTCTCGCTGTAGCAAGGGACCGTACACCGCAGGCTACGCAAACGACATGCAAGCGCCTTATTCTTTAAATGGCTTTTGAGCTAAAAATTGTATGCGTCGTTTTCACCATCCGTTGTAGTGTCAAAAAACGAAGATAAAGGCCCGCTCCACTAGGCTTAGCTTCTAAGTTCTTAATTTTGTTTTTTTTTTGCCTTTTTCTCTTATTTCTTTGTATCGTCCGTGATAACGTAACTTTTTCCTTTTTTAAATTTAGTTAAGAAACTCACCGTAACTACAGTGTAAAAATAAACTTGAAACAGTGTTGAACAGTGAAAAAAGGTTAAACCCGCAACCCACTTGAGCGAGCTATCCATCGTAGCCAAAGCCTTCAGTCCAGCCCAAAGAACATGCCTGATTTGATGAGAAATTACTCTAAAAGATAACGATGTTATTCTGAAGAACACAATTCACCAGGCCCAACTCACACAGCACATTCAGAAGGGAAATAAAGTGCTTTTTATAAGGTCCAAATCATCTACAGTACATGCATGCCTCTTTAAGTACGTGGACTGGATAGCTGCATTATGTAACACAGGAAGAGGTCTCAGGCAGTGAGAAGCAGAAGGCGAGAGTGGAAGAGGGCGCCAAGGCTACGGAGTAACGGGTTGTGTGGGAATTGAGTGGTAGACTTTGGGTGGGGACTGCTTGTAAGGGTTAGGTGAGGATGGGATAAAAGGGGAGAGTTGTACTGAGACAGGGCATGGAGAAAATCGACATGAACTCTGAATTGACTTCCTCTTGTTTCTCTTGCTTGGTTATTGTTTAGTTCTCCAAATTCGTGAAACTTGTGACTCGCATCTCACGCCCAGGTCTCGCTGTGGCCAGGGGATATCACATCTTATTAGAACACAGCGTTCCATGCTTGCTTGTCAGGCAAATCTGAAAAATATGTACCAACTGGCCGTCTTCAGTCTGGGATATTGCTATTTCATGTTACCACGCTGTGCACCGTCATTCAATCTAACTAGCTACCATGTGATCCTTCCTGTGTTTAGCTTACGATTCGTACATGAAGAAAGCAACTTACGTATGGGGGGAAAACAATTGGGCTGTTGGTTTCCGATAGAAGTTGCAAACACCATAAATTCGGCAAATGTTTTCTATTGTTTCATGACAACAGGTTGGGCTGTTCGTACTTGCCGATGGAGTGGTGAAATGCGAGGAACTATGTATGCCAAGAAATGTCGCTGCTGTTCCGGAATGCGCAACGATAGGATTGTGCAGTGGCGGAGCTTTAGCCAAAGTTTAGAGGGAGCCATTAGCAAGTGATAGATGAACTATGCAAGAAAGGGGTTGGCCATTTGAATTATATTCAACAAATTAAAAATAACCATAAACCTACTCCCTCTTTTTTTGACTAAGAATTACACAAATGTAGGGCGCCATGGCCTATATTGGCCTCCATGAAGCTCTGATTGGGACCTGCAAGGATGTGCATCTCTCTCAGCGCTTCATTAACTGATGACAAGTTGCCGAGTGAGAATCTCAGATGCGTGATGCATAAACTTGCAGTCACAGATGCCACTTGTCTGTGAAAGTCTGTGAAAGTTTCACGAATTCGTGGGTTCATGGGGATAATGAAAACTTGTGATTGGTTCGGATGTGGCATAGAAGGTTCCATGCATCGTTTTCCTGGTCCAGGGGGAATATTGACCGTAACGACGCGGTATCCAGATTTTTCAACGGGCCCACGTACATTAGATTGGTTCGGATGTGGCATAGGAGAATATGTTCGCAGTGTATGAAAAAGAACATTGGATAAGATCAGGGGTGTAGACTATGGAGACGAGAGTGACATGTGAAAAGTTCCTCAAATAGTCCTGGACCTGGAGGGATGGGATATACTAGTCTCATTTATCTTAGCTTATGATTTATGATTTTCTTTATACAAATAAACGCGACGATTTTTTTATTATCTTTTCTGAACAATTTATCAGAACAACCTTTTTAAAGTAGATTATCAGTTTATTAACATTCAATTCATTCACACAAACACTCATATTAAGACCAAAATCTATCAGTATCTATCGCAATAAAAAAAACCCACCCACCGTTTGTAGTTGTACCTAAGATCTGTTTCTATGTGCAATGGTATGAGAAAAAGTACCCACCGACTTAGGGCCTGTTCTTTTTTGCTACGGTTTTTGGCTTTTGGTTGAAATTTTTAAATTTTAGCTGCCTGCGACAGAGATTACGGAAAAAGAGATACTCGCTTGCGATTTTGGATGGTACAGATGTTCGACTTTTAACATGTACTATAATTAACTTGTAGACTCCATCTTAAAAAAATACACCGTTTGAAAATTAGGTATTGTAGCAAAAACCAAAAGTCGTTTTGAGAAGTTGAAAAGAACATGCCCTTTGAATATCAAGTGGCAGATTTACAGCCTAGAGGGAGAGACGTGGATGTGTGAGTAAGTGACGACTATGCTCTCAGAAGCGTATTGGAATGGCAGAGAAGCACTGTAACATGCCATTCGGCGCTTTGGGGCCGTTGGATCGTGCCTCTAGCGGTACGATTGAGGTGGTGAGATGCTTTGGAATTTTCGTAAAAATATTCCGAAGCCCTAAATTTCTCCCTTTCTTTGATTTTGAGCTTCAAATATCGATCGGACAGTTCGTGCCTTCGTGCTTTTATCGAGCAAAGCACATGATACCCAGGGGCGGATCCAGTATATAAGGATTGAGGTCATGGGACCGCAATGAAATTTTCTAAATTCTATAGAAAATTACTTTTTATTACTGTTCATTAGTAGAGATGACCTCATAGTATAATATAGGTGACACCAATAGTTTTCTCGTCCGGATTCGCCTCTGATGATACCCTTCCGACCGAGACACCGTGGCGATCATATAGGGCGTGTTATTTAAATCGTGCTTGAATCTTACTTACGGAGTCACGGAATAGGTCTCGCTAGGGACACGAGATTTGTTTATTTCTACGAGAATTAAAGTAATTTATGTAAAATTCTTATATTTTTTTGTAACTAGTAAAGTACCCGTGTATTACAACGGAATCCTAAAAGATGGTGAAACGTGGTCATAGACCGTACAATAAATATAATTTTTCTTTTACACACATGTAAGCAAAACATATCTATCCAAGCTAAAGTCCCAAAAGCAACATACAATCTCGTAAAAAATACATGTTGTAAAATCTCATAAAAAATTATTACATGTAAAATACCAAAAGCAACATAAAGCCATCATTTTTAACAGGTCATTGAAATGCCTCTGCCATCACTTTGGAGTCTCTTATCGAGCATGATTGACAGTCCCTACCTTGATATTACCCAGCTAACCAACATGCATTGTGTTCTAGCATTGAATGTCCAACCTCATACCCATCATATTCTCTTATGTTCGACTAACCTACCTTCACAGCGGGTCTGTCTGACAAGACAGTTAGAACGTGCATTTATGCTCAATAACCGCACACAATCTTACTCACGTCTCTTTGATAACAATCGTCCTACGGCGAATGGCTACCCACGTCTCTCTGACAATAACAACCATCTAGTGGTGAAGTCCAGAAGTGTCAAGGCGTCTTCTGGCAAGAAAAACAAATGTCATCACTTCGTCACCGATATAAGGATTGATGTTATTAAGGGAGGGGGACGATCAGTTCTGGAAGGAGTGCTAGACTTTTTGCACTATTCACACTTGTAAACTTTTCTCAGTAATAGTAACACAGGACGTAGGGTTGTTATTCTCTCAAGAGAAGGCCTGAACCTGCATAAAAATTCTTGTGTCTTGAGAGCTTTCCCTTAAATCCAAGAAATCATACGTAAGATCAATATTAAAACATCAACAATACTACTAAACAAGTAGTCAGAGGCTAGGACAGATATAACCACTATTTAGAAATTTGAAGAAATGGCATAAACTTTATGGCTAATAAAGGCAAGTTTTCACATAAAACATTTCAATTTACATAATGGCTAATTACTCATTAGAGCCACCCGACTGGCCGCTGTTTGATAGAGACCTGACTTTCATCTCTTTAGCTATCTAGTTCTTGAAGGGCTTCACCTCTTCAAAGAACTTGGCTACTTCTTCCTCTGAGTAGTTGAATTTCGCTCTAGGTGCTTGAAGGTTGAAAGAAGGATTGCAAGCTGTAAGCTTTGCAAAGGTAAAGCTAACTCTATCTATGACAGCATCCCTCATGGTCTGCTCGTGGTTGCTCCTAGAAGTAGCTAACATGTCTCGAAGGTTTTCAAGTTGTTGACCAAGACAACTAACCTTCTCGATCATATCATCTGAGGAGAAGGCAAGTGCTTTCGAGCATAACTCGGTAAGCATGTTGTTGAAGAGAAGGATTTTACCTTGAAGAGCCCAGTCAATCTCCCTTCTCTTTCTCATAACCAAGAGCATTTTCCAGTTCTTGAACTTTCAAAGTTTGCTCTGCATGAGTAGCTCAAAGTTAATCAAGACATCTTATAAATAAATTAAGACTGATCAGATCTAGATCAATTATCTTGGTTTGTCTTCTCGTAAGTTTCAATGGCTTCCTTATGTCGAAGGATGCTATCATTGAACTTGGTCGACCAGTCTTTAATCAATCGATCTTTGGCTTTGCACATGTTTTCAAGCTTCAAAATGATAGTGCCCTTTGCCTTGGCCTCCTTCTCAAAATCTTCTAATTCTGTCGACAATGACAAAGAAAGAAGTAAGAAAGAGCAAGGATTAAGAAGCAATAAAGGAAACATTAAGAAAAGACTTAACGGCCAAAGTTGACCCAAACAGTTCTCTCTCCTTCCTGAGAGTATTCTCAAGTACCTTAACAGTGCTTCCTGACCTACAGAGGTATTCGAAGAAGTTATGAGAAGAAAGACATATTTATGACCAAGATAAAATGGGTGAAATTATCATTATCATTGGCTTCTCGGTGGAGGGTAGCCCTCTCTTTCTCAAGGGCTAACAATCACCTAGTCATTTTTTTTATCAGGACAACTCCTTCCACCATGTGCTAAAAGAAAATAGGAGAAAAGAAACTTAGAAAAGTTTTGAAAAGATCAAAAATACATCCTAAGTGATCTTGAGAACTTACAAAGACCGCTTTACTTGCTTATATGGAGTGGAGTGCTTCTGGACCGGTCTTCAACTCGAGGTATGACACCTTGCTCCACCAAAGCTCTTCGAGTCTTTAGTTGTTGAAGATGTAGTTCCGATTGAGAATGTCCATCGGATGAGCAGACTTCCTTCTCAGTGAAGAACTCTCCACTTTTAGTCCTCTGAAGAAGGAAGGAAGCATTGTCACTTCCTCCTCTTCGACCACTGCTTTCCCAGAAGAAATAGGAGTTTGCTAGGATGTCATCTCCACTTAAGGATCCTTTGATGGTGTTAAATTCGGCAAAGGATCTTTGGTCGCAGCAACTTCTGTTGATTCCATCATTGGCTAGGGGCTGCTACAACCACTCCCTCCTTTAATACCTCTTTAGTAGAAGCACTCAAAATGAAACTAATCAAAGTGGTAGAAGCACTATAAAACCAAAAGAATAAGAAGAGGGGTGTAAGAATCTCAAGACATAAAGAAACCAAAAAAGGCTTGAATCTATACATTTTCTTACGACTAGTACATACCTTGTTTTCTTAGTCTTGAAACTAAGATGTCCTAGAGCACAATCCAAAGCACTTGCCTTCTTCTTCTTCTGGATCAATTTCACCAGTGTAATACTAGTAGGGCTGGTCGAACCCCTTATGTCTCCAGCCTAGATGCTTTTATCTTTAGTTGGCTCCTCTCTTGGACGATTGGAGACAGCTTCTCCAATCGCCTGCACCTCCTTGGAGAGTTGCACTTTCTTGACCACCAAAGTTGTTGTTTCCACCGGTGTTGTCGAAGCTTTGGGAGTGACCACTTGGTCTTCGGTCTGGTCGGTGAAGACTATCTCGGAGCCCATGATCGGTTGATCCAATGTCACCATTGGTTCCGTGGTTATGGTATCTCTGGTCAATCGCCCTTCCTTTTCTTTGACCTTGTCACCAATCGAGATGAGTTTGGTGGTGAAACCCTTCATCTAAGAAATATACTCCTGTGGGTGCAATTTCTCTGTTCTCCCTACAAGAGCAAATGTAGGTTTGTAAGAAAAATTCTCAGAGTCATAGTAAAAGCCAACCTTCGAGGGAATTTCTGCCTGTTTCTTAGGGGCTTGGGCAGATGGAGGAGCACGAGGAGTGATTGAAGGAGCATGATGCGATCTGATGCTCAATATGACTTCTTAATGATACGTCGCTTATTGGGGCTTGGAGCAGCCTCCTATGAACTCTTAGCTGGCTCCACACCCTCTGACTCAACCATCTGCTCATATCAGGAATATTACAACACGCCGGTCAAAAAAAGGAAATTTGGATGAGGAGAATTTTTCTGTTACCATAAATCTTTTGATCCTATCTTTTGAAGATGTAATCGCTAGGATCAGATGAACACCTTCTTTTTGCTCGAGCTCCCCTTCGCAGACTGCCTTTATTCTCTCCCTCACTTTTGAAGGAGATAGGACTACAAAATCAAAATTGAAGAAAAATCTTAAGGTTGAAAAAAATATAACAATTCAACTTGCTTACCTTTCAAGGAGTCCCTGGTCGAATTTTTTGCTCTCTCATACCATAGCATGATATGATCATGAGGAAATCTCTCACCACATGCTATGAAGTCAGCCCCTTGTCCTTGAGGTAGATGATGACATCAACCAATTGTTCTATCTTTCTCACCTTTGGGGAAGACCTCCACCTTGGCTTTTTTACTGCAATCCATCCCGCAAAGGAGATGGTGTTTTTTACTGATGATCACTAATTGGCCGATATCTCTAAGTGAGAATTGGAAGGATTCGAGACTATAGTTGGAGGGCGCAAAGGCGAAGGGGTGGTAGAAATCAAAGAAGATGAAAGGTTTTCTCTGGAAGGCATGGCACCAACAGGTACTACTCTAGGTTTTTATAAGGGTTTTTTCAATTGGAAAATAGTGGCTGCTTGATCTGAAGTCCAACGAATATAAAACCTTTAGTTTTTCTAGTTAGTTTTCTCAACCTTAAGTGGATAAAAATTGCCTTTTTATTCATATTAAAAGAATATTTTTCTAAATTAAAATCCAATTGAAAAAATTCAGGTTATAAATTCGCTTAAATTTTAGAGGCTAATTGACGAGGAGTAAATAATCTATTAAATATGGCTTTTAACACTTAATTAAAGCCCTATGACCCACGTGGTCATAAGCTTTCTAAAGCTGTTCCCCTAGTCAAAAGATTACTGTGTACTTTACCCGACCAGTAGATCACTTAGCTATTTCATGAACTCATATAAAAACACACTTCTAGAGAACTTCTTTCGTGTGAAAGATAAAGCACACGCTTTATCTGCTCTAAACAATACGACGTTTCAGCCCTATATCTCTAACAACAAGCACCATACAGTTGTTCCCATGATTATCTCTCACTAACAACAACAACAACCAAAGACCAGTTATCATCGAATACCTCTCTCTGACAACAATCGCCCCTCCGATTAGATGTGATGATTCCACAAGACATCTTCTCAGATGGATAACTGGTGCCCTTTGAATGATATTTAAAGGTTGACAAGAGAAGACACAAGAGAGGGCTTTGGGTAGAACATGAATCAGAACTCAGAGAACAAGGCAATCAAGATCTTCTGAGTACTGGAAAGATTATAGATTATGGCTAGTAGAATCCCTTTTGTAAGACCATTTGTAGCCAGTTCATAACAATAAAGATTACCCCTTTCTCTTGCTGAATCATCTTCCAAGGAATCTATCCTCCTTTCTCATATTTTCGTAATAACCAACAACTTAATCGTCAACACACAGTACAATAATGGCGAATATCATATCCATACATGCGCATAAACAAAGTAGTAATGAAGCGTAAATGAGTCAGATGGCCAAGGCCTTACATCATAGGCCGAGGAGGCCAAATACAAATGAAGTCTTAACGGAAGAGGCACATAGCAGGGAAGACCCTCAGGATATGCCCACAGGCAATCGACTAGGGTACGCAGTCTAGTATTCGGCGTTATCTTCAACCTTTGATGGATGGTCACAAATGTTCACCAACAGATCTTTCCTTGAGTACTTAATTCATATAGTTGAGTGACAATGAGTACAAAAGTACTCAGCAAGTCCTTATATCAGAATGCAAGTGTGTGTGTGTGTGTGTGTATGTAAGGCTTAACCAAGGGATGGTCTTATGTTTCTTTTAGCATAAAGCCAGTTTGTCAAATATCACACTATAGCTAGTTTCCAAACATATGACTTGGCCTTTTCAACTTAAAATTAAAGTGTCCAGTTTAATTTAGTTCAAGAGAGCAAATTATCTTCACAGTTGTCCACCACATGGTTGTTACGACAAAGTCAGTGAGCAAGGCGAATGAGGGGGCGCCTGGATGCCACGACGATGCCATGGTGACGCCAGGTGAATCACCGTGTTGTGCATGTATGTATCCAACATACTCATACTCTGCATCGTGATCCAGTGTTTGCCGACTCTCTCATCTCCCCACACTCTCCCCCCTCTCTCTCTCCCGCAAACCCGCACTCATCACCGCCTCGCCTCCTCTGGTCCTCCCCCCACCCCTCGCCCCCTTTGGTCCTCCCCCACTGCTTCCCCTCCTCTCCTCTCCCCGGCGCCTCCCCTCCCCGGTGCCTCCCCTCCTCTCCCCTTCCCATTGCCTACATCCCCCACCACCTCACCTCCTCTCCCCTTCCTGGTGCCTCCCCCCACCGCCTCCCTCTCCCCCCCCCAAATTGCGGCAAATGGGTATGGCGCCCATCCAGCTCAGCCGTGACGCCTAGGTGACATCATAACAACCATAGTCTACCATATCCATTTTATGAGCACCATTTCATATCCATTTCAATACCAAGATACCATATCCTCATACTTTCATCCATTACCACTATTAACCAATAGCCATTATTTTATGAAACCTACGTAAGTGTGGCCCCTCTACACTATGCCCATAACTAAAGACACGTCTATTTGAATAGATTTTTAACACTCTACAGATATTGTACAACTTTACTCATAAGATATAATTATTCATAATGTCAGCCATTACACGCTTTCGTAGACGTGCGACTGATAAAATTATAACAAGGCCTTTACAATGCTTACTCCCGATGCTTTCTCCCACTCTGGATGCGAGACCCCTCAACATTGGGATAGTGACCATTACGGATCACCCCCAGAACGTAGCCATTACGAGCAATGTTTTCAATGTGGGACCCCATTGTTAGAGAGTATATGGCCCTTCATGTCTAAAGAAATTTATATAGGGGTAGTGATCAGCATGGGTCACTCCCAGAATAATCACAATCGAAATTCACCTACCAATCTACTGTGCAGAAGGCCACACTGAAACTAAGTAAATCAGTTGGCTAGGTCAATCTCATACTTAACTTGTGGTTACACAATTAGGTGTAGAAAAGAGTGGCACAAGATTCAATCATTAATCGACTCAAGCGAGACAACCAACAAATGCAGATCTTGTGCGTTACGGCACTAGTCTCATCTCAACCACTCGCTTGAGTCTACACGGTTGATTTTATGGAGTGGGGCCCACTTGTTAGTGACACAACACTAAAACCAGGTTTAATTAGATTTTCTAACCTACTCGGACCCACATGTTATACTAAAATTAACTAACTAATTAAATGCTAATTAATTACCAATTAACTAACCTAACCTACACATTGGGCCCATATGTCAGTGACACAGCATTATCTTCCTCCACAGCTAAGAAGAACTTCGAGGACGATGTCCATGGCGGCTCAAGTTTGGGCTTGGCGACCATGTGTGACCCCAAAATGGGGTTGTGGAGGCCCCAACGAAGCTATTAGCGGTGATGGTGTGACGAGAGGTGGTCTAAGCTGGCGATGAGATGGTGAGGATGACAGCGGTGCTACTATGCATAAGGGAAACTATAAACTAGTGCCAAAATCTTCAAATTGGTGCACGCACTAGCATCTATAGAGCAAGGCAAAGCTTCTAGTGCCCTTGGCGCTCAAAATGCAGTGCAGCAACGCTACAGTCAAATACTCAGGTCATTGACTACCCTTATCATGTTTGTGATGCAAAGGAACACTTGGGAACCGAAGGTGTCACTTGGAAACCAAAAGGAGAGGTAGATCGATGTCGATGATGAGATTGGCGCGTGCTTTGGCTGTCGACAAAGATGAAGGCATGTTCCAGTGGCTCTGGTGCATAGAAAGGAAAAAAGAAGGGGGCATCAACACGAGGAGGTCAAGGCGATTACGAGGGACATGATCTTCAAGATTGAGACTCACTGAGGCGAAGAGGATGGGGCAAAGACGGTAGCGACATTGTGCACGGTGGTGACGTCAGTGTTTCGGCCTTCCTGCAATGAAACAAGCACAGGCAAGGTGCGCATTAGCAAGAGGGGAGCAAGGTAACTCAAAGCACATGATGGCAGCAGTGGAAACTCACTAGAGTGACAGGAATATCATGGCAAAGCTGACGGTCAGATTTGGGGAAGAATGCCAAATTTGCCTCTATCGAAGGTGGAGAGGGAGCTGAAGCTTGGGGGAAATGAAGAGGAGGTGAAAGCTAGTGTGCGGCTTAAATAGAGGAGATGAGGGGAGAGAGAACGGGTACAACGATGTGACGAAGTTGTAGCGGCGTTGCGCTCGAGGTTATAGAGGCTGGCGTATCTCTAGCTTGCATGACGCGTGCGTACGACGTCACATGCACCAGCAAGAGAGAGATGGCTTGGAGAAGAAGAACAGTGCGCGACACTGACAGGTAGGGCCTGGATGCACATGGTAGCGATGGTGAGAGTGGAAGAGAGGAGAGGTGGGCTATGGCGCATGGGCTTGCACACGAATGAGTGGGTCAGTTGGCTTGGGCTGTAGAGGAGAGAAGGAAAGAAGCGGAGGAGTGGGGGCGCAACATAGGCTGGGTTATCGGCTAGTGCGCACTGGGCCACAAGAGGAGAGGGCAGCGTGGGCCAACTCAGGATGAGGGGAGAAAAGAGAGGAGGGAGGAGGCTGGGCTGGTAACTCCGTAGCTGGGTTTTGGCCCAAGTGGGAGAGAAGAAAAGAAAAGGAGTTTGGAATTTAATTTGAAATTCAATTTTTGATTTGAGTTTGAAATTTGAACTTTTTAAGGGATTTTGCACACAGATATTTTTGACAATTTCATTAGCCCTCAAGTAAATTTTAGAAATTCTCCGATTTGATTTTAGAGCCAGGGAATTTATTTTAAATTTTAAATTTAAGATAAAGCTTTTGGAAATTCTTGAAAGGCAACAAAAGTTTTTGAAATTTCACGAAATTTATGAAATTTTAAATTTGACCCAAAATTTGGGCTGTTACAGCACCCAACTGAATCTAACTTTTTTAAGAGGAAAATTAAGGGGGAAAATTACGGAAGAGCCCAACTGAATAGCTGATGCTGAACCTTTTCGGGTAAAATGGGTGTGGGATAATGTTCTTTGAGAAACTATCGGTAGGGGGAAAAAAACGGGCATGATCTGGCCGTTCTGCATGTTGGACCGGACCAGATGCCCATGCGTCGCGGCCGGCCCAATTCTGGAACAGAAGAGGCGTCAACTTCCAATTTACCTTGCTCACCGTGCCACGCGCGGCTGCGTTGCGGTCTACACGTTCTACCCCCCTGACGTTGTCGTCCAAACCAAAACCATCTCGATTCTCGCCTCATGGCCAAGGCCAGATCCGCTGCGCTGGTCGCGCTGCTCCTGGTCTGCTCGGCGGCCGCGTCGTTGGCTGCTGGGGCGGGCAAGGGGAAGGGTGGCGGGTCAGGCCCGGCGGAGGCGGAGTGTCGGGATCTGGCGACGCGGGGCGAGTGCGTGGCGAGCGGCGGCGGGAGCAGGTGCCGGTGGTGCCGCAGCGAGGCGCTCGACGACATGTGCTTCGGGGCCGCCGAGGCGTGGCGGCTCCCGCACCAGGTTTTCTCCTGCGACCCGCCCTCCGCCGCCGCCCAGGCCCGGAGATAATGCCGCCGCCGCCGCCGCTATTCTGCATTTGTTCGTCGGGATCGCTCTATTCTAGTAGTACTATCTTTCACTGGATCTGAACTATCTATTCTAGTAGTACTATCTTTCACTGGATCTGAACTATCTTTCACTGAATCTGAGACTAGCTTGTATTTTCTGGTGATGCGTGGTTGGCTGTCAATTGTTGTGTATTTTTACTGTAAAATCTGATTGGAATGTGGCGAATCATTGTATTGAAGCGAACAAAAACCCAAGAAGCGAGAGAGAGAGAGAGAGACGGCACCAATTTTGCTCGCTTATCGTAATTGGAATCACCTGCGCTCTACCTCGGTCATTTCCGACATTGCAATAGCCATTGCGGAATGCTCAATGCGCCTAGAATCTAGATGCTAACGTGGCGGCGATGACACGAACAATTCCCAATTTGAGCCGAGATTTTGTGACGATGAACAGGTGAACTTTCAAAGATGTGAGAAAACTTCTATCATTTTATTAGCTGATTCATCAACCTCAAGCTTGTATTGAATTCTGAATGGTAGACGAGCCACATATTGCAGCCATGGTGTCCAAAATTTCGCACGCTTGGATTTGCACGGCAATGCCACACATCTAAGCGACACGACATGGTTGTTGCCCAATTGTATTCTTCAGAATTTGATTCTCACACACGAAAGCGAACGAATACTTATATCGGACGTGTCGTGCTGCAACCGGTCCGAGTGATAATTGCTTTGCCTAACTAATCCAATCTCAATGGATGCAAGTGATTGGACGGGAAAGTCATCTGCTTTACCCCAAAAGAGTGTATGAACGAAGTTTTGAAATTTGGACGCATTTAGCTCCATCACGCGAACAAATTCCCCAGATAGCACCGTGCGCCAAAAAATTCCATCTCTGGCCCCCGGACGCACCGCGCGATCGAACATCCGAAGCGCCGCGTTTCTCCGGCCGAAACACTGGCGGTCGTGCGATGATCGACGACCGCCAGCGGCCGGTGCTCTGATCGATCGCACGATCGGACCGATCAGTAGCACCGGCCGATCGGCCCGGCATCGCACGACCGACCGCTGTCTTTCGGGTTGTGCTCGGGTTTTTCTTATTGCTGCGGCCGGACGACAATAGCGTCACTCGCAGCGCCAGCGCTCGCTCGTCCGCTTGCACGCGCTGAAGTGCAAACAAATGTGCATGGTATGGCCCCTCCTTTTTCTCAACACACATGCATAAAGGTGAAGCAATAGCGCGAGGAGGAGAAGAAGTTCATTTGGCTCAGTTGTTGTTGGAGTTCAGCGAGAGTGAGGGAGGCAGTGAAGAGAAGTTAGTGAAACCACGTAGTTTAAGTTGTTTTCGTTTAGAATCAAGAGATTTAGCAAGTACAAAAGTTGTAGATCGCCTGGTGAGCTTCAAGAAGAGGTAAGTTTTGTACCAGTGCAATTTATTTTTATGTATGTCATTAGTCCATAATTAAGCAAACCGTCCTTTGTTAAGTTGTTTTTGTTTCGAATCAGGGGATTTGGCAAGTACAAAAGTTGCAGATCGTTTTGTGAGCTTCAAGTAGAGGTAAGTCTTGTGCCGTGTAATTTATTTTTATGTATATCATTAGTCCATAATTAAGCAAACCGTATTTCTTTAATGTTATTTTATGTTAATCTTTGAAACACTATATATTTGTAGCAAAGCTTCCATATATTACATATGAGGTATTGTTTAGTATATGTAATGTTGTGCTTTATTTGTAGTGAACATACGTATTGAGTTCTAATATTTTTTTGTGAACATACGGTATATTAGGCATGATGTATTCTTCCATATGTAATGTAGTTTCATTTTGTGAAAAATATGAACTTGTAAATGTGTAGACGTTGAGAAAGTACATATTTATGTTAGAGCATTTGTAGGTGATAACAATAGTAGCAGGATTAGAAATATACAATTAGTACGCTTAGGAAGTAGTAGATACATTGCGGTAGGTGGTAAAAATAAATTTGGCACAAGAGAATTAAAATACAATATGATAATACAATGTATAGTACATTTAAATAAATTACGTATGTAGTAAAAGTTAGAAAACAAATGTTATAAAATTAGTAATTGATTTTTGCAGTAATCTAGAAAACATGCAATAAAAAGCGAGCTAAAAATTTTATTAATCGATATTGTAGATTATAGGAAGGGTACAAAATTAACATGTAAATCTGAAAGTACGGTAGTGGGGGTTTGATGGTACGATTATTGCATGTTGTGTACTAAGATGGTTTATTATGCACTTATGTTAGGTACGCCATGGCTGAGATTCAAGATTTGTTCATATTCTACGGCAGTGGTCTCGTACGTGACGGGCCGTATGGGGCGGACCTGTCAAATTGTCGCCGGACCATGATCCGCACGGTCCAACGCCATGAGCTTGTTCGAGCTACGCGGAATGTCCGTTCGGCGTTCGATCGGTATACCGCAAGAAAGAAGTTACGGATCGAGGCATTCTATGCCGCAATGGTGGGTGATGCAGGGGAGAGCAAGTGGCAACTTCTGAAGGTGACCAATGATGCATCATGGGCCAACTACATGGAGGTCGTGTGCAACCACGATCTTGAGATATATGCCAAGCCAATGGTGTATGTGGAGTTCGTGGAGAGGCGAATCATCCGGACGAGTTGGATATGATCTTCTTTGGTGAAGATGTAGTACTGCGGGAGAACATGTGGGCGAGGAAGTGGGTGATGAAGACCTCGGGAGGCGTGCGGACAATTTTCGTGCCAACGAGGTGTGGGGAGAGGTGGTGGGCCGCCCGTATTGGATCGTCATGAGTACCTTGCGGATCGGTGGAAGAAGTGGGAGCGAGGAGGGCGAGAATGTGGAAACGAGCGATTCGGAGAGGATGACGATGGCGGAGGCGAAGGTACGAATGGAGGGTGGTGGGTGGTGTTGTGACCACCGACGTTGCGCACGTGTCGCCCGGATGGATGACAATGCGGCGGCATCCCTAGTGCTTGCCACAGCGGAGGAGGCGAATGGGGTTCAGCGAGGCCACACTCATTTTGGGGCGATGCTTTAGTAATAAGAGTCTTGCCAGAGCTATTACTAGATATGCCGTGAACATTAGCCGGACGTGCTCGGGTGCATTGAGTCAAACCGGACACGTACATTGTGAAGTGTGTCAACGAGTCTGTCTGGCAAAGTTCGTGCACGCGGTACAAGGGCGCGCACGGTGTTTGGATAAGCGTGCTACATGATCACGATTGCGAGCTTGAGGGGCCATTACATAGGCACCGCAACATGACATCATCTTATGTTGCGGAGTGGTGAGCCACCTCATCGTGGCGGATGTGTCCATTTCTCCAAAGGTTCTAATGGCGAGGTAGCGAATATGGTGGGATTTCAAGTCGGCTACAAGAAGGTATGGCGGGCGAAGCGAAAGGTTTTGCACCGTATGTTTGGAACTTATGAGGAGGCGACGACTGGTTCCAAGAATGCTACAGCAAATTGCAGAATCAAACCCATGCACGTACATTAACAGGCCGGAGAGAGTGCATCCTACGGAGGGCCCGAATTGTTTCATTCTTGATAGAGTGTTCTGGGCCTTCCATCAGCGATTGAAGGGTTCGGTGGTGCCGCCCGGTGCTAACGATGGATGGGGCGTTCCTATCGGGCAAGTACAAGGGTACTATCCTTACCGCAGATTGCGGTGATGCAAATGACCGATTACTCGATGGCATTTGCAATTGTGGAGAATGAGAGTACGGAGAGCTGGCTTTGGTTCCTAGCAAATGTGAAGCAAGCCGTAGTGCAAGATCGCACCGAAGTGTGTGTCATCTCGGACCGCAATGCAGGTCTGTTGTCTGCATTGCGAACGATGCAGAATGGGACGCAGCCCCCCTTCCGGTGGAATGATCGAAGAATCGTTGGTGCATGAGGCATCTCGCGGCGAACTTCCATAGAAGATTCCGTAGCAAGGACCTAATGAAGATGTTCAAGAAGCTATGTATGCGAGAACCGAGCGGAAGTTCGAGACCTTGTGGAGGCAACTCGATCGGGAGGCTAGTAAGCATGTGCGCATGCAGCCGGGTCCATAGAGGAGGCTCCACAAGAGTTGGGGCGTTCACACGATGGGTTCAATCCAATGCGCGACACGGAGATGTGGTCTTTGTTACATGACACCGGGGCAAGGTATGGAATCATGACGACCAATATGTCCGAGGTTTACAACGGTGTTTTGAAGGGCGTCGATCCCTACCGATCACGGCTATTGTGGACGAGACTTGGAACCGGATGTTGGGTACTTTGTGAATAGAGCCATGATGGCGAAGAAGCACATGGACGAAAACAAACAATACTCGAGGTAATGCAGCCTACATGGATAAGAAGATAGAGAAGGGTCGTTCCACATTCCTCAAACCATAGATGGCTTAAGGAAGAAGTTCGAGATCCGCCTCGCATGTAAATACGTCATGGGTCACATTAGAGGATCGCAAGCGGTATGTACGATTGATGAGAAAGCATATTGCACGCAACAAACCCGGCTTACGCACAAGCCATGCTCGCATGTGTACGCTGCATGCGCGGTATGGAAGCGGCGTCGACGAATACATCTCAAAGTACTACGACATGCAAGACTTATATGCAACCCGAGTGCGAGTTTCATTCATACGGGTAGACATGCACTACAGGGAATTATGGCCAGGGGAGGTAAAATGGGTGCCTAATGATGCATTGAAGCATGTCGGTCGTGGAAGACGACAAAGCCGTCGGATCCGTAATGACATGGATGATAGCCAGCGTGGGGATCGAGTTCGGCGTCCGAAGTGTAGGCTATGCAAGACGATTGGACACTCCCTCAGCCAGTGCCCAAACAGGCCATCATCAAGCAACGCTCCGTAGTAGCAAGCATAATATTTTGCTGTACTCATTATTGCTTCCATGTGTACACTTTGATGGTTCTATGTCTCTATGTTGCGAACATTAGCCTGCAACATTTTACCGTGCGTATTTTATGTATGTTTTGCTACGTTTCATATGTGTCCCTGTTGTGTGGGTCATATTGGTGTGCACATTTTATGTATATTTGGTACGTCACGTATGTTTCCCTGTCGTTACGTTTGGTGTTAATTTTGTTGTCATTGCTTGCACATTTTATTAACAATGTGGACTAACTTGTTTTCCTTCACGCGAGGAGATGGCGACGAGTTGCTAGACCCCGTTGGGATGAGGGGCACCGATGCTCGTCATGGACCTCGGAGACGGGCCTCCATGCTTCATCCTTAGGAGCCCCGAGACGCGGCCTCTCGACCCGCGGTACATCCCACTACTTCGGTACACCGGTCTGCTACCGATTGCACGTATGTTGGATATACGACATGCGTTCCAGTATGATGCGGCGTTGCTGTCGGCTCTTGTTGATCGTTGGAGGCCGGAGACTCATACCTTCCACTTCCGGTGGGGTGAGATGACGGTTACTCTGCAGGACGTGGCGATGCTTACAGGTTTACCCATTCGTGGTGCTGCTGTAGTACCACCCCCAAAGGACCCAGATTGGAAGGTCCATCTGGGTCACCGTCGGTTGGATAATTGCAAACTATTTGTTCGTCGACTTGATTGCCATGTATGTGTAACCACATGTTCTTCTCGCAAAGATTTGCGGCGAGATAGCACGTTACTACGACCATCGTCTTCACGGAGGGCGACGGAGGAGACAGCGTGCTCTCGAGCCGACGGTCCCTCACGCCGAGGAGCGGCCGTGACTCGGCGCACCAACAGAGGTGCGATTGCCCCCTTTCACCTCGGCGTGCGATCCAGCGAGAGAAGACCGGATAGGTGGCATGGGCAAACCTATCAAGGGTACACAACAGCAGAGTACATGCGCGATTTCCTACGGTATCATCATTTCGAGAGCCTCATACCCGATGACGCACTAACGTACTAAGCTAACCACGTCTATTTCAATGCCATCTCATCGCATTGCCCAAAAATTACAGGTTTATACGAACAACAGTCCATCAATTTCACGTGGGTCGGACACATTCCGGACTACCTGTAATTACCATGTGGTACTACTATTTATTATTAATGTTGCTGTCCATTATCTAATTGTGCTATACATTGTTAGCAGGACATAGATCCATCGGCAACTGAATGGCTGAGCAACATATTCGCCCATCCAACACAAGTCCCCACGGGGCCATACGCAGGACAACAGCGGTCGCAGGCTTCGCAGTATGACCTTCGCGATGAACTGCACTCGCCCCCCAGGTTCACCTTCTCAGAGGACCACATGCGGGGTCGGAGGCGGCGACGAGAAGATTCGGAATGAGTTTTTGTAATTAAGTTGTTGTAATGTCGCATGGTTCCGTGCAAGCATTTATGCAATTATCATGTTCATACTGTCAAGGGCTTGTGAAATTATTTTACCTACAATTACAGCATCATTGCAGGGTGGACACTGCAGCTTCTTCAATGCATTACACGTACATAGATTAACTCCGCAGCAGGAGAACATACGATAACAACAAACAGAAGGTACAACATAGCATAAAACAAGATGCGACCATAGACGAGAACAACCTCTGACTCTACATATTCACGGTAAGAATGAACATAACACAAGATAGAAAATAGCACACAACATTACATTTATCTTCCACTCCAGTCTATCAAAACGATGCCGCATCTCGACGAGTTCACGACCCCCCATGACACCTCTGTCTTGCCGAACAGTGTCCGTCCTAGTGCCCAGTTCATCCTCCCACACCCAGAATCGGCAACCGCCGATGGCTTCTGCGTTCATGATAAGAAGATTTTAAACGCGTACCTACGATTTAACCGAATCCGAAACAATCGTACTCACCGAGTGATAGGGACACTTGTAGTAGTGCCGATCAGGATTTGCAGCGGTGTGTGAGGTCTTACGTCTAACTACCGTGTTGCATTGTGGGCAAATCACCGTGGGTGCCGATGAAGAGGTCGTTGCCCCTCTCGCGTTGCATCTGTTGGCGGAGGTCGTTGTTCTCCTCGTTGAGAGTCTCGATTCGCTCCTCCAACTCCAATATTCGTTCCCATATTGTAGTCACGTAGATGACAACATACCGTTCATTAGGAGGGTCGATCCAACGAGAGAAGTCGCATTTCGCCATCTGCGTGAAAAAACAGTTACCAAGGATGAACCATAAGTAGTAATGAAAATTATACTATTAGCAAGTTCTACCCCTGAGTGTGGGCAACGGAAGAAACGTCGCCCGCCATCGATTGGGCCATCAAGACCGCACAACCGCGTCCTCATTGTGCTCGCATTTTCGCCACGCTGGTTGAGCGCGGCTTGGTACCAGCGGCATGCGTGGACCAAGTTCTCCTCCTTTCCAAGGGAAGATCTTCCTTGGTGACCCACATCCGATCGACCCTCTACTTCCGACATGGTATGTTTCGCACGACGGAGAAGGGGCTGGGGCTTCGATCAATTTAAAGAGTCCTCTACGTAGGGACCGGATGACCAAGAAAACGACGCAGCTGACACGTGTTCACAAGGGTAGGGTAGTCACGGGGGCCCCTCCAAGCGGGTGTCATCATGTCATTTAATGGCTTGCTCATTTTTTCTACGCGTGCCCACCTAAGCGGGTGAGGGTCACCCACTGCAAAGACTAGACGGGGCCAGCTTTGTGCGTCGACATGACCAAAGACTGCAAAGACGGGACTGCACAGCTTTCTGCACTGCGGGGAAAGAGAGGTAAGAGTTACGCAGTGAGTACACAGTGACATATCAAGACGAGACGGGACAAGTGGCCTGCTTTACGCAGTGACAAGACGAGACGAGACAAGTCATCTTTGGGCAGTGACAGCACAAGACTTGGCAGCTTTACGCAGTGACGGGAAAGAGTGTCCTGCTTTTCGCATTGACAAGACGAGGCGAGACGAGTCATCTTTGGTCAGTGATAGCGCAAGACTTGGCAGCTTTACGCAGTGAGGGGAAAGAGTGTCCTGCTTTACGCATTGACAAGACGAGTCGGGCCGGCTTTACTTTACGCAGTGACAGCACAAGCCTGTGCATTGCTTTGTGCACAGTTCAGATGGGCCAACCCTGCACTCTTTCATTAATTCACGGGGCACCTTTTCATGGTTCAAAATTATCCACACCATTCCAACCCCTTAGCGTACATAAGGAGGTGAAAGGTATTTGAGATAAGTCACTACAGAATTCAAACCCCACACCTTCAAGATGGACAAGCGGCAGAAGGCACAATGGGAGAAGATGCAGAAGCAATGGGAGGAGACTCGCGACATAGCAAGAGCTGCGGCGGCCCGCGACGAACGGGCGAAGGCAGCTGCGGAGCGGGCCCAAGAAGCGGTGCGTGCGAGGAGGACGGCTCCCCGAGAAGATATCCCGCGTTGCACCGACCCTATCCCGGCGGTTCCAACGACGCGTTCACCGCAAGACCCGCCCGAGGGGGAGAGGCCTCCTCCGTTGGTGTCAAGATCCATGTAAGTTTGTCAAGTCGAAGCAGCGGCTTAGCCTGGGTATGCGCTACTGGGGTTGCGCAAACTACTCCAGTGACTATCCGGACCGACGTTGGGACACACGCACCTATCGGCAGCCTGTAAGAACCACTGACAGCGTGTTCCTCCCTACTACTTCTCGTTTCCTGTCCGCACTAACATTTCTTTTGTACTCGCGGTCCCGTAACCCCGTGCGGGTATTGCAAGTGGATTGACCAAGAGATCCACGAATACGACCAGTGGACTCTCGACTTCCACGAGTGGAATGAAAGAAGGTACTCCGAGATTCGCGAGGCAGAGCGTCGGAACGACGAGCAGGCCGAACGTATACGTCGGGAGACGCAAGCTCATCACGAAGCGTGCACGCGTAGGGAGCACGAAGCTCGCGAAAGAGAACGCGAAAGGAAAAGGGAGCTAGCGGCCAAGGCAAAAGAGGCAATGAGGAGTTCGACGCAGATGTCGTCAGGAAGGGAAAATGGCCCCGATCCACGCAATAGGTGGGCTTGTTCCGCGCTGGTCCCGTGAATGGCCCCGGTTATTAGGTTGTGTGTGTTCGTGTTTGTTTTCGTCCGCATAACTACGCGCACATGTATCGTAGGAGTGTGTCGGTTTGTTTTCTATCGTGTAACTTTGTGCGCTATGTTATTTTCATGTTTACCTTTGCATTCAATTCTTCATGTAATCGCTTATGTGTGTAACGTTGTGTGTGTAAGTTTGTTTTCCTCAATATCGCTTATGTTCTTATTTACCAGCCGTTTCTACGCTAATCGTATGTTCATCTTGTCATTTCAATATTCTTCTTTTAGCAATATAAATAGCATGTTCAGACGGATTAAATAATATGCCATATGAGGACTTCGATATCTAAATGTACAAAAAAAAACTAAATGAAAAGACATCAATCTGTACTTTCCTCATTTTGACAAATTGCTAAAATTTCAGGACTTTTCATAGTTTTAACTAGATTTGTGATTTTCATATATTTTATTGTGCTCATAATCTGAGGTAGTCATAATTATGACTTTGCATCCTCACATATTGGTCTATGTTGACAAATTTTTTCAGAATTATTGGACTCTTTTAAGGCACTTTTTTAGGTAACTTTTGAAGCTCAATTGGAATGCACAAACTTTCACATAGTTTTGAGCACTTTTCTGATTTTCATATATTTTAATGCACTAATAATCTGAGGTATTCATAATTATGACTTTTCATCCTCATATATTGGTCTATATGTGAAAATTTTCCCAGAATTATTGCACTCTCATAAGTCATTTTTTCAGCTAGTTTTTGAAGCTCAATTGGAATGCACAAACTTTCGCATAATTTTGAGCACTTTTCTGATTTTCATATCTTTTAATGTGTTCATAATCTGAGGTAGGAATAATTATGACTTTTGATCCTCACATATTGGTCCAGATGGACAAATTTTCTCCCAATTATTGCACTATTCTAAGTCATTTTTCACATATCTTTTCAAGCTCAATTGGAATGCAAAACCTCTCAAACTCCTACTTACATTGCAATGCCTACAACGAAAAAATCAGAAGTATGATTTTTACAAATGTTTTACATATACTTTTAAGTAGGTAATCAAACTCTACAATTAATCATATGTATCAGTTTTCACATTTTTATAACTACATTAACATGAAAGAATTACTATCAAACTTCATGTGTTCAATATGTTCCAAATATTTTTTCAGATAGTTGTTACAACAAAATTACACAAACAAGAACTGGAATGTACATAAAATTCATATGTTTCAAACATCATTTTATATATCCAAAATTATTTTTTCTAAATATAACCTTACAAATACATCAAAATTCTATACGCTTGCGAAATATAACTTCACATATATGATATGTAAAATTAATTCTATACATATGTAAAATTTTATTCATTCAAAAATTTATTATATACATGTAAATATTTTCTACATACAAACTTCACAAATACAATTTTATCTTTTGCAAAATTTAATTTTATACATGTACATCTTGTACATACGGTCGGTGGCGGGCGAAACGCGACCGTCGTCGCGATGCCGATCGACAAGACGATCGGCCGATTACTCTGAAGGCGATCGTCGCGGTACCGGACCGCACGACTACACTGTAGCACCGGTCGTGCGGTCCGGCACCGCACGACCGCCAGTGTCGGCATCTCGCCGATCGTGCGCTCGGATGTTCAATCGTGCGCCAGAACGGAGGCCAGAGTTGGAATTTTTCGGCGCTCGTCGCTACTTCTGGAATTTCTTCGCGCTATGGTGCCAAAAACGTCCAAATTTCCGAAGTTTTTAAACAGAAATAAACAATATTTTTTTGAGTAACTTGAAAAACGATCAGCTGTAAGACTGACCCCGTCAACAGCTCAGCTTTCATTGATCATTGCAATAGCCGAAATTATTCATGTAGACGGAGACATCACGGCGGTTCTGCTCAAATTTACTTTAGCTTTTGACTTTAAGCTAAAATTAATCTGTAACAACGGTTAGTTTTTTAAAATTATTCAATTAAAAATAAAAAATGAAAACACATGGACAATGCAAAATACAAAGAAATAAGGGAAAATAAAAAATCTAAAAAAGAACAAAAAATTTAAATTAAGAAATCAACGCGTTCCAATTTGCTTTCAGCTTTTAGAAATCAAAAACCAAAACCGTTTGGAGCAGCTCCAAAATCACTTGCAAGTAAAAAAGTACACCCCAAGGGGCAAAATAGGATGGATCCTACTGTAGCCCCTTCTCTTTTTTTGAATGAACAAACGAGATAAATTCTTCATCTTTTCGAAGTTACTTCGAAGCAACTTATCACATCAGCATTTTTATAAGCGTCTTATCGATATTCGGTTCATTCGCACAAACGTTCGCACTAAAACCAAAAGTCATCAACCACAATAATAAACCACAACCAAAAACAGCCCTATATCAACCTTTAGGCATATTCTTTTTAGCTTCAGTTTATGACGGCGCCTTATAGTTTTTAAGCTATTTATAAGAAAGAGTATGGAGTAACATAACCCTCACATGCAGTTTTAGCTGATATAAATAAAGTTGCCACGTGTGTACTACAATCAACTTATAGACTCCGTCTTAAAAAAATACTTCATTTAAAACTAGTTACTGTAGAAAAGCTAGGAAAAAAGCTTTTAAAAACTGCAAAGAAAAGGCCCTTCGACGGCAGCCGGAAAGAACCTGAGGGCAATAGCTTCTTGCTCGCCCAGGTCTGGTTCAGGTTCAGCATATAGCCATCGAAATAAGAACCGACAGCTACGCATGCCTACATACTCCAGAAATTCGATCTACTGGAGAAAGCATACTATTTACATCTAGTGAGTGTGATTCAATATTCCTCGAGTGAACCGCAAGGAATGCAACTGCTGGAAAGCCGGCGAATTGGAATCAAAGGACTCTCAGCTGAGCTAGAAAAGCCGCGCATAGATCCAGAAATAGAAGATGTGGTCCACTGACCCTTTGCAAGTCGAGGAGGTATTTCTCGTCTCTTGTTTTGTAAAGCTGCATAGAAAGGTGGCCACTCAGCATCAATTGCACCATCAGAAATGCGAAACAAGGAAGCATTTAATGCGAATAAAGAGAAAATGCGATTCCAATTGTTGTAAGAATCGTGAATGTGTAAAGCTGCGTCTGAGTGGAGGCACTTTGGCATCATCATCGAGTGCACAACCAAAGGAGTAGACATGGAAACAAAAAGTACATGTGATATGAATGAAGAAAAATGTGATTCAATATTTATAAGATTGACGACTGTAAATATGCAATTAGGGGAGGCATGTCAGCATTAAGTGAATCTTCTTAAGACCAAACGTATGGAAACGGGAGGAATGCATGTAATATGAACAATGAGAAGTACGATTCCAATTGTACAAGATGCATGCCCATCCCATCATTTAAATAAAGGGCTATCTTGATACGTGAACGGTTAAAATCTTGTGTATACAGGAACATGAAGATGCAAAGGACTGCCAGTGACCAATCCGGATTGGCATTATTACACAAAAACTAACAAGGTTCCTACACGGTTTAAACATCAGATATAAAGACACTGGAAGTAGCCAGGCATCACATGACCATATTTCTATCAACACTTAAATCAATATTACTTTTAATTTTAATGGAAGCACAAGGGAAAGGATTGCAAATTACCTGAATTTCGAACTTAATTAGATTTAACTTGTCCCCCAGGATATCGGTTTCAATAGGCTCTGCACTAAAGTTATGATTGTCATGAATCATATTCTCTTGACCAGGAAAGCCAGGACTCCATCTACATTTCATGTTATAGTGTCCAATCTTTTTCCAATAGACATTCAGTTCTTGCAGTGCTTTGAGCACTTCAGTCATTATTTCTCTTGGATGTGCTCGAGACTGTCAAAATAAATACAAAAAAGCTGATTAAAATGGAAGCAAGAGCTTAACAAAAATAACATAGGCACCATAAGGGCCTGTTCATATTGGCTTCTGCTAATGACTTTTGATTGCGGCTGATGAATAGTAGTGGCTCATAGAAGTGGTTGATAGAAGCGGCTGATGAATAGTAGTGGTTGATGAATAGTAGTGTATTATGTAAGAAAAATGGTGCATCGAAAGATACTATAACATTTGGACCGTCATACGACTTGTAGAATTATGATATAATAAAATATAAAGTATGTTATAATATGTAAAAGCGAAAAGTAGTGACTAATGAATAATACTGACTGATAGAAGTGTCTTATAAAAGCTGAGGTGTTCATATTGGTTTTGACTTCTGGAAGCAGAAGCCAATATGAACAGGCCCTAAAATCAGATTACCTGAAGCCCAAGAGCCCATTTCCTCTCAGCTGGAAAATGTGGCCTCAAGCCAACTGGAGATTCCATATATAATTGTTGCCGATTTCCATGTACTGAACTTTGCGTTTGGCTTGGAGTTATGCGAGAGTATGAGGAGTCCTTGACGCCAAATGAACCAAGACAGCAAATTAGTATGGTTTTAAATTACCACAAAAAAGCAACACATGCAGCGCTCAGCCAAGCAAAGTAGGATGGACAATGTTGGGATACAGAAAACAGAGCTCAGTAACTCACCATAGCTTCTTGATACTCAGCTCCGAGATAGCCACTGGTTGTGCGATGCCTATTGTCCAAAATTAGATAATATGCAACAGTTGCCTGCACAGATAAATAAGCCACAACCATTAAAGTAACAGAAGGCATATGCAAGCAACAGAGTGAAAAAGGAGTACCTCATTTTGCAATCTATTTTGAATCGATTCCACCAACTGGTTCTTGTTGAACCCCAAACTGATGACTTTACCAAGAGTTTCTTCATCAATCTACAAAACAGGAAGCAAATACAATTCATTATCTAAAAGATTTAAATGAAGCAATACATCTCCCATATGGGCGCTCAGGATTGCAAAGTTGATTCCATTTCTAAATAACCATCAAAACAGGCACAGTGAGCACTTGCATGCATAGCATCACACAACACAGAAAACTACCGTACATATAACCCCAGAAAACAACTACAACAAAAAAATATATAACAACAGAAAACATAAAGAGAAATGTTGGCCACATCTTATCCAACTAATCAAATTAACCAAGCTAATACCAAAAAAAAGGAAAAAGATATCGACAGTACAGCAAAGTCGTAATGGCCTAAAGAGTCGAAGGGAATACTTAGCACAACTACCACCCAAAGAAACACAACAATAAACATAGTTCAGCTGAGTCAACAGTGCAAATAATACAAAGTATCATTTTGTAGGAACCAATGCAGAGTGCAAATTATACTTTTTTAACTTGTTGTGCAGTATCCGGAGGCGGCACAGCCAAATAGCGTGGGAGTTGAGCTTCGAACCATGGATGTTCACGGATTTCACGAATGGTGATCCGCTTCATAGGATCGACAACTAGCATTCTTGGAATCAAATCCCTTGCCGAACCTGATAAATGGCTGGGAAGGGTATATATTCCACCCTAAAATGACAAAATAGATAATGAGCTCTACATCAGTAGAAGCAAACAACAATACACTGTTCTAATGCAATCTCTACAGATATTTGCTGACCTTTATTTTCTTAAAAAGGTTTGGTATGTTCTCATCATCAAATGGAAGAGTACCACATAGAAGAGCATAAAGAATAACACCACAGCTCCACACATCAACTTCAGGCCCAGCATATAGTTTACCAGATATCACCTAAATAAAAGAAATATATATTATAAAGTGTAACACCAAAGAGACTGGAAAGACAGCTACATTGATGTAATGCATTCCTTTCTATCTGCAAATAGTTCAAGGATGTATACCTCAGGAGCTGCATAATTTGGGCTGCCACAACTTGTTTTAAGAAAGTGACCATCACGCATAACATTACTTAAGCCAAAGTCTGCAATCTTAACATCGCATTTAGAATCCAACAGAAGGTTCTCTGGCTTTAGATCACGGTGCACCACCATGTTTCTATGGCAATATTCAACACCAGATATGATCTGTACACACAAAAAAAGTACTCTTATCACATTCAAGGGCCTGAGTGGAATCATAAGGTTCCTTACTGGATCTGCAGCTTTCTACCAAACTATAGTTCCCGTGCCATTGTTGATATATCATGGACAGAAGTGACAAACAGAAGATTAAATAGGTTAACCTAAATTCTAGAGGCTAGGATGTTGAACAGAATCTTCAGAATAAAGGGCTTGGGGCAATAACAGAGAGCTCACCTGTTGAAAAAGCGCGAGCTTCTTCCTCTTGCAGCCTACCTTTCTCAACAATGTAATCAAACAATTCGCCAGACTTAACATACTCCATAACCATATAAATATCAGCTGGTGTATCTATCACCTCATAAAGGCGGATGATATGTGGGTGCATGAATAACCTTAATATCTTGATCTCTCTTTTCACTGCAAAAATATATATATACAAAACCTTTAACTGGAGCGCTTCATCTTAAGACCAAACAACTAGATAAGATACAAACAAAAGTGGAAGGTAAGAGATAATTGGTGGAGTGGAAAACTTGCTCAAGGTTGCATCTTAACTATTTATCCCTGCCAATACTACAAATGAAAGAAATATGCAAATACATCCTTACAGATGATAAAGTGAAAGATGATGAAGAATGATAGATATATAATCATAATCACAATGGGCGCATTTGCTGTGCTTGATACTTAAGTATTTAATATATTTTTTTACCAACTCCTATACGACATTGACAATCAACAGCATGCACATGGTTGGCCTGATTGCTCATGTCAACAATAATTTCCTAGATCAATGTAAAGATAAAAACACAACTGTCTATTATGTCAAATTTTAACTTATGAGAACTTCAATTACTAGACAAGAAACATACTATCTTAACACATACTAGATAGTTGGACATCCCCTGAAAACCTGATTATGCATTATGTGGGAATATGGAATGGCCGTGGAGAACTTTTGCACACACACACACACACGGAATAGTAAACTCTACACTCATTCAGTAAGCTCAACAGCTCAAACCAAATTACCAACCTTTCTCTTCCATCTCCATGCTTTTGATTTTGCGACGGTTGAGGATCTTGATCGCCACCTTGTGGCCAGTATTTATATGCTCGGCAATCTTCACCTTCCCAAACGAGCCAATCCCCAGGGTTTTGCCAATCCGGTAATTCTTCAAAGGGTTGCCATCTTTGCCGGTCCCCTCCATCTTCCACCTTAAATCGCAATCAAACTAATCTAGTAATCTACACTTAAGGAAAAGAAGGCAATTGCTACGAAATTCGGTAATTCACACGCATGGTACACACGGCGCTATCGAAGCTCGCTGTTCTATTTCAGCAGGTCAGATCCAACCGATTCGTATGTTGAATTCCACCCGAGACTTGCAATCACTGGGAATAAAAGCACGCGAAAACGCTTAATTTCGAAGGGAGAACGAACAGCTTCCCTAAAATAGAGCTCCTCCAGCTCTTCCCACCCAATTCGACCCTACCCTAAGAGACCCAACAGAACCCCCGAATAACCAGCACGCGATCCCACCCTCGTGAGCTCACGGATCTGTAGTTTATGTAGCCAGCGAATCCCACTCACTCCCCCGAGCGATACAGCGAACAGTCATGGCCCCCGAAACCCAAGCGCATCGCCGAATTCTTGGACAGGGAGGGGCGGGAGGCGGGGGAAGGAAGAGGCAGCGATGTAGGAGCCCCTACCTGGACGCCGTCGAGCCTTGCCGGAGAGGGTGTCGCGGCGGCGGCGGCGGCGGCGCAGAGATGCGGAGGGAGAGAGACTCGCTGCGGAGCGATGCGTCGTCTCGCACGGGACGGGGGGAGGAAGGGGAAGGGAGAGGAGGTGGTGAGACGTGAGAGTAGAGATTCGATCGTCGCAGCGCACGGGGCCCACGGCGATGGGGACTGGGACGCCCTCACGCCCGCGAGTAGTGGTGGCCAACGGCCGTGCCAGGCCGGTACGGTATGGATCATACCAGACAGATCCGTTTAGGTATAATTTATTTAGATACAACTAATAAATAGATCATATTGTATTGATCCACGAGCTAAAGATCGAGCCTAGGAATGACCTATAATTGTACCATGGCGATATGAGCATGATTATGGTTAAACGAGCTGTACCGATAATGTTGGCCCGCTTAGCTAAAAAGAAAAAAAATAAAAATATAGAAAATTAAACAAATAAAAATAATTATACAAAATTATAGATAATATTAATGATCAAGATAATTATTATCAATGATATAATGAGCTTTATTAAATTATTAAATTACATTGCATGGCTGTCTCGTTAAAAACTTTACTAAGTAAAAAAACTCAATTTTAGAAAATCTTAGTAAAGAAAAAAAGAGTATAGCCTATAAAGCTCACTAGTGACTACATCTGAAGAAAAAATATTAAAATATTATTCATTGCTATCTAAATACAAATTGTCAAAAGATTCTTCTAGATTTGTATTCTATGCAGTATGTTAGAGTCTTGATCCAGCTTGTTCCCAGTCTTTGACGGAAGGATTTCGATCATCCCGTTCGAGAGACTTGTTCGTCACTTTTCGATTATTCTTCCAGATAGACTACAAACTGACTCCAAAGAGACCGTAGAGATAGGAACAGTCAACACATCCCGTGCTAATATGGATAACACTAGATATATTACTTTCTGGATTTACCACCATGAGAGGATGTTCAACTTTTGCTTAAACCTGACGCTATCACTGTTGAGATAGCTTAATAGATCTCTGGTGCTTTGCCGCCTTGTTCCTCCTGATTGATGTGTATTTGCATGAGAACTTCAAGAATATCTAGATGAAGAACAAAAAATTTTATCACATTGCATAGTCCCCATAGAAGTGCAAGAGGTTACTTGGGGTTTTTCCAAACGCACAGACCCAAACCTACTTTCGTATTTCTCATATACCTCATATGATTTGTCCTTAACTACTCTGTAGTATATACAATAATCTAAACTAGTAACATCACTTAGAAGTTGTAATACATTTATAAATCTTTAGAGTTTGACTTTAGAATCCAAAATAAAGACGAATGCATATAAAATAGAAATTTTCCTTTAATATTTTAAAATTTTAGTTTTCAAGGTAACTACAGCATCCCGTAGTACATGATCATTTTCAAAAACCTTTAGGTGAGTGGCAATTTCAAAAATATTATGAACAATTAGAGAAGAGGTTGTATAGTATACTCTAAAAAGACAAAGTGTAGCCCTACAAAAAAGTTCTACCACTCAATAGGTCTGATGTCAAAGCAATAAAGAATGTACAAGTATGAAACATTTCTTTCAATTTTTCACGATAGTTGTTATAATATTTAATTAAATCTCTAGTTGTGGTTTGCCTAGATAACACTAAATCAAGGGTTATGAGCAGTCCTAATATATTTTTGAAAAGTATTAGACTCACCAAAATTTAAAGATAAATTTTAAGAAATAATTAATCTACAAAGGGATTTCTAGGCTACCTCCGGGTTGTACTCCCAAGTACGTACCGAGCTGTCGGGATTATATTGCAACTATGTGTTGGTGTATTTGTATTTCTTACCTTCTTTTACAGCTTGTAGTATGTCGTTGCAGGTGACCCATTCCATCTGAAGATTTTGCAGATAATTTATTACCATAAATTTTACAAATAGCATATCACATCGAATTCCTATCATCATCGGTCTTAAACTTCTTGTCGAAATCGTTTCAGACTCCTAATGTAGTAGCTCTTGTTGTGGATGCACTCGTTAAGCCAGTAGACAATAAATCAATTGGACCTTGCACCGTCGAACTGGGCACTTCCTCTAGCTCTACAGTTGTTGTGGGTATAGACCTTCCGCAGATGGCAATCCTTCTTGAAAGGATTGTATATCCTCTGTCCTGAGGTCAAATTCGGAGAGTTGAAAATCATAATTCTCCATTGAATAAACTACAAATTAAAATAATAAAGTACAATTAACTTATTATTGAATCAACAAATAATATGAAAAAAATTGAAATAAAAAAGTACTATAACCTTTCTATAGCTCTCCGAGTGGTCACCTCTCCCCGCGAAGGCGCGCGGAGATTCGTGTGCGAGTGCCGTCGCTGGTTCAGTGCGCGGGAGCGGTGGTGGCCAGCGGACAACGGGCCAAGGGAGGGAGGAGGAATCCATCGCATCGCAGTCCCGTCGACGTGACACGACGGTTCGGTCCTCCTCTTCGTGTTCGGTGCGTAGCACGATATCCTGCCGTTAAGATTGCACAATTTGGCTGGTTTTCTCTGCACCGTAATGTGATTGGGTGGATCCATCTACCGGTCGAGAGTCGAGACAGTTTCTTTGTAATCAGAGTATTTCTATCGTTGGACTCACTCGCTACAAGACGTCTCACAAAGCTACAGTTTCTTTGTAATCGGAGTATTTCTATTGTTGGACTCACCCCCTACAGGTAAGGGTGAAAAACGATAATAGATAATTTATTTTATCCTATATTTATATCGAGAAAATATGAATATTTATATTCGATAATATTCGATTCGTATTTGAAAATGTCTATTCGATCCATTTCTTATGCCGACCGATCGATCCAATGCCCAAGCCCAATGGCCAGTCATTCACTCATTTGGTTGCCCCCCTAAGGTCCCTAACTTGTAACTAGTAAGGTAATAAATCACAGATCCACGACCAGTCACTTGGCTGCTCTAAGGCCATATCGATGTGCTATATCTAGGAGTGGGAAATGGTAACATAAATTGTGTAGAATATGAGCGTCTGTGTAGTGTAGACGGTGTAGTTATATAATCATGTTACATAAATTTGTTCTACCGATATTTGTTATAAAAGTTGTAGAAGGTTATTCGTATTCGATCGAATTAAGTACATATTCAATTCAAATTCGTATTTAAAAATATTCGAATTCGTATTCATATTTAAGAATATTCGAATTCGTATTCATATTTATTCTAAAATTATGGATTTGTATTCGTATATGAGACTATTCAATTGTATACAATCCGTTTCCATCCCTAGCTACAAGACGTGTCACAAAGGTTTCCAAAGTGTAGTATACGTGTAACTTACACCACAATCAGACTATACAGCCTTTCCTTTCTATGGTGGATTCTTTTATACTATCCCCGCTCAAGTCAGAGATTATTTCACTGTTTAGCGACGAAAACACTGTAGCAGCGACGAAATCACTGTAGCAATTTTATCACGTAGTGAATTTTTTTTATTTTTTTGGTTTTTTTGCATTTCGCTTTTTTTCTCGTATTCCTTTGCATTGTCCGCTCTAGACTAGCGAGCAGTTTTTATTTTTACATTTTTTAAAATTTAATTATACCTAATATGCCACTCAGCTACAGTAAAAAATAAATCAGCTACAGTAAAATTTTAGCAAAAATCAAAAGCCATCGCGAAAACAAACGCCCCCTATGGTTTATGTCTTTTAGTTTATAGCTTTTAAATTCTGACTATCTACGAGAGAGTATGAAGAGAAAAACAGTTGAATGCGATTTTAACCGGTATAACTAAAGTCGGTACAATAAATAGTACAATTAATTAATAGACTCTATCTTAAAAAATATACTATTTGAAATATTACCAAACAATAAGCCTGAGGCCCTCTCGAAGGCACCCTATATCACACAACTTGTACGTTTCAGAAACAAAAATTATACAACTTGAAGAACAGATTCAACCTGAGTTGCAACTTGGGGAACAGACTGTTAACTTGCGTAGCAACGGAAAGAATCGAGGCCACCAAGGGGCTAGTCCAGTGGAGCTTAAAACTGTTTTTTTTTTTTTTTGCGGGGAAAAAAAGGATTCACCAGCGTTATCATTGGACACGGATTTCTGACAAGATGGTGCAGAAACAAAGAAGAATGTGGCAGGAGCTGCCTGCTTCGGCGTTCATGCTACACATCTGAGAAGATGTCCGAAGTGGAATTACTTGAACTTCGATACTGGTTGGTCTTTTTACACCTCGGTCCTAAATTTGTCCCAGAGAAAAAGAAGAAAAAATATAAAGCAACAGTGAAGAAAAAAGGACTGATGATAGCGACGTTATGTCATGGAATACATGCTTTAAAATGAAGCAAAGTTCAAAGATACCCTTTGATGAGCTCGGCTCCATGTCAACATCCATCTCATCTTCAGCGTCATCACTGTCAGGTTCCACAAGTCTGGCATCGTGAACCAATGGCGGACCATTCAAGAGCTCTTGCAAGTCCCGCATCTGCATAAGAAGTCAGCCTAGTTAGGTCACACTATCATTACAAGGGGGGAAAGAACCACAGACTATATACTACACAACATGTTAATTTCATATGTTTTGCACATCGCATGAGAGAGAGAGAGAGAGAGGGCGGGGAACCTTCAACATTTTGTCGTGTGAAATGCTACCGAGATATTTCTTATCACTAGTAAGGTCTCTCAATGCAGAACGGAAAACCAAATAAAAGTTATGCATACTATCAAATATGCATACATAATACAAAATCTGGTAGCAACATCTATATTACCCCATTCTAAATACATACATAATACAAAATCTGGCATTATCCTTTTAAGCCGTTGGTTCAGATGATGAACAAAGGCTTCACAAGTCTCAAGTTTGAACATACATAATAAAAGCTCACAAGCAATCCTCACCAAAAATAATCGAGTTCAGGAACAGGATGATGAGGATAACAACAAAACAAAACAGGATAGGGGCATATCCAATCTTCCTTGACCTCCCTGAGCAGTACTTCTCTTCAAAGCTTACTTTTGTAGAATTAGACTAAAAGCAGAGAATGAAACTTCCGTTAGTGGAGTTGAAATCAGTACCTAATGCACACACTCATTGAATAAGTACTTGGGAGAACCACTCCAAAAGAAGGGGAGATGTTCAAAAATAGGAAATAAGAATAATTGTGAGTGCATCAAATCAATTCTAATCCACACTAATATATATGTTTGATTGCAACCATTTACCACATCCCACACCAAGATAGCTGCAGAGTGTATGAGCTATGAAATTTCTAAGGCAAATAAAAGAGGGCTAGCTCTTAAGAGTTAAATAAGAATGCCGGGGAACTTACAAGGATATAGAAAAGGTGTCGATGACCTTTGTCTGCTGCAAGTTGCACAGAGTAAACCCACCGCTATCCTTTAATGTGAGTTCCTCCTTGGTACCAAGATGTACAAGAACAGTGCAAACTTCCAAATTTCCTCTTATAGCAGCCCAATGTAAAGGAGTACAACCTGCATGACATCACAAAAGAGCTTAATAAAAATGTGGATTGTGAAAGCTACCTCAAACAAATTATTAGCAACTCCTGATATATATAATTTGGCTATTACAAGAATACATTTAACTTTTACATGCTCTAAACAAGAAGGAACATGAACAATGAAACAAAGCACACCATGCATAAATGTTTATAACTAACACCTAATAATAGATTAATTTTTCAACTATCATGCATGCTAAATGTAATTTTGAAACACTTACAAGAAATCATCTACCCAAATGAAGTGATAAAAACAAGTGCACTACTTTTTGAAACACCGAGTAATATTCCGGTAACTGACAACAAATCATCTACCCATTACAGTGGCTTCTGAATGAATTTATGGAACATTACTTTTTCAGTCAGTGGCTTCTGAATAAATTTATGGAACATTACAGTGGCTTCTGAATACATTATCGTTGTATTATGCATGCTAAATGAATTTTGAAACACTTACAAAGAAATCATCTACCTATTACTCAATAAGGTTATGTATATCTAGCCAAAATACAACACAAGAATAATATATTAAAATACAAAGATACCACCTTTCTCGATATCGAACACTTGAGATAATATGAGCATTGCATGATCAGATCGCCGCTAACACTTTCGGACACATGCGAATTGAATATGACACAGCACATAGCACATAAGCATGTCATTATATCAACAACTATATTAAACAATAAATCTAATGCAAACTAACAATTTCAAGAATGCAGTTTTGCAACCTTGTAGAGCATAACAATTTCAACAATTTCACTGGTCTTGACGGAGCTCACCGGTTCACCTTCACTACGAAAGCGATCCTTCGTAAATCACCACGACACAACAACACAAACGCACGATTCATTTGTAATTTCAGCGCGTGAAGACTTGCCCGGATCAAGAACCAACCCAACCTGAAGGAAGTGCGCGAGAGACGGGAGAGCAGAGGAGAAGAAAAGGGCAGGACCTTGTGGAAGTCGGCGGGAGCGACGCCGGGAGGTAGAACTCCGCGCGCGAGTAGGCGAGGACGAGGAGGAGCACCAGTTGGGCCGCCATGGGTGGGGTGGGGATCACCACTTGAGGACGGCGCGCCCATGGCGGCGTCGGCGAGTCGGTCCTCCAGTGCCGCACCTCCCGGCGAACACCACCAACGGAAGGTCTCGATCGCCTTGAGCACCGCTTCAGCCTCCTCCTGGCTCGGGTACTGGGAGTTGCGCGCCTTCTTCGTCTTCCAGCTGTCCATCGCTCACCTCGCGCGCGCCGGCTTCTTATCCGCGCCACCGCGGGAACAAAGTCTTCAAACCGCGGAGGAGGGGAGGATGCGGCGGCGGAGGAGGGAGAGGGATGGGGGGTAGGAGGCGGCGGTGCGGGGGACGGAGAGGGGAGGCGACGGCGTGTGGGGTTGGGGGAGGAGGGGGAGGAGGCGCCGGGGCTGGAGGTGGAGGCGGCGCGCTTGGGAGGAGGAGGGGAGGAGGCGCAGCCGCAGGGGAGGGGAGGAGGCGGGGCGGCGGAGGAGAGCGAGGCGGCGGGGAGAGCGAGGGGAGGCGGGGGCGGCAGTGGCGGGGGGGGGGGGAGGAGGCCGCGGGCGCGGGGAGAGCGAGGGGAGGGGGGGCGGGAGGAAGAGCGAGGAGGAAGCGTGGGGCGGCGGGGAAGAGCGAGGTAGGTGTGGGGCGGAGGGTGATGTTGGGATTTTAGGGTTTAATCGGATCGTGTGGTGAGAAGAGAGGAGAAAGATCGAATGGTTAAGAAATGAGGAGGGTGGACGTGACGGCAACCACCAACTCCTTTTTAAATAGTAAAGATTTGAGAAACCCGCAGAGCAAAGTAAACGATCTGAATGCATTATTTCTTCCACAGTTCCACCTACTTTTACCAACTGAAGGACATGACATACCAAGGGCTACAATTGGGTACTCTGAATGCTCAGAGAGTGGTTGTACCATCCTATCAGGTAATATGCCCACTAATCTAAACAAAATCCAACGATGTGGTGTAAATTTGTCAAGGCGTCGCCAAGGTGACGCCAGGCGACGCCTAAGCATCTAGGTGGCTCGGAGCGACGCCGTGAAGGAGCGCCGCCTTGGCCGCTAGGCGGGCGCCAAGGCGACACGGCATCCACGACATCCATGGCGTCGGTGGCGAAGCGCTGGCAGCACACGGCGTATGATAAGAGAGGGCCGAGGAGTTCCGAAATTAGATCGCGTGTACTGGATCGAGTAGACCTAAGGGCGATTGGCGAAGTCCCGACTCGACTCCCGAGCCCTAGCCGCCACCTCCTTCGCCTCACCACCGCCACCGCCAGTACGCCCCTCCCGCTGCCGCCTCCCTCCTCTCGCTTCCCTCCCGTCCGCGCCTCCTCCCGCCGCCGCCTCCTCTCCCTCGCCTCCTCCCGCCACCGCTCCTCTCCTCTCCCTCTCCCTCTCCTCTCGCCTCTCTCCGCCGCCGCTCCTCTCCCTCGGCCTCCTCTCGCCGCTCCCTCTCCCTCCGCCTCCTCCTGCCACCACTCCTCTCCCACCGCCCTCTCGACCTCCTCCCGCCGCTCCCTCTCTCCTCCGGTCGTCGCCGCTCCATCTCTCCTCTCAAGAGTCAAGACTCGAGTGAAGTCTGAACAAGTGAACTCTGAAGAGTGAATACTAGTTATACATACTTATGTACTAGTTAGTAATTGGAGTCCATGTTACTAATGTTAGTAAATTTGATGCGCTATTGTGCAGTCTGCAGTGAGACAGTGATTTGATGCGCAGCAATATGATGGAAAATCAGGGAGATCAAGGCGACGTGAATGCTGAGGCAGTCGAGCGGCAGACTGAGCAACATGGATCGTATGATCCAAGTAAACATCCTAAACGAAGGGCAAAGTCCAAAGATCCTGGATGGTAGTATGGATTTTGGCTAGATTTGGACAATAAATATAGGGTCCAATGCAAACTTTATAGAATGGTTGTTTCTTCAGGAATCAAGAGGCTTAAGCAACATCTTGCTGGGGGCTTTGAAGATGTAGAGAAATGCTCCAAAACAACCACAGCCATTATGAGAGAGATGCAAGACTACCTAAGGAAGGGGATGAGGAACAAGCCAATTAATTACGACGACGACGACGATGATGTACAAGCAGCCATTATGAGAATTGAGGATTGGACACTTGTTGACGAGGTTGTGGGTGCATCAAGTGCGCTCTGTGGTCGCAATCTACCTAGGCAAGCCCATGCCACAACTGATGGGATTAGGAACGTTGTATTGTCTTATCATCGGCAACGCCATGGTGGTGCTAGTGCTACAGGTTCAAACTCAAGGCCGGTTGAGGAGGAAGTATGCAGGAGAGGTGACGAGCTTGATGAAGATTTTGAGATGGATGATGAAGACATTGAGGATGACTACGGCGAATCTCCTCCTACTCCTACTCATGACAATGCACAAAGTGGTGGTGCAGCCCATGAGGAAGATGATGCAACTTCAGATTATGATTGTTGATGCCTTGATGGAGAGTTGTAGTTGTTTTGAAACTTTGTTCGCCCTTTACTCTTTGTCTTGAACTCGTGATGCCTATGTAGTACTACTACTATGTGATGGGTCTATCATGGTAAAGTGGCAATGTTATGCTAGTTTTTGTTCTCAGTTTCATCATGTCAACTCAAAAGCTTATTTTATTTCATCATTTCAAGGGTACAAATATGAAATTATAATATTTGGTAACTATTTTACAACTTTACATTCTAATATTTGCTATCTTTCTCCATGGCAGGAACATATGGATTCAATAGATTTCATCTTATTCAAAAGAATAGCAGACTCATCAAGGTTTTAGGTATGCAATTGTTATTGACCTCTCTCTAATTTGCTGTTTTAGTTAAGTAGTTAGGTACTCATCAAGTGAATCGTCTTAGCTCGCCTAGCAACACCTAGAGGACGACTAGGCGCCCACTTGTACAACTAGACGTCCTGGCGGTCCTTAGGCGACGTGGTCGCCGTGACAACCATGATGTGGTGTTACAACAAGAAATCTAAATAATATTAACCCAAGATAAAGTTGCCAGGATGAATTTTATACCTGATCATACCATCTGATGCACCAGATATCAGAGCTTCGTCGTCCAGCTAAAACATGGAAGAGATGCACATGCTAAACGATTACAAAAACAATGATTACAAATGATGAATTATCACCAAATTTAGCTCCCCCCTAACCTTCAACATTGTATCAACAGATAGTGTGTGCCCAAGAAAACGGTCACTAACCACCAAAATCCAATGTTAGCAAGCAATGGTGGACAGCACCACCTATACAACGGGTATAATATTTGAAATTGGAACAACAATGTTCAACAAAAATCAACAAAGAACAGAAAGTGATGCATGTGCGGCTACTTGCAATCTTTGAAATACCCCAAGAATATAACTATAGAGCTCCAATTTGAGTTCTACAAACAACCTTTTGACCATTCTGGGGATCATCAAGAACGATGATAAGACATCCATAATGAAGCTAAAGATGAAAAGGCAATGAAAAGAAAAATATAGAACAAAGCTAAAGATGAAAAGGCAATGAAAAGAAAAATATAGAACAAGCATAATTACCTTCATTACCACCACAGAGAGCAATCCGTCTTCTGACAATTCAGATAGGGACTTTACCTGTTACTGTTAGCATATAGCACAAGATTCATGAGTACACAATTAATCCAAAGCAATGCACCTATGAAAAAGTTAGATTGAGGTTCAAACTTGTTACGGTATAAGATCTATTGGGACTTAAGAGAGACACTTAACTTTGTTCCTACGGAGATTGTTGACAGATTATGTCCCGTCGCCACTGTAGCCACCCATAGCACTTGGAGTTTTAGCGGCAAAATACTGAATGCAAAGAACAGAAGTAGCAAGGTGATGAGGAAAGGTGGACAATTCACTTATACTTCAACACTCTCCTTACGTAGGCTCCTTCGTGCCTAAGACGTGGAATATAAATGGGCTGCAATTATTTTTAATTGCACCAACCGGTCTCAAACTCAAGACTTCTTGGCTTTGATACCATATTGAGTTGCATGTACCAACTAATTCACCCAAAAGTTTAAACTGATGAAGAAAGGTGAACAATTCACTTATACTTCAATACTCCCCTTCACGTGTAGGCTCGCTCAGGCCTAAGACGTGGAATAGAAGTGTGCTGCAATTATTTTTTTAATTGCACCAACCGGGTCTCGAACTCAAGGCTTTCGAGCTCTAATACCATATTGAGTTGCATGAGACCGCTTGCGCATGCAAGGCAGTGGTCGCAGCTTGGGCCTGTGTGTTGTCATAGGCGCGCCGGGCTTCCTCCTGGGCGGCGAGGGCACGGGTAGAGGCTGCCTTGTCCTGGGTGAGCGTGGCTTGACGGAGGCGTTCTGCCTCGACAGTGGCCTGGCGCTTAGCCGCAGCAGCGGCGGCCTGGCGGGCGGAGTCGTCAACGTCCATCGGGAAGGGAACGGCGGCAGCCTAGTGTTGGAGCAGAAAGTGGATCGTAGGAACGAACCAAACTGATACTATGATAGCAAGTAATTGTCGCAATGCATTGAACGGTGAATACACGTTACATATATAGCCAAGCCTATGCCAAACTAACCACGAGATTTATGGAAACATGATCTGTGGGATTGGCATGAAAGGCGGCAGCATTGATCGCTAAAAATAGGAAAGAGACTACCATGCGGGAGACTCGATCAACAGAAGATATCATCTAACACATATATTCATCCATGACACTAAACAAATAAAACCACCATAAAAAGAAATAAGGAATGCAAATTCAAAGATACTATATCATTCAAATAGGAACAACATAAACGGTTTGCAAAATAATCTATAGTATGCTCATATATTTGGTGTTTGTGAAAGAAAAACAGAAAATGGAAAGAAGACAAGATTAAGGGGAAAGGAAACAAACACTATTGTTGGGATACGGAGTAGACTACGATAGTGCAAATTAAAATTTCTACCACATAAACTAGAAAGCTATGTGAGTAAGAGATTATGGATCATTACCACTAAACACGCAGTGCAGCAAAAAAGAGTCAAATTATCCCTAAATGCTAGCTGGTGTAAATAAAATTATACTCATCCTGACTGAAAGAACCCTAACCCTAATACCCTGATTAAGTAAGTAATTAGTGGTAATTATTAATTTAAGTCTTAATTATTGTGAGCATTCATCTCATTAACTCCATTGCAGTTTTGAGCACAAATTTAATTTACATGATTGCATAACATTTCATTAAACTCTATTACAAGTTTCAAATACAAAATGAATTTACATATTGCAATGCATTCAATCAAAATATTTTACAAATAAGATTACAGTTTGAATTCCATGTTGGCAATTGCATCAAATATATGAATTGCAATTTGTTTACAAAAATGATTTATAAAAAGAGTGGGAGTGCGTGTATCTTCGGTGTTCTCGGTGAACCAGCACCTGCAATTAGATTGCCATTAGTATCAAACCAATCCTTTTTCTCTTTTAGTAGTTAGTAAGTTATTTAGCTAGCAATCTAAGGGAGAATAAAGGGAATGAAGAAGTGGATTGCCGTCAGTTGCCCTTGGGCTGCGAGGGCCAGTGCGAGACTGTCTTCGAGGCTTCCCAGACCGTCCCAGGCCGGTCGGCACCTCTTATCTCTGTGGGCATCATCACCCGGCAATTCGAGAAACCAAAACCCACAAACTTACCTCACCGAAACCCTCAATTATACATTCATTTCAGCCCATTCTTTTTATCCCACAAAAGCCATGAAACAATTAATCTCAAGCCACAGAGCCCACTATCAATTCATTCATTTCAAGCCCACAAAACCTACCAAGACATTTCCTCACATTACACCCAAAAGCCACTGAATCCCACAATTCTTCTCACCACCCATAGGAGCAAGTGTCGATTTCCTTCAGACCGAAGGTCCTAGCTACAAAGCATCGAGGAGGATAAGCACAAGGACAGCCCACCGCCTTGACGACACCACCCCAAAGAAATATCAATCCGAAAGCCACCTCCCCCAGAGACTCAAAACCCCAATTCCATTGCCCTGCTATCACCAGGAGCCACAGACTAAGGAGATAAGCGCAAGGATCGAGCTAGCCGCTTCAGACACCACAACCTGCAGGAGACCACCGATACCACCCTCCCCACCCATTGTATCTACTCCTCCTCGCATTTCCACAAGTCTTACCATAGCACACATAGCCACAAGAACTCAAAGAAGCTGTGAGGTAAGAGACCACCCCATTCCCAACACAACCAGAGCCCCAAAGCCACATTCTTCCTCAAGAAGACCGCTGAAGCACCTTCGCCAGAGGCCGAGGTGGAGCCGAACAAAGGCGACTGGGAGGAGAAGACTAGCACCACAAGAGCAAGTGCAACCAGCAGACCCTGTGGAGCGTAGGGGACCTCATCGAGCCAGTAACGGCCGACAAGGATCCACGCGTACGTCTTCTTCCCCGACAGCGACCACATGAAGCAGATCCTGCAACCCTTGACCCCCACCACTTCCTTTTCCAACCCGACCACCAAGTAGGTCTCCCTTCCCCTTTATAGCTATTGCCTTTTTGGGATTTCGTCGGACCCCATCCATCACCCTCGGCCACTAGTAAAACAAATAGAAGCTTTTGCCCATAACCAAAGTATTAGAAGCATGTTGAAGTTAGTAAGCTAGCACCAGGGAGCCATGGAGTAGGGTGAAGCTTGGGCCACCGATGACCAAGCCACCACAGCACCCAGTACTCCAAACCATCCCCAAATCGTAGAAACCGCCACTGGTAGGGAGCCGCGCCCGATCCGGTCCCAGGGAGTTCATCCACCCCCGATTCGCGTAGATCGGAACCACCCTGGTTTTTTCCCTTAGATCCAAGCCCTGCGATAAGAAATCGAGAAAAGAAGGGGTGAGAGCCGAGCGGCACGGGAGGTAAGGCAGCAGAGAGAGAAAGGGAGGTGAGTATGGCGGCGGCGGAAAATAGAGAGGGAGGGAGAGCCGGCGCGAGAAGGGAGCAAGCCGATGGGAGGCGCGGCAGAGCGAGGCAACACAGTCGAGGCAGAGGAGGAGGCGCGGTAGGGGCGGTGCAGGAGAGAGAGGAGGCGAGTAGGCGGTAGGCCAAAGCGCGACGCAGGAAATAGGAGGCGGTGGCGTGAAATGAGCCAAAGGGTGAGAGATGAGGAAAAGGGGAGTTAGGAAGGAGGCGGTCAGAGGCCGCAATAAAGAGGATTGGGCCGTGTTTATTTTTGGCTATTGTTCTTTTTTTGCTTTCCTTGTTTTCCAGTTTAAAAACAATCATCTTTGAAAATTATTAGATTAGAGCTAACTTAGTTAAATAACTTCCATTATTACGCTTTGTTAAACCCACTAAAATAAAAATGGTATATATATGTATATATATGCATGGGTGTGAACTCATACATATATATAGGTATATATATGTTTATGAGTATGTATGTGTGTATATATGTATGTAGAGGAAGGAAAATAAATTTCTTAAAATTATTATTATAGTAAATACCTATTTTGTTAAGTTTAGCCTTGGCATTACAGACTCCGAGCCGACGCACATCAAGGAAGAAACCATCGTTTTTCTTGATTCCAGTTCACGCTACGACTCAGGCAAGTTTTATTTTGATCATGCACCTAGTTATGTCAAATTTATGCAGATATTTTCAACAACTGCTTTATGTATATCTAAATGCATGAAAACTGTTTTTCTGAGAAAGAAAAGGAATGCACTAGTAAAGATGTAAGCAAGAATGAGTTAAGAAGAGTAAGAAAGAGAAAGAGAAGAAGAAAGAGAAAGAGTAAGAGAAGAAGTTAGGATCCGTGGTTCTGCTGAGAAGAGTAGCAGGCGGACCTCTTTACATATGGCTATGATGTAAGGATTTACATGTTTTTACTCGGATCGGAACCGTAATTAACGTGCCAACCAATCTCCCGCTTCGGACGGGCAGAGATCGATCCCGTTACGCTAACCATGCCACCACATAGGGTAAGCACGAGGAGGAGTGTTGAGCCGGAGCCGCCCAACCAAACACTATTGAAATCGGTGGAGCCCAAGCGAGCGACTTGGTACACCGATGGATAATAGATGGGCCGTGGGTGGAGTAACGAATCGGAGAAAGGTTCTCAGACTTTGAGCCCGATTCCACACCTAAGGCAAGCAGGGAAAGCCTTATTCGTAAAGGTTCGTAATAGTTTTGGGTACAGTGGTACAAGCTCACAAAGGCATGAATCATGAATTCATACCACCATGGATTGTGGACTACGTGATCACAAGGGATCTTGCCCACCGGTGTGAGAATAGAAAGTTTTTATCACAAGATGACAGCTATTTTGCGTAAGAGTATTTTAGAAATAAAAAGATTAGAATATGGATTTAAGGACATGAGAAGCATACAGTGCACTTTGCTAATATTATACTTGCTGAGTACCGTGATACTCACCCTTGCTATTAATTTCTTTGTTAGATCCCACTCCGCCGAGGCTTACTACGAGCAGGATGAGGGGACACAGATTCGCAGAGCTCACGGAGAAAAGAATGGCGATTCGGAGGAGCCAAACGAGATGGACCCGCATACTTCGGCTGGGACAAGTAGGCGACCCAGTGGAGCGGGCAGGAGGGCCCTGGGGTACTAGTTTATGCTTTTATTGTCTACTTTTGTAAAACCAGACTTTAAGTCATGTGGCAACTGTTGTAATAAAGAAGACAGTATCTATATTATTGTTCTGTTGCGCTACTCTGGTAAAGGTTTATTATTTGCCGGAGCAGTGTTTTACTGATCAGGCAAATAGTAATCCAGATGCCACGCGTGATTATCCGAGGGATAATGACGTGGGGGCCTCACAATGACAGAATTACCCTGAGAAGTAGAGCCAATATATAATGTACCTTAATGCAAGCTTCATCATCACCTGAAGCTATTGTAGTTTCAGTAAGAGTGACAAGGCGGTTTATCCCGTTCCTGACAAAAAGACAAGGAACAAGGCGGTTTACCCCGTTCCTAACAAAAGACAAGGAATAGAATGTCAAACAAAACTGAAGCTTTAGCCTGGCAAGCAATATCAGTAATTGCAGAATGCAGATGTAAATTAACTAAGATCACTCATGTGCATTCTCCAGACGTGCAATGGGTTTGCCTGTTTCTACATCAGAGGCGAGAACTGAGCAATAAGCAGATCCCGTCAAAATCACTGAAATATGCCAGACATCAAGACGAGTCAAAAGGCCTTGTTAAAGGATCTGACAACGGGAATGTCGGTCTCCATTAAGATTGCTGACATGGCGTTGCATCATTTGCGGTACCAATACCATGCAGGCCATGCTTAAGGCAAGTGAGCACAGGTGACAAAAAAAATAATCACCCACAAAATGAATGACCAGATGACCAGAAGTATGGAACTAGTGAAATACATGAAAATACAGTATAAAGGCCATGTCGTTACCATGTCCTGAGTCCGCAAAGCAGACAGCTCTGCATGACTCATCATGTACATTCACCGCAAACAACCTAATTTTGAAGAAAGAAAAGACAACTTTGCATCAAATCCCAGGATATGTCTACCCCTTACAGCATAAACTACGAAACAAGCTCAAATCCTACTAAACTTAGACGACCGACGCACAGAATTAAGGATGTAATAACTGGTATAAATCCAAAGTTAGTCAAAATCTGCATTAATTCCTACTCATAGAACGGACCTTTTAGATGTTCCTACTCATGCGATCACACTACACACGCGAGTGGACACTACACCAAAATTCTGACTAAGTAGTAAACAATGCCCGGAACATACGTCCATCTCAGGGATTCTCCAGACGCCACTACATCTAAACCCTCTTAAAATTTAAAATGGCAACGAGGCTAAACAGGAGCAGCGGTCCAGGAGCTAAAATTTTCATCAGATTAGCACTAGTACCTCTCAGGCGGCGAATCCTCGGAGTAGCGGAACCTACAAAACCAGCTATTTAGTTAGACCATGAGCGGTTACTTCGTCACGGTTCGAAGCAAACGAAGAAGCGGCAGAAGTTACAGGCGAAACAAGGGTGGAGGGTTGTGGTGTTTCGTACAGGTAGAGTTCACCGGTGATTAGGGAGGTGGTAACGAGGGGGGGGAGGAGGGGTGGAAGGCGAGGTCGAAGGGCATCTCCTCGACTCTCGTGCAGCGCCTCCATGGTGGCGGGCAAGGGAGGGAGGGAGCGATGCGGCCGCCTGGGGAGACGAAGGGTAGAGGCCGTGGTCAGGTGGGCCTTTTGGGACCTGGAGATGGTTAGAATTTTCGCGGTTCAGTTGGGCTTAGAACGCTAAGATTTTGGCTCTGACGCGGGCGGAGGGCGTGGGCCGATCGATTTGGCTAGGCCATTTCCAATAGCATGACGGTATGTCTCTAACCAGTGCCAGCTAAGATTTTTGATAATACGGAGGAGACATATCGAGAAGACAGGAGATTGGCCGTTCTAGACGCAACGGTTGCATCACGAAAAAGAAGACCCAAGCGACGAGTTTTTCATTGTTGGAGCGATCTCGCCGTTTTGTGGGGTCCACCCCGAGTAAGAGGCCGTAGCTTGCCACGTCGGCTTTCCTCTACTAGATCTGGCCGTTAGTGACTTGGAGCTGATCGGGTCCAATTGAATTCGGCATCCAACAGCTTAGATCCAGTTGGAGACGGTGCCGAAGAGGCCAACAATGGCTAGGGAGCAAGAGAAGGACAACGGTGGAATGCATCCCTAGTGAGTGAACAAGTGGCGGGAGGCAACCTGGCGAGGGACCCAGCTTTCATGCAGTTGTGGTGAAAGGCAGTAGTAGTGAGGAAGCCAGCGCGACGGTGGAAGGAGGTGATGGCGAGGAGGTGACGGCAGAGGGCGTGTCGTGGTCGGTGTGGTGGAGAAGACGTGAGCGCACAGTGGTAGGCATGGTGAGAGAAAAGAATGTAAGGGGAGAGAGGTGAGTTTAATATTATGTTACACCAACATGTGGGATTGCAAGTTAAAAATTAATAAAATATGATGTGTTTATTGTATGGGGTAGTGCTAACAAATAATGTATTGAAGTAGTTGTCTCGACAAGGTTGGTAATGATATGCGTGAGTTTAGAGACAACCTAAGAGAAAATGTTGTACATGGCCTTAGTGAGGCGATCGTTCATGTGGAAAATCAACCACTCCAATGGTGGCTGGTGGGTTTTAGAAGGTGCGCGCACGATGCTACCCTATTGGGCTTTTGTAAGATCAAAGATAACCGATTAGAGGGGTGAATATGAGGTTTTTGGGCTAAAACACATTTTTATAGCAAGTATGAGCTAATTGAAAATGTTTTGCACGAGTCAAGACGAAATTCTCTATGTCTTGCTAAGGCACTACATACCTATGTCTAGGCAATATACAACTTAGCTAAACAAGTCAATCAAGTAATCGTTAGATTTGTAAGTGTGGAAAGTAAAGGAAAGAGGATTAAACCACAAAGATGACACGTGGTGTTTTCCCATGATCTTAAATACTTACTAGTCTCCACTAATCCACGTTAAGGGAGCTTCAACTAATCAAGTTGGCTCCTTTGCAATCTTGAGACTTTCCTCAATCTACTATGGTAACTCGTTCTCATTCTAGGAAGTGAGCTCCACCTTTCACAATCGTGAACTGGTCTCTTCACAATCATTTTTGAGGAGATCACCACGCAAACTCTTTCAAGCCATCTAGGTGTCGGTAACTACAAAAAGTAATAATCTAATGACACTTGCTTGAAGATTATCAAGTGTCATAATGATCAACTAGACGTTGCAATGAACTTGAATACTCTCAACAACCTCGAAATATGAAAATAGAGCAAATGAGTTAGATAGAGAGTGGCAATAGTTCAAGTGTATCCAATGAGGTCCAAGAAGCTTTGCTTGTTGCTAGTGAGAAGGTATTATAGCCTCTAACCATCGTGATGATCGCTGGAGTTGAAACCCCAAACAACAAAGCCGTGATGCAGCATACCGCCATGTAATGATCGGTACCACCGTATCTACTATTCAATAACTACTTAAAGGTTCATTAAATACATAGAAACTAGCCATTAAACCAAATATCGGTAGTACCGCACTACATACCACGGTAGTACCTATTTTATGATAGTACCACACATCACCGTAGTAGTACCGATTTTTCAAAGGAGAGAAAATGTTTCAAAATACACATATATGAAAATTAGCTACTACCAACTAAAGTGGTCATACCACTATGGTAGTACCGCCCAAGGTAAGATGAATGCACCTATCTGAAAATAACGCATCGACATGTAACGACCGTAGTACCAATGCAACGGTACTAACGCTGACACAACTACGATCATACCGATTTCAAATGAAAATTAGATAGGGTTCCAAAAAGAGTACCCAGATGAGTACATGATATATAATTGTTCAAAGTGGCACAAAATTAACTTCAATCTACTAACCATGGCTCCTCTTTACAGTACAATATGTATTCTACCAATCTGGTTTTTTTCATCGAACATGAAGACCGATAAAATCTATAAAAGATATTCTTTAAGCTACAATATACTTTTAACTTAAGCCAGAACTTGATACGTTCTAATGTTCGGTTATTTTTACATACTTTTTCCATGACGTCATTGGAATAGACAAAAACCAAAACCGATATGAGCAGTACATACCTTAGCCGCTCGGTCTCCTTGACCTGTTTCTTCCGCTGCCCCCGGCCGCTACCGTCCGTGCGGCCGTGTCCCACGCTGCATGCCTCTGCCCGTGCACCGCTATCCCTGCACGGCTCGGCACGGGGCCCGCTCGCCTGCACCGCGTCAAGTTCATGCAGCAGTAGCAGTGTGGCGTACTGCTCGCTGGCCAGGCAGACAGGGCCGTGGCAGGCGGTGACGGGTGGTGCCTGTCGATCGCCAGAGGCAGCGTCCACAGTTGGCACCTGTTGCTCCCTTTCCCTTCGTGTTTCTCCGCCGCTAGTGCTTGCCCATCGTCCGCCCGACCCCAGGTGTCCGGCCGGCCGGGGCCCGGCGGGTGTGGTCTTTCGTCGAAATAGTAGTGTCACTGGCTAACCGCGTGTTGCGTTACCACGGTGCGGTTTTCGCTGGCTCATGTGCTACGGTCGGGAAAATGAACTGCATGTAAGCTCTCCCGGCCGTCGATTGAGACCCCGCGCTGTATCTTTTCCCCAAGAAAGAATTAACAAACTTGGTTGATGGTTTGAAGCAGGTTATAGCAGGAGCGCTGAGGATTACAAATCTGGTTACAGGAAATAAGCCCATTTGGAACAACATCATTTCATACGGAAGTCGCAAGGAAAAAAAAGGCATCCACTATCCATCAATGTTTTCTTTCCTGTGACATTCCTGGACTTGAGAAACCACTGGCAATTGCAACAAGACTAAACAACTTTGCTGTTTCCTCGATTCAATTTCCTTTAGAAAGGGAAATATATACACTGGAGCATTTGCTTATTGCACAGCGATTTTTAAAAAATATTTAATCTTTTTGACAATGTCACTGATGGCTCTCAACTTTATTTACAAATCTGACAATTTAATGCTTCAAGTTTGTCACGCCAATATTCCTTTGCATGATTGTTTATCTTTATGGTGACAATCGACGCATTACCAGTTTACAACTGTACCGTGGGATGGGGGCACATATGTGAAATGATCGCACAGCGTAGGAATTTTCGTCTAGCAATGTAGTAACAAGACCTGACACGTCTCAGCTTTGGTATCAAGGTCCGCATATTTTCAGATGCACATCTCCGAGAAAGAGCTCCTCTCAAATCACTTGTGCAACTTTACTGAAGCCTAGAGCCCTAGACAAGTTAACATTGCAACGGACAAATACGTACAGAGGCAGTACCATCACAAGATTCCAATCAATACTACATGTACTCATTCAAGAATAAAGCGAAAATGCAGGACACCACCACGCACGCGGCAGGGTCAAGCAGCCGAGACCGGAAACCGTCCGTGGAACCCTCACAACTCCTCCCTGCAGCTCTACTAACCGAGCTACGCGCCAACAAACCGTCACCGTCGCCGCCGCCGCCACGGCACACACCAACACCGATGCCGACGCCCCGCACGACGCTCCGGTCGTCCAGGCACAGGCCCGAGTTTCCGCTCAGATCGAGGTTCCGGCCGAGCCGCCGCAGGAACGCGCCGTCGAACGGCACGGGCCCGCCCAGCCCGTTGTTGCTCAGGTTCAGATGGTACATCCTGTTCAGCCTGCTCAGTCCGGCCGGGATCTCCCCCGTGAGGTTGTTGTTTTCCAGTGACAGCGTTGTCAGGTTCACCAGCTGACCAAACGCCTCCGGAATCGATCCCGAGTAGCCGGAACCGGCCAGCCGGAGTTCTTGAAGACGACAGAGGTTGCCGAGCTCAGACGGCAAGGAGACATCCATTGGGTTGTTGTCCATGATCAGGTACTGGAGGTTTCGGAGGCCGGAGAGGCCAGAAGGGAAGTTCCCGCTCAGGCCATTGTTGCTTAGCGCCAAGAAGGTAAGCGAGGTCAGGTTGGCGACGGTTTCCGGAATGCCGCCCGTGAGATTGTTCGAGCTCAGGTCCAGCTTCTGCAGCTGCCACAGCTCGCCGATCCGGCCGGGGATGGGGCCGGAGAGCGAGTTGTAGCTCAGGTCCAGACCGACCAAGCTCGTCAACTCGCCAATCTGGCTCGGCACCGGCCCGGAGAGTGAGTTGTAGCTGAGGTCGAGGTGCACCAGCGACTTGAGCTCGCCGATACCTTGCGGGATCTCACCGCGGATCAGGCCATTCTGGGAGATGGTGAGCACCTGGAGAGACCTGAGGCTCGCCAGCTGCGGCGGCAACACGCCGGACAGCGACGGGTTAGCCCTGATGCTGAGCTGCTGCAGGCTGGAAGTCGAGAGGTTGGTGGCAGGCGGCAAGGCGAGGGTCGTGGTGGCAGCAGCGTTCCTGAAGCAGTCGACAAAGAAGAGGGACTGGAGGCGGGGCAGGAGAACACCTGGGGTGGGAAGGCGGCCGTCCTTGCACGACGGGTTCGGCTCCATGCCGAAGTCCAGCCGCGTGACGCAGGGCCCGGCGGCTGGGGTGGCTGCGTTGCCGACCGGCTTGCATTCGAGACCCGCCACGGCGCGCTGCAAGGGTCGGGGCTCGGAGCGCCAGTCCCGGTCGGAGGAGATGGCGTCCATGACGAGGAACAGCGTCTCCTCTCTGTTGGTCCATGCGCGCCGCGGCGGCCATGGAGAGCAGGCACAGGAAGAGAGCAACGGAAGCGGGCATTGTGGTGTATGTTCGCTCGTGCGTCAGTGGGGTTTCGGCCATTCCGAAGTGCGGTTTTTGTGGGGTTTAAGAGTGGAGTTCGGCCGTGTGCCGGAGTAAATGGAGCCGGTGTGTTGTGTTGATTGACGTGACGAGCTAGGGCCCTACAAGCCCCAGAGTGAGAAGATAGGAGCCGAGGCAAAACCCGGCGGTAATGCTGGAAAATTGTTCAGTTCGCTCGAGGTTCCATTCGTGTTTGGCTTGAACTCTAATTAAGCTCGAGCTTGATTCCGAGCTTATAAATTTTAACGAATCGAGTTCGAATAACTCATGAGCTTTGAGGTTTTTTATAGCCTAAATACATACTAATTTTTACCGAGCTTACTTTGCCGAGCTCGACCGACCTTTTCTATTGTTGAAAATAGTGTATGTTGAATTATTTTTTATTGTTATTGAGATTACTCGAGCCAAGCTCAAACTCAAGTTTTTCTTATTGTTGATAATTAGTGTATATTAAATTATTATTGAGTTTATTCGAGCCGAGCTCTAGGCTCGGTCCCCACTCAAGCTCCTTGAAATCGCCGAGCTTTTACCGAGCTCGAGCTCACTGCTTATACCTCTACCCGCGGTCCGGGCGACGGCAAGCATTGTGTTTGCCACGCGTGAAAACCCTTAGCCTTGTACTTTCTACTAGCTACATACTTCATTAGCATCTGCATTCAAGGTCCATGAGTTTTTGGCCGACTTGGCGCTTTTAAGTTCATATTTACAAGAATAACATCGGTCATGTGGAAAAACAAAATGATGCTTTCTCCGCATGGTGGTCGTGGCGCGCGCCTAGAGGCCGACACGCTGCAGCGCCACACGATCGCCATGCGCCGAGGTGGTGCCGATTGGCCACCATGTGGTAGAGCTCGCCGCCATGGACACCGCACGACAGCCCATTAGCACCTTCATTAATTAGTTTGATTAGCGCAATTAGGGAGTTTATTTACACGTACTGCTTGTAGAAAGTTTTAGATATAGCAAATAAACTCAAAAACTTATGATTTTTTTAAGCTTCTCGACGCAACGTACTTCATTGTGTAATTTATTCATAATTGTATCCATTTTGAATTTTACTTGAAAATCATTTAATTAAACTATTTGTAGAAATTTTTAATATAACAAATGAGCACCAAAAATTATGAATTTTTTGAAGTATCCTTATGCAGTGAACTTAACTGTATAATTTTTATAGAATTTTGTATTTTCTAAAATTGTATAGATATAGCAATACAAAAGCGCATAACACAGGATGTGATATGGCTCACTCATCCGAGCCGCTACTCTCTCCTCGTTGAGTTTGCATTTGCGGGTGCACCTTGTCTTGTGTCGAGCATGTCTCATGGGATACGATAGCCACCCAGAGCATGCGTGTCGGATCGAAGGAGGTACGAAAATCGCTTAGTCTATTGATTGGCCGAGGTGCGTGAGTAAGTCGAGTCGAGCGTGTTGAGTCCGATAACCATCGATGTTGTCCTCGCCGAGACATGCGAACTAGGGATATAGCAATGAAGTCCTAAACGAGGACTATAGAAATCCATCACCCGCAAGGTATGATGTGTGCAACCCGATGGTACGGAGGAGCTATGGTCTTCACCAATGATGTGTCAATGAATTCGGAGGAGCTTTGCCCTACATACACTCCAAACCCCGTGGTACGGTCCGAACGCTTAGTTTGCCCTGCGGCACGCTTCTAACCCCGGCGCCATGTACTACTCGAAGTGCACGACAAGCCCAATCCTCATTGGTAGATTGGGCATTACACCCATGGTGAATTGAAGGCTACAAGACGTAATGATTTTAGTCGAAATAAACAATGTGGACATAGGTCGCGAATCTCGACTCTCCTTGATGTGTAGTGCGATGATCGAGGTAGCACTCACGACGCCGCAAAGCTCGCTAGGTCGTGATGACGGTAGTCACCTAGGTGAGCACGTGCCACCACTGGTGCCCGATGCGCATGGTGTGGTTCATTGAACGCGCACACAAAGTTGTTTATTGTTTTATTGGCTTGTGATATGATGTACTTGAAAGTTTTCTCGCCGCTCAGAGTGGTCCGGGTCATGGATGGTGGTTTTAGATGCTCTTGTGATGCATCGTGCCCACTCCAACTAAAGTGACATACTAAACAGTTCGTGAATAGGTAATACAAATTTGATCAATGAAACGATAGGAGGTTGTAATTGTCTTACGGTGTTATGACACCGTGAAGCACCGCGGACGATCAAACGAGTGGTGTAGGCTATCGTAGCGCCACTTGCTCCGTGCCCTTTGGTGGAGGAAGGGTGAATCGCCATATGATCGTGGTACGCATCGGTCTAGGTATGTATCGATGTTCAAATGTCATGTGGACACCGCCTCAAAGACGACATCCAAGTGTGCTCTATCCATCCATGCCGCCGCCCACTTGTGCCGCATCGCTTGCCACCCATAGTATGTTGACCCACCCTCGATTGCCTGCATTTCTAGATGGACTAATGTTACAAAAGAAATCATAAGAAATGCAAACATTACTCTGACGAACTATGACTCATAGGTGTATGGCTCGCAGCAGAGCCTCGCCAAAGAAGGAGGGCATGACCCGACAAAGCAAACTATCGTAATATGGGTTGTGATGTGTAAGGCTCCACAAGATGTGTGAACACAAGATGGCGCTTATCGCCCATAACCCGGTATCCCTGCATTGTATGGACAACTTGTGTGACGCCATCGTCTCGCACGCACTCGAGTCCCCGAGTCCGTGATGATGTCATTGTCATGCAACGGCTCAAACTCTGTGGAACAATGAGTAGCGCTCATTGGTCTATTCTTGGCCCAACGCAGATAGGCAAGAATCCATTGAAAGCCCATAATGGGCCCATCTATCAAGTCGCCGAACTCGCAGTATAGGTGCACCGCCTCTCAAAGCGTAATGCCCGATAGAAAGTGCTCTCAACTCCGCACTGTGAGGAGCACGAGTGATGATCGTGTTAGGGTAGCACTAGTGCCACGCCGTGAAGCATTACAAACCCCCGTTATGTGACTCATAGGATGGTTGATCCCCAGAATACTAAGGCATCACTCAACCTTCGTGATCACCAAAGAATCGACGATGCTGATGAAGGCTGTGGTAGCAAAAATCACCCTATGTGGATGAAAACATGCCCTAACCAAAGAGTCAAGAAAGTAAGGGATGTGGTGAGTCCTCGACGACCTTGTCAAGTGCATTCGATGGGAACTCATCAAATGCTTCGCCAAGTCCTAAGACGCCACGAGCACACTTTGGAAAAGACAAGCCAAACCGATACGCTAGCCTAGCCCTCCGCCTACCGATGGAGGGCTGGAACAAGTGCCTCACCTCGTAGAGGGAGACGGTTAATAACGAGATGTCCAGTAGAGTGACCGCCATCTTACCCTACCGAAGTGGAAGGTGTGCGCCTTAGGTCTCCATCACAACAAGTGCCGATAACAACTAGTGTCCAAGGTGAATCGCATTCAATGAAGACCAACCTCGCAAGGAGCAACAAACCTGCGTGGTCTTGAGGATTGGAATGTAGCAATTATTCAGCTCCTAATGACCTCTCTCCTAGAGCACCAAGGGTGGAGGGCCATCTCACACCGCGATCCACAACTTGCATCGATGGTTCTCATTGTAGAAGTTTCCATAACACAGTAAAGATATATCTTGCAACATATGATAGATGAAATATTAGTGCAAATATTGATAATGACAATAAAATATTGTTAATTAAAAATTACAACTAAATAAATAATATAAAATAATGTGCATTTAGGACTAAAATGAACACTGTAATATTAAATATTACAACCAAATGAACACTATAATACTAAATATTAGTGCAATTCATTGCCGTGATCCTTCTCACTATTAAACCACATTTTCATTACCACTTAATTACTTATCACTAGCTAATTACTTTAGCCTAACTAACTAGCACAAGTAGTAGGTTTCTTACACAAATTAGCTAGAGTTTTACATGAAGTTTGCTAGAGATTCTTATTTTATGTTTCTAATATCATATTTCCTCATCACATTTAATTAATTGGTACACTTAGTAGTTACAATTTTAATATCTAATGCATTCAAGATAAAAGTATATAAAAATATGTAATTAAATAAACATATACTTGCTAACAAAAAGAGTACATTAACATAAAATATTTTCTGCAGTCACACAACTTAATTGGGTGCTTATGAATGCACGATTGTGTTTACATGGTATATAACGACGATGAGCTAAGCTTACATACAGAATGCTAAACAATTTATTTCCTGTACTGTGGCTAATTGTATGTACTTCTCATCTGAATATGTGTTTCACCTACTAAAATAACAAAAACTTAATAAGGTCTAAACAATTAGGATTAAATTAATTACACCTACTAATTACACATATATTTAACAAAGATAATTTATAACGACAAAAACTTTCTTGTTTATTATGATGTTCTGATAATGATACTACTTAATATTTAATCGCTGCAAAAAGGGATGAAGAGTGCAAGAGGAGTGGAGCAAGAGAGTGCAAGTGAGAGATCATGAGAGTGTGAGTGCACGTAGCTCACAATTTAAAGCTAGATCGAGCAGTAAGCGTGCATCGATAATAACGGAGGGAACTACGCGCATGGGGACAAATGTGACGCCACCTCTCTTTCGGTGATTTGTCCCTTGTTACATATGGCACGAAGTTTTGATTTTGTATGTAGAAGCAGAGCAAATGAATTGCCCGGCCCACCTCCACCGCATAGGCTTTGGTTTCTTGCATGTTTGGCAGAGTAAAAATCATCCTGCCCCACCTCCACCTCACGGAGCCGCAGCACCAACCTTCACCACACCACCACTATGTGGTAGATGATTAATTAGTGTGCTAATGAGTGCCGCATAGTGGCC